>OY757905.1:52765161-52790161 GCA_963585895.1 Sepioteuthis lessoniana | reverse complement strand
CTTTTCCCAATTGTATTGGCTCTATATGAAATATAGACAGCCTCATTAGGAATTGAATCTGGATCGCTGTGTTCATTTCCTGCGACAGTAATTATTACACCACGTGCACCTCGAACATGTAAGGTTTTGGTTTCCGGAAAAGAAAACTCTTCCACTCGCTAGGACCTCCCAGAAATAAAGCACCTTGAAAAAATGAGGCTCTTGTTTACTAACCTCTGACTTTACCAGCGCCAAAGACTTGCAGATATTATGGAAATTAAAAAAAACTAACCCCTTCATCTTTATCAAGAAATCCTTCTCTTTCTATTTTATAATCTGCCAACCTTTAACTTGTTTAGCTAACCTTTTGATACTACGATATGCACACCTCCAGTACATACATACATACATACATACATACATACATATACGATACCAATGCTCACACACATCCGTACAGAGAAGCTCGTACCACCATGAATATACGCTTAGATCATCAAAATATGCTACATGTAGAGCATTGCATATGCTTTGAATAAGATAAAAAAAGCATGCAGTTGATTAAAAATGAAAACGCTTTTGACATACACCTGGAATTATGTACTTTTGGTTGGATTTGGTTTGGTTTGGTTTGGTTTGCTTCGATTTCTTTAATGGTATATCAACCTTCATAGGTTTCTTAATTCTCAAGCCATTTTTGTAGAACAGTAGAGGAACTATTTAACCCATCGCTGGGGAGATAAGAGGGTTTTAATTCGAAAGTGAACGTAATTGCAAGACTGGAAACTCAATAACTACGTTATCGCATTCTAGCAAGTGAACCACAACGTCACTGGGATTCCTTCACGAACTCGACTGTTCTTTAGGTTTCATGCTGATAAAGCATAAACAAAATAGACGTACACTGCGAAATATGCTTCAATTTTGAAAGCATAACTACGATTTCCTGATAATTAAGATTTTCATTGTAAAACAACGTTTTGTAAAGGTCATCAATTGTATCAGAATACGAAGGATTCAAAAAACAAGACGTTATTGGTTATAGACCAAAAAGATTTTTAATCCAATACTTTCTTACTTATGAAGTATTCGTCTGTATTCCCTGCCCTATCTACGGAGCTTATCATATGTTGATTGTATTCCCTGAAGATGGGGAAGATCCTAAAGGTGTCCTGGATATTACACTTAAGCCCATCTGATAGAGAAGCTCAAGTTCTCAAAATTTGCGGAGTGTGGGGTACCCATTCATTGCATTCACTCACAAGTCTACTCTGATTCGGACTGGTAGTACATGTCAGGGTCGTATCTATAAGTCAAATAGATCCTTTTAAAAACTATTCATATTCGGTAGGAGTACTTGATATATAACAGTAAATTATTCGTATTAAGGATGGTTACTTGAAGCTATATTTGTTTACTAAGGATTATTAATAGAGTTTTTGAAACCATATAACTGTGTACAAACAAATGACTATAATCAAATAGAAATGATTACTTGAAACCATATAATTATTAGAATTAGTTAGAAATACTTGAAACTATACAACTGTGTGTAAGTTATTTGTATTAGATAGGAATACTTGATATCCTATAATTGTGGGCAAAAAACTCTTTCGAAACAACAACACAAAAAAATGTACGATGAAGGTAATTCACTAACCTCTTTACATAGAAAAACCCTAGATCGGTAGACATGACGTTAAAATCAATCAGTCAATCAATCCTATTCTATATTCCGAACATTAGCCTAAACATAGCTACTATGTAGTTGTCGATGTGCCAAAAAAATCTACAATAATAATTCTTGTTTTTTCGTATTGCACGTGTTTGAACCACGTGCATGTCTACAGTAAATGGTTATATCTCAGTATTTTATTCTCTCTCACAGTACCAAAATCTCTCTCTCTCTCTCTCTCTCTCTCTCTCTCTCTCTCTCTCACACACACACACACACACACACACCTTTCTTCCTACTTTCATCCACTTACCCAAGCTGATTTCTCTCTCTCTCTCTCTCTCTTTCTCTCTCTTTCTTTCTTTCACCTTTCTTCCTTCTTTTATCCACTCACCCACACAGATTTCTGACACACATTCTCTCTCTCTCTCTCTCTCTCTCTCTCTCTCTCTCTCTCTCTCTCTCTCTAACACACACGCACACACACACTTTATCGAGAACCGAAACCCTTAAAAAACATCAGTTCTTTTATGTTAAGCAATATCACACCAGGAAGCGTAATAAAATGCCCCATGAATAATATCTACACTACGTTGCATATGAAAATTGTACAGGTTTTTTCTTCTTTTTCTTTTCAATAAGGTACCCAGCTGTTGAAGGATAGTTTGTACTCTACCATTATCTATAAAAAAAAAGAAAACTTTTTTCAGTCTTGTCTTTGTTCACATTTTTACAAAGTCACATTAGACATGAAGTTGATGTATAAATCTCCGGTATTACCTTTTCCACGATGTTATTTACTAAGTTTTACTTAGTCTGGCACACGGACCTCAGATTGAGTACCCTACTATCGGTTCCTTAGTGGTCTCCTCTCAAAGCATTCCACCCAGTCGGTGTAACTTACAACATGCTGACTATATCACGGGAGGTGCCCGTGGTGTAATGGTAATCATCGTAGGAAATCGATACGGCGACACGAGTTCAAATCCTGGACGATACTGTTTGCATTTCACATAGTACTAATACCCCTGGGAGAGATATGAATCCTATTGTTCTCCCTCCAGCTTTGGGTAAATAGTAGGGCAGACTGGGTTCTTCAGCCTTGGTGAGGCAACTAGTCTAGGAGAAGGAAAACTCTGAATTCAAACCTGGTAAGCTCCGCTTAAAAATTGACTTTGTGTCATATCCTGTCCGAGCGGAGGGGTTAGTATATATATATATATATATATACCCTAAAAATTAGTGTCCCACCCAAAAGGGGTATTCCGTGTGTGATACTGAACTACGTCTGATGGTGAGGCTTTAGTTTTGGAGATCTGGATAGTCAGAAGTACCCCTTTATTGCTTTTACTCCCAGGTTTACTCTGACTCGGAAGTGTAGTACCTATCAAGGGTCTGGTCACGGGTCGAATAGATCTATTCAAAGAAATGTTCATATTCGATCCAAATATTTGATGCAATATAACCGAAAATTATTCGCATACTCGAAAATATAATTGTTTACTAAGAATTATCATTAGTAACTTAAAGTTATATAACTGTGTATAAATAAATGTTTATTATCAAATAGAAATAATTCCTAGAAACAATGTTATTTGTATTTGATTGGAATACTTGATCTCAAAACTGTGTACATAAAACTCTAAAGAAACAACTACAAAAAATGTAAATATAAATATACAATGAACGCAATTCCCCACCCTCTACGCATAAATAACCCAAGACAGGTTGACATACCGTTAAATTAATTAAGCAAGCATCCTTAAATACTGAACAGGATCCTCGTTACTTAATTTCGGTGATCTGATGAGAACCGATGCTCTCAGGGGGATTTGACCGTAAGTTTTCCTTTGAACAATGTTAGGGAAATCTTAGAATTATCGATAAAGTTTATGAGTAAAAAGAATGAAAGATTACAGTTACAGGGAGAGATTGGAGGAATAAGGATTATCTCAATTCCTAGAAGGAAGAAAATAATGGTATTCCTAATTATGTTAGAAATTTTTTCAATATTTCTCTAAGAACCGGAAATTTACTGTCAATGCAGATTTCAAAAACTTAGTCTACTAACCAATTTGATTCATTTGCTAATACAGTAATATATTTTTCAAAATAATATTTTTAATAATATTTTTAATGATATTTTTAATGTTAATATATTACAGTAATATATTTTTGGAAAAAAATGCCTATTCAGATCAAAAACTACAATAGTGTAAAAAAATGTTTAAGCTGGATGATTTTAGAAATATCTTAATAATGTATTTTAATAATATATTTTAATATTTTTAATAATATTTTAATAATATTTTTAATAATATTTTAATGTTAATATATCACAGTAATATATTTTTGGAAAAAATTGCCTATTCAGATCAAAAACTGCAATAGTGTAAAAAAAAAGTTTTAGCTGGATGATTTTAGAAATAATGGTAATAAAAAGACTTTAAGTCACTTTTGAAAACTACCGCATGAATTACTTTACAGAATTTGATCTGTACATAAATATTGTATTAATAATGTCACAGTGGTAGAGTGTTCGCCAATGGTCCGGGAGACCGGAGTTCAATTCCAGGTAGAGTCATACCAAAGACTCAAAAAATGGTACCCTATGTCTCCTTGCTTAACACAGCATTATAAGGTACGCATCTAAGATAAGTGGAGCAAACCAGCGAAAATAGTACCGCCCTCCCCAACGCCTCCGTGTCGTAACTATTGAAAAGGGAGCCTTGGCGTTTCCCTCAACTACGGTCGGCTAACTTACTTACTATATATTCTGTGCAAACATTCTTTTCTTTAGGTCGATGTGAGAAGATAGTCAAAAGAGAACATGCCCAATGAAGCATAGCAAACACATTTTTAGAAATTATAAAAATGAAAATTCTTTCTAGTTTATAACTTCATACTCTTTGCACTCGTTGTGTTAGACATAAAATGTATGTTACTCAGATTTAAGGGCACCCCTAACGTTTTAACTTCCCGTTGCAGTTAAAGGTGTGGGCTCAGACTTAGTGTCAATCTCTCGGGATTAAGACACCCACAATAGTGATCTATGATTGGCTAGCTAATCGGGAATATTTCTTCCAATGGGAATCCTTTAAGGTTTTCGTGTTTAAAGTTAATGTTTTTAAGGTTAAACGAGAAAAAAGATCCGATGTCCCCACCGAAGACAAGAGAATAAGAAAAGAAATCTCTCCAAGAACTGAAGCCTCTCCAACAAAAGCCTCACTCTCCGAAAAATTATGTAACATAGAAAAACTTCACCTGCCAGATACCTCATCTGCCTGTCTCTCAAATACAAAAAAAAAACGACAATTTCTCTCAATGTATATATTATATATATTATTTTTACGCCATTGTGTTTCAATAAATAGTTTATTGTTAACGGCGAGTTTTTCTTGTCTTTGAGTTGCCAACAACCTGGCCACTTGCTCCAACGAACCACCCCAACCGTCAAAACAAGTTCAGGATAGATTGTGTCTTCTCCCATCGGTGGATCTTTCAATCACAACGTGGGCACAGAGGGAGTTGATAAACCAACTAACCGGAAACGCATGTTGTTGTCACAGAACTAAGGTCACAATCAAGTACCATGACTTGCATATGACCACAATTGTCAAAATTAAGTAAAATTTGTGATTCTGTCTTTGATGTTGAGGTGATCAATTATTTAAAATAAGTTACTTCTCGTGAATTTTTTTCTTATAAAATCGTTCATACACATATGTTTTTGCGATAAAAATACTTCTATTGTTTATGGTATTAATAAGTTTTGGTTTCTTTGTTTGATGGCATATCAACCTCCGTGGGTTAATGCTAAATACAACCTCGTAAAACAACTGTAGTTTTACTATTTAACGCATAGCTGACGGATACGTGGGTTCATACCTTTCCTTAGCCCAGTCGGCTGGGGCTGTAGAATACAGCCTATCACTTCTGGGCATGACGTCATCCACACTCCAGCCCCTCTTTCTTGTCTGGGGTTTATTATGATTGTCATATCCTTTGCGCACGAGCGTAAACTGAACCAATTGACAACACCCCTGTACTCTTAACCCGAATTGTTAAAAGCCCAACCAACCTGAATGATAAAATATAATTAATGAAAAATTATTAAAATAAAAAAATCATTCCTTAATGATATAACATTAGTTATACATAGCAATACTTGGAACAATTTAACTTTGTTGATTTATGCTAAATTGAATTGCTAGAAATAGAACTGTTAGGTCATTTACCTGTGTATATGTAAAAAATGTGTTTACAAATCATATACATGTAAAAACAGGATTTGGTATAAATAACCAACAATGGTCGATATGTCAAAAAAGCAAACCAAGTCAATCGTATCTTTCCTAAGAGCATTAGTCGAAAAGTGAACATATTAGTGTTACTAGGGTTCGAACTCACTTTCTACAATAATAATGACCCGCACTTTAGCCACTGCACCATGGGGACTTTCCCTGATATTCATAAACTCCTATGTATAAATCTCCTACGTATAAAAAGTTTTTCATCAATATTAAAGCTTGTTCTTTTTAATTTTGTAAAATCTTGATATCAGTGTTTAAGAAGGTTACTTCTCTCATCAGAGACTTCGGAAAGGTTTGTGATCGATGTTCAAGCCTTCAAAAAACACAAGTAATTAAGCTTTGACTTTCGTAGAAAAACCTTTCTACACCGTCTAAATCTTATACCGAACGAGGTTAGGCTTAGTAAATATCTGTAATGGCAGACATTTCGGAGTTGAAGAAATTTTATAAGCTTAACAAATAAGATTTTATTTTACAGGAATTTTTCAATCACAAATCTGAATGCATTTGCATCAAACCTCTGAAGATCTCTCTCTCTCTCTCCCCCCTCTCTCTCTCTCAACACATATGCGTACGCACACACATGATATTAATACAGATTAGATATTTATATCTTGGTGCCACATAATCCCACGAATATTCTGTTTTAATAGATGATCTGTATATTATCTATAAATAAAGAGTATATTGGCGCTCACCAAAATTATTTCAGCGTGTTTTCCGTTACTCAAAACAGTTCTGAATTTTTTCTTTTGGGAATATGAAAGTTATTACACTTACACAATCCTGTTAGGCAAAAAACTGATAATAAAAAAAATCGAGACTGCTTATCAAAAAGTGTCAACATCGAGACATTTTTTATTACCATATATATTCGTGCAGTGAACAACTTTTTAAGATCAATTTTGGTTGGTTTCTTTGCTTAATGACATATCAATCTTCACGGGTAATTTAATGCCAAAGCCACCATAGAAGAAGTATTATTTACCCATAGATCGCGAGATAGGAAGGTTCTTACCTTTCTCAAGGGTATTAGTCCGAAAGTGAACGTTATTGCATGACTGGAGTTCGAACTCGCTTACTACGATTTCACAATCCAGCACGTTGCCAGAAAGCACGAGGATTCTCTGCAGGACCAAATTTTTTTCTCAAAAACAAAGAATTATTCATGACAAGAGATATGGTTTTGAAACGTCGCAGTTTACTTTGTTTTTAGACCTAACCTTATAATAACACCTTTTTCGGACCAAAAACAGGGGTATTTCATTAGACAAAGTTCATTAATCGAATAAATATAGTATATACACTGCTCACTTAAAATTTAAAGTGACAGGCAGACAGACAGACAGATGGGTGTGTCCTCGTGGTGTAATGGTTAAAGCGCTGGACAACGGAATCGCAGAAAGCGAGTTCGAACTCCTGTCACGCTATTACGTTCACTGTAAGACAAATACTCTTGGGAAAGGTATGAAACCCCTTATTCTCCCTGCTATGGGTTAAATGGATGGTTTTGGCATTGAATAACCTACGAAGGTTGATATGCCAATAAAACCAAGAGACCAAACCAAACTAAACAGATAGAGCTTGTGGCGTATTGGTTATCGTCAAAGGAAATGATTACGGCAACACGAGCTCAAATCATTGACGGACTGTTTGTATTTCACATTTCGCTGATACTGCAGAGAAAAGTATGTATTTAACTATTCACTCTCCAGCTATGAGCAAATAATAGATTAGACAAGACTCTTGGTACGGCAGCAGGAAGGAAAACCCTCAATTTAAAGCTGTTAAACTACGCTTAAACATTGATCTTGCATCACAACCTGCTCATGCAGAGATACCCATTACATCGTGGGTAGAGTGTTCGGGAGACCGGGGTTCAATCCCAGGTCATACCTAAAACTCAAAAAATTTTACTTAATGCCTCCTTGCTTAACACCCAGTATTTTAAGGTAATATATATTATATAATAAGGTAATATTATAAAGGTAAGTGGGGCAATCCAGGAAAAGGAGTAGCACCTTCCCCTAAACCTCGGTATAGTAACTATTGAAAAGGTAGTCTTCGGTTTGCCCTCGACTAAGGTCGACCAACTTATATATATATATATATATATATATATATATATATATATATATATATATATAACTTCTCCGTTATGTTGTTAGTGTTAAATAGCAATATCTGAAACCATCTGAGTTCAAACAAATGAGTTCTAACTCGTTTAAAAATAAAGTTACCAACAAACTATTCATTCTAAAAATCATATTTCATTTATATGTATAAACAGGATTTAGCATCAAATAACCATCAAAGGTTGATATGCCATTAAAACAAATGACCCAACCTAACCTCTTCCGCCACAACCATATGTCGTACAAGGTCAATTTTTAAGCGGAGTTTAACAGGTTTTTATTTTTTCCTACTCCTGGACCGGTAGCCAAACGAAGGTTAAAGATTCCAGTCGGTCCTACTACTTTCTCATAGCTGGAGGGAGAATAGTTCGATGCATTTCTTTCCCTTGGGCATTAGCGCTATGTGAAATGCAAACTTCGTTCGGGATTTGAATTTGAGTCGCCATGTCTATTTCCTATCATGATAACTATTATACCACGCGGTCTCTCTCTCCCTCTCTCTCTCTCTCTCTCTCTCTCTCTCTCTCTCTCTCTCTCTCTATGTTCTTTCACTTTCTGTTTTCTTTGGTCCTCTCTCACTATAGCATTCTATAATTCCGTCCTCTCTTCTTTGCATCACCTCATGTTCTTTTACTGTTCATTCCTTCACTTCTTTCCTGTTCTTTGTCTTTCTTTTCAGTTTATTTCAGTTATTTGAAAGGATTTCCGTCGATCGATGCTCCTATGGACCTGCCAAAACGACGAGTACAGCCATCTCGAACCCATCAGCAAGCAAACGTGTCGATAAATGACGCTGGATATGTTTGTAATAAATAAAGAAAATCATGCTCGTGTCACGTAAATATGGTCTTATTTCCAAGTGCAACCGCTGAAAGCGAGACGCACATGCCTGTTACTACCCACACAAATACAGACACGAGGGTCCACAGATACCGTCTGTTATAAACAACAAATATGCGTATGCTTCAATTAATAGATCCTATTTGTCTTTACTCACGAATACTTTGTGTACTTGGAAAATTTTCTCTCTTGGTTTCGTACGAGAGTGACAAGTAAACAAAGTCTAAGTACTAAAGATGACTCGCAGAGTGATACCTCTCAAACGTGTTTAAACAGAAACGCTAAAATAATTCCTGATATTACCAGTAGATAAGCACGTGCCACGGACGTTCATATATATATATATATATATACACGCACGCGCGCGCGCGCACACACACACACACACACAATTTTGTTTAAAATTTAACGCTAATAGGATTTTAAATCAATAAACTTTTTGAATGCACTATGCAGGAAAATGCAGTAAAATACTACGGTTTTGTTTGGTTTGGTTAGTTGGGTTTTATGGCATACGAACTTTTGTAGGATATTTAATGCCGTACGCATTTTTATACAAATAATCAAACGATTCAGTTTAGCATGATTACAGTTTAATTGTCAAAAGCATTTCTATTTCAAGCTATTCAGTTTAGAAAAATAGTTCTAATCCAACCAATTCAGTTTAGTATAAGTATACATTTTGTTTACACACAATTAAATGGCAAAACAGTTCTATTTCGGACAATTCAGTTAAGCATAAGTACAGTTTTAATGTAAAAAGCAGTTTTATTTCAGATAATTCAGCTTAGCATAAGTACGCAGTTTAGTTCTATTTAACTCATATATAGGACCCTATCAGGTGCTACCATTCTGGGCCTGAATGGACCAGGGAGCGATGGCAATAAAGGGATACTCCGCATTCCCCAAAGTTCCAGCATCAAAGGAACCTCACCATCAGATTGTTTGGTGTCATATCCAGGACACTTGTTGGCGACCTTAGTCGAGGGTGACCAGAAGGCTCTCTTTTCGATCGCTACAACACCGAGGTGTAGGGGAGGGCGCTACTACTTTCCCTGGGTTGCTCCACTTTACTCTTGATCCCTACATTATATTGCTGAGTGTTAAGCAAGGAGGCATCAAGTACCATTTTTTGAGTCTTTGGTATGACTTAACCCGGGATTAAACCCAGGTCTCCCAGGCCATTGGCGAACACTCGAACCATCATGCCAATATTAATGAAACAAGATAAAAACACACGTCTCAGAGGTCCAAGCTGTCGATCTTCAGGTGAGTTTTGGTTAGGTTATTTAGTTTAATGACATATCAACTCTTGATGTTTATTTAATGCCAAATATTGTGCGCGCACACACACACACACACATATATATATATTATTTTAATCCGACACTAATAGTTCTATTCCTCAAGTATTCCTATCTAATTTAATACTAATCCTTTGATTGCCCACAGTTAAACGGTTTCAATAACCAATTAAATGGTTTCAAATTTAGTGAATCATTAAACAGTTCTATCTGATCAATAGATGGGACCCTAACAGGTACTACAACTTTGGGTCAGAGTGGGCATGGGAGCAATGGTAATGATGAGTACTCTACATTCCCCAGAGCTCCAAGATTGGAGCCAGATCATCAGATTCTTTAGTGTCATATACCAGACACTCATTGGAGTTAGGATCTCACCTTTGCAGATAATGCAGTCGGTATAATTCTATAATTCCAACCCAAGAGGCTCATCCTCAAGTGAGATATTACTCAACACGTCTGATTAGAAATAAAGGATGCATATTTGTTCAGAAGAATCTTGCAGGATTCAGACGCGTTGAATATTTGTTCACTAGATAGATACCGTCTGCAAGAATAATGCCTCCTATAGATTACAACGAAAACTATAACAGATACTCGAAGAAGCAATAATATTGCCAGAGAGGGCAACTTTTCAGCTACAAAACTTTTTTTTTCACATTTAGATATGTATTTTCGCCAATGAGGAACAAGATACCGGATTTAGTGCAGTAAGATTTTTTAACAGCAGCAATGATGGCCACATTATTTTTTTAAATAGCCGTAGTCCATCTTTCATCGGCTCGATAGACGTATATGACGTGATTGACGGGCTCTTCATGTCATCGATTGACAGCTATGCTGAACATAATTTATCAGCGCCATTGTTATAGCCACTACTTTATTGCATAACCCACCGCCTAACCTACTTGGGGGTTTTGCCTCACAGAACAACTATATGACACATCTTTGCTTTCATGCAAGACGCTACTTTTCCAGACACAAAAATATGGGTTACTCGGAAGGTTCAAGCACTTCTATCACCCTACCTACACTTGCTTCTAAAAAACGAGTTATTACTTTCGGAACAACACACAAGTGCGTGGCATAGCCGATAAGGTGACTATATGAAAAATATAGTCTGTTGTTGCTGAAAACTTGCTTTATCCAACGGTGTTATTGTTTTCCTTTTATCTATACTTTTCGTAGAAATAAATAAGAAGCGTTAATTTTAAAGCGAACCTCGTATTTTATTTAAATAAATGCTATTATTTCTCTGAATCACCGGGCCTCCTACAATGGCAAGTTTGTGTTCATTACAGACACAATTCTGCAAAGCCTTGTCGCCAGAGACTAGAATACGACAACTGGATTCTTTACAGAGGGGTAAGACAACCAACCCAACCTACTCTACAAAAAAAAGAAATGTCCTGTGTGTATCGGTAGTGAAGCTCTAGTTCTGGAACTTTGGAGATTATGGAGTAAGCTCTTTGTTGACATTAATCCATTGTCCACTCAGACTTGGAGTAATGGTACCTATTTTGTTTGGTTTGGTTTCATGTCATTTCAAGCATTGTAGGTTATCAAATACCAAATCTTCTTTATACATATATATTGAATATATGAGATTTGGGTTTGTTTGGTTGGATTTTATGGCATAACAACCATTGTAAGTTATTTAATGCCCAAAATCTCTTATTATATATATATATATATATTTATTATATATATATATATATATATATATATATATATATATAATATATATATATATATAATTTATATATATATATATATATATATTATATATATATATATATATATATATATATATATATATATATATATAACCGGACATTGACATAACAGTTAGAGTGTTCAACAATGGCCCGAGAGACCTGGGTTCAATCCCAGGTCGAGTCATACCAAAGACTCAAAAGATTGTATTTGATGTCTCCTTGCTTAAACAATCAGCATTATAAGATACGGATCAAGGGTAAAGTGGGAACAATCCAGGGAAAGGAGTAGCGCCCTCCCCTACACCTTGAGTGTAGTAGCAATTGAAAAGGGAGCCTTCGGGTCACCCTCGACTGAGGTCGCCAACTTTACTTATATTGAATATATATGATTTAGTTTGGTTGGGGTTTTATGGCATATCAACCATTGTAGGATATTTAATGCCAATCCTCTTTATATCATATTATATTTAAATATAGATGTTTTGTAAACACATTTTGTTGATAAAATTTTTAAACGAGCCAGGGCGCTTTTTTGTAGCATACATGTTAAATGGTTTTTAAGTACTGCTACATAATAGTAAAAATTTAACATCAGTCAATTGTTTTCAAACATTTAAATACATATACATATAGAATTTTTAAGAGAATAATTTGTTTGGTAATTTCATTTTAAAATCAGTTAGAACTAATTTATTTGCATACTAGTATTACTATTGTCTCTACAAAGTTACTAGTTTGTTACCAATAAATTAACTCATTTACAAAACAAGATTTGGTATTAAATGATCCACAAGGATTGATATGCTATAAAAAAACCAAAAACTAACTAGCAACCTTGAACAAAAGATTTTTATTTATCTGTTTTTAGTTAGATCCCTAAACCAGCATGAGAGGTTTCTCATTAGTGAACCTTAACCATTAATTCAAAGCTCTTACTTACTGAGCCATACATCCGTTATGCACATGGCAAACGATGTAATCAGATGTTGTAAACAAGTACACACGTGCTTTTAACACAGAGGAGAAAATATAAAGGCACTTACATTGAAGCGAATATCGAGATAAACCGTATATGCAAATTGATACGGACAAAAGCACAAACACACATACAAAAAAATATACACACACTAATATGCACGCATAAACACATACCCACGCATACACTGGTACACTCGGTGATCAGAGTTCAAATCCTCAACGAGGCTGCTTGCATTTTTATTTCGCGCTGATGCCCAAGGGAAAAGTATAAATCAATTCTTTTCCTCACCACTCTAGCTATGAGTAATACGTAGGGTTGACCGAGTTTCAATAAGGCAACCAGTCTAGGAGAAGGAACATTATGAATGCACTACCCTATGAAAAGATATGAACCCCATTATCTCTCCAATTATGGGTTACATAATATCACTGCCGTTGTTCAACAAGGATGGCTTAGGCATTAAATTAACCCAACAAAAGTTAATATGCCATTAAAATAGAATAAAATAAAATGAACTAAGATACACACTTTCAATCACTAAGATGCCCACACGCACACACGTACACAAACACACACACACACATACACACATTCCCACAATTGTACACTGCACAAACAAACACACACACACACACACATATATATATATATATATATATATATATATATATATATATATATATATTGACGTGAGTATAAACACATGCATATATATGTACATACACATACATACAATATCAATGAGGTATTGATAGAATAGTTTGATTGGATCGATAGTTTTATAATAAAGTATAAAGGAATTCAGTGAAAAAACAAAATGCTGAAAAAACTGTTTTTAACACACACACACACACACACACACACACACACACACACACACACACATATATATATATATATATATATATATATATATATATATGGAAGCAAGTAGACGTATAGCTGCAGTTTTGGGAGATGCTGCTTCAGATAGCATTCTTGCGTAATTGCAATTTGGCTTTTCCTCTAAGCGTTTCGTTCGAGTCAAATTGATGCGACCATACAATAGTATCAATACGGCCACAGCTTGGAAGCAATCCCGTTTTGTTTCATCAGAGAGATCACATTTCGAGATGATCGGCTTGCTATCCATCTCTCAAAACATCCAAGTAAGACGAGTAAGACATGTTCAGCCCAGCAGGAGAAGTAAAGACGAACTAATAAAGGACGTTCTATTATGGACTCCTACACATGGACACGCCAGAGCTTACCAACCAGCAAAGACTTGCATACATCAGCTCTGTGTGGATACCGGATTGGATGCAGTGTAGAGGACCTACCAGGATGGGTGGATGGATGGATGGAGAGTCAACGGACTCTGTGCTAGCAGCACGACTTTATGAAATATATATAAACAAAGTCATGCTGCAAACGCAAAGTCCTTCGACTCTTCATTCACCCCATCAAGTGGCTCCTCTACACTGCATATAGAGCAGACAATTCATAAACTCATTGTTATTTTGTAAGCTTTGCTTCATCTGGCATGCAGGTCACTAATGGCCCGGGAGACCGGGGTTCAATCCCAGATTGAGTCATACCAAAGAAACAAAAAATGGCTCTGGATACTTCTTTGCTTAACACTCAGTATTATAAGGTACATATCAAAGGTAAAGTGGAACAATACAGGAAAAGGAGTAAGGCCTCGGGCTACCTAGGTGTAGTAGCTATTGAAAAGGAGACTACAGTTGCCAACAACAGTTCATGTAGAGAAAATAAATAGTATTTTTAAACATACATCTATACATATATATCTGTGTGTGTATTCAGTTATAAAATATCATAACGATAAAAAGAAAATAAAAGCTCGGAGTCGTAAGTTTTATTCTGTTTTAATTATTTTATGATTTTGATTTATTTTATATTTGAAAATTTTGTAACATTGCTCTGCATTGTGTTGTATATCGACCACTGTTGTGATTTTACTGATTAGGTTTTTAGCGTTAAATTTTAAATGTAATTGTATATATATGTATATATACGTGCTATGTTCAAAAGAAAACAAAACAATCATTCATTTTGTTGGCCCAATCTGTTTGATCATTTATCAATGTGTAAACGACTGATGTTTGATTGAATAGTTCGCAATACTTTGAACCATTAAACTGTGAGCAAAAGAATGAGCTTAGACTCGTTTAAAAATGTTATCAACAAAATGTGATTACAAATCATATATATTTAATATATACGTATAAAGAGGGTTTGTCATTAAACAGTCTACAATGGTTGATATGCCATAAAACCAAACCAAACCAAACCGATATATTTCGTATTTTGTAGTAGTGACCTTGTTTGGTTTGGTTTGGTTTGGTTTTATGGCATATCAATCATTGTAGACTGTTTAATGACAAACCCTCTTTATACGTATATATTAAATATATATGATTTGTAATCACATTTTGTAATAGTGACCTCGTTTGGTTTGGTTTGGTTTGGAGTATATGAACCATTGTTGGTTATTCAATGCCAATTCTTTTTTTTTTTTTACTTATGTATTAAATATATTTGTAAATACATATTGTTGATACACAAAGTTAAATGATCAAACAGTTATATTTCAAATAATTAAATTTAGCATGAGTCATTTGTAGGCACTCTGTTTAAATGTCAAACAGTTCTATTTAACCCATTGAGGTGCTTTCATGTGCTACCACCCCGGACCAGAGTGAACCTGAGAGAAATGGCAATGAAGATCCTGCATTACTACAGCCTCACCATCAGACTGTTTAGTGTCATAAAGAGGACATTCGTTGAGGGGGCCTCACCTCTCTGCAGAGGTGTAATCGGTGTATTCTACAGCCCCATCCGACTGGATTAAGTGACCTTGAGTTTTCTTTTAGGAAATACATCATGACATGTAGTTTGATAGCAGATCTGCACATACAAGAGTAAACCTTTGTGTTGTGCGTTTTTCTCCATTTGAAAAATGTGAAGGCGCGCTTAGTGTATTGTTATCGTCGTAACGAAATCCTGAGTTCAAATCCTGGCTGCATTTTACTTCACGTTAATGTTCTTGGGAAAGGCATTATTTCATTACTCCCACCACCCACCCAATTTGAGACAAATAATAGAGCAGACAAATCTATTTAGCCTCTCTACAGGCTAGGCAACCATTCTTTCAAAATGAAAACTATGTATTTAAACCAGCTTAAAAATTGACCTTGCGGTCGCATCTAACTCTTAACGGAGAGCTGCGGTGAATACAAAAAATAAAATTTAATTTCCAGTGCGAAAAATAACTTCACGGGGATTTTTTAAAATAATATCACAATATAATTAGGGAGGATTGTTTAAGTCGCACGCAACGTTATCGATGGTACCAGCGTGTCAAATTAAAAAGAGCATTCACTGAAGACGAAATTCAACGTCAACGGACAACGATCACATTGAGAATATTTCGTAAAGCACGAGACAATTATTATCTCCCATTTGGGTTTTGGTCCCAGTTAACACACGCAAAAAAAAAAAACAAAAAAAAAAACACACATACACACACACACACACACACACTCTCTCTCTCTCTCTCTCTCTCTCTCTCTCTCTCTCTCTCTCTCTCTCTCTCTCTCTCTCTCTTGTTCCATTCTGAGAGATTATTCAAAACAGACATGAGAAGAGATAGAAAAATGTGCTACAAAATCTGACCGCTAACACTTAAAAAGACTTCGTTGATATATCCCAGATTTGTAAAAGAAATACTGTGCATTGTATACCAACTGTGGATGGAATTACTTTGAAGAAGCCAAGAAATTAATTTCTGAGTAATGCATTATATTTATTCCTTTTTATAAGTTTTTTTTAACACATCTTGTACATGTAGAAAGGATTTATGCAGTACATTATCGATGAAAGAAATGAATAGATTTATAGATTATACCGTATCCCTCATAAACATGTACACCCCTAACAATTACTTTTATTATTGTTCATTTTCTTTTAAACCAAACACCCCAGGATTTTATCATTTCTAGTAAAACATTATACAATGCATTATTACCAAACTCTACCGCACTGAAATTATGTATCGAAAAATCAAGTTTAGTTTGAAAAAATATATATAAAATTTAGTTTGAAAATATATATATAAAATTTTGCGTTGGAATATTCCTATTTTTGGACTCCAATATATTCATATTTTTAATTACAGTTTCAATGCTGTAAAGATTGGTTAATCAGTCATATCTAATTATATATGTTTTCATATTACGATTGGGTGCCAAACACGACTAGAAACCTCATTATTCTCAGTATTACCACAATGACTGAGACAATCAAGTGCAGGAGAGACCAATGAGTTTTTTTCCCCAATTATTCATCTTTACAACTTTGTAATTAGCAGTTAAGGGTCCTGGTGTCGTTATCTCTAAACAGACATTTTTTCGTCCATTTATACTTGCTTGATTAAAAGTTATTCATAAATCTGTGACTCTTTTATTTTAGAAGTAGGTGTAGGTAGAACGGAAGAAACGCTTGAACCTTCCCTATAACCCCAACATTTTTTTGCTTTGTTGTAGATAACAGATGTGTGGCAGTTTGGGTAGATGGCGTTTCACATGAAAGCAAAGGTGCGCCAGAAATTTGTGGCGCTGACAAAAAGGCGCTACGACGAGTCATTTATGCTGTGTTACGATAACAAATGCACAAACATTCGGATATTCATTATTTGTTTACATTACCACATCAGTAATGACGAGATGCTTTCGTTGGAGATTAAGCGACAACAAGTCTCCTCAGTAATCCAGCATCCTCCTCGCTATTATATATATTTTAAGTAATGCTGTCATCTCTGAAATTTTGATTCTTCCAAGTACTTCTAGTTCTTCCAATGTCAAACAGTTCTATTTAACATTTAACATTTTTGCCAGATTTTTCGGGACTGATCCAACTGCATCACTACTGAGGAAAACGGTCACTTCCACGTCACACCATTTTTTAAACGTCTAAATATTTCCCCACGTTTCTCTGTTTTTCAATTTTTCTTTCTGGAAGAGCGATAGTCAGTATCTGATAAACTTTCCTTATTAACGTTCTGATTATTATTTCGTTGGAATAGCATTCTCTCAAGATTTACTTATATATATATATATATATATATAATATTTACATTTGTTTCAGGCTTCACTTAAAGAGACTTCTTAGCTGACCCCAGGGTTTCACTGAGAGAAAGTGACACGCATTATATTTCAGTGTCTGGAGCTCTTAGTAAGGATCTCTCTCTCTCTCTCTCTCTCTCTCTCTCTCTCTCTCTCAATTTCCATCATTAACCTTTTCTTTCTCTTCTTTTCTCTAAATTTTCTCAGTTATCCTTCCCTCTCTCCTATCTATCTATTATGTTCTCTCACTCTCTTCCACTTTCCTTCTATGATCCTCTCTTTCTGTCTCAATTTCTCTCACTTTTCGCTCTTTTTTACCATCTCTCTCTCTCTCTCTCTCTCTCTCTCTCTCTCTCTCTCTCTCTCTCGTTTTCTGTTCTAGTGTCTAAATCTCAAACATTTTGATTTTCGCATCTTCCAAGATTGTTTCTTCTCTGATTTTTTCTGTACTTGTACAGTTCCCTGTACAGAGATAATTCCTTCTTTATCATTCTGATGTCTCTTTTCTCTCTGTTCTTGTTTAATTAGTTATTGTTATTATTTTACTCCTGGCGAATTTTTGACACTAGTTGGTCTTTCACTGGAGTTGAGTGAAATCAAATTTCAGGTCTTCAGGACACTTCTCAGTATTCTGGCCAATATCAACAATATTGTAGTCTAGATGGTCTTGATTTTTTTCTCAGATTTATAATTCTTCCAATCCATTTCTAAGCCTTTTGGGATCGTTCCAAGTGCACCAAATACAAATGGCATCACTGTCACCTTCATATTCCACAGCTTTTTTAGTTCTTTGGCAAGGTTCAAGTATTAGTCAATCTTTTTGCTTTTTTTCAAATTTTCACTCTGTGGTCCGCCAAAGCGGCAAAATCTACAAGACGGCAAGTTCTGTTGTATTTATTTATTTATTTATCTATTTATTTATTTATTTATTATCTTTTATTTATCTTTTATTCATCTATTTATTATCTTTTTTTATGTTAATTAGCACAAGGTCTGGTTTTCTGGCTTGTTTTAAGTGGTCTGTTTGTATGTAAAAGTGCCTGAGAATTTAATGTCACATTCTTTTGATCGGATTCTGGTTTGTGCATATACCATTTGGTATTATCATCAAAATGCAATCTTTTGCACAATTCCCAGGGGATCATCTTTCCCACCCAGGAATGCCTAGTCTTGTACTCCTTTTGTGCCAGGTTGCTGCCTTCGCTTCTAATATGATTAATCGTTTCATCCCTTTCTCAGCATATTTCATATTTTTATTCAGTTGTGTATTAGCAATTTTCGCAATAACATAATTGGTCCTTTTAATTTCTAATGTAATAAGCTATATCAAATGAGAAAAACCAAGAAAATTAAATCAGAACAGATAAAAAGATTACACGTATTTTTATTTCATTTTAAATGATTTCTTTATAAAATCATACACAGGATTTCTTTTAATACGTTAGAAAATAAAACAGTGATATTCGAAATCAATAACACCAAGTAATTATTTATTAAACCCAGTTTTGTTAAAACCAGTAAGCAAATTATCTACACCATATACAATGTAAACTTCTATTTTTTAGTTAGATATAATACACATTGCAGGATTTTAAACACATAATATGGCCTATTTCAAGGCAAATCTAACACATGTAGACTTTAATAGAGACCTTATTAATAACCGGCCCATTGGTCTAATGGGTAGAGTGTTCGCCAATGGTCCGGGAGACCTGGGTTCAATCCCAGGTTGTGTCATACCAAAGACTTTTAAAATGGTACTTGATACCTCCTCGTTTAACATTCAGCAATATAAGGTACGTATAAAGGGTAAAGTGGAGCAATCCAGGGAAAAAGAGTAGCACCCTTCCCTACGCTTCAGTGTAGTAGCTATTGAAAAGCGAGCCTTCTGGTCGCCCTCGACTACGGTCACCAACTTTATTTTTACTTTATTAATAGATAAGATACTAACCAAAACTGAAAAATGATTATTTAATAATCGTTAAAAATCTTAGTTCCTTGCTCAACTCTCAATGAATTACCTTTCCCGCCCAGTCATGTCTACTCTTGTATTCCTTTTGTGCCAGTTTGTTGCATTCGCTTTTTACCTGATTAACTGTTTCATCTCTATCACCACATAAACTACACTTGCTATTCCGTTCCCTATTATCAATTTTTGCTTGACTGAAAGAGATTCACTTTTTTGTTTTGATCTCTTTGTAGTCAGGTTTACATAATCTGGTCGCTTAAAATATCCATACAGTCGTTGTTTTCACATTTTTGTTATATGCATTTTTGTTAGCTTTTTTTCTGTTTATCCTTTAGTCCTTTCTGTTGGTATTGTTGTTACTGACAGCAGTAATAACTCTTTCTCTACAGAATATTGTTCGAATCCCTGAATTGTTGTATCTACTCAATCCTCATTGCTAGCGACTCTTCTTTATATATTTTTTTTCTTGACACCTAGTCTATGTCATCCCTTGAGTGTAAGGCTTTGTGCATCGTCATCAATTTCCTTATTCTTTGGTCCATATGTCTGTGTTCCTCCCTCGTTCATTTTTAGAAGGGTCCAGAGTATCATACAGGTATTTAATTTTTTCATGAGATACTGATCGCAGAGTTTTGTTTCGAGAAGTATTCTTGTTCTTCAGAGGAATTCCTTTCTTACTCTTCCTTTCATCTTCATTTGCTTGATGGTGTTCTCTTCTAATATTTCCAGGTATTTATAGTTTTTTTTTTCCAAGAGATTTGATGTTTTGTTGATTGAACAGTTCTATTCCTTCTGTTGTTTCTCTTTTCCTTTTTTTCATTATAATTCCGGTGCATTTTTCAATCCCAAGTTCCATTCCTGTATCTTGACTCTAAATTCAAATAGTTTGCATAAGGGTTTTTAGATCTTTTTTTCCCATTATTCTCATAGTTTATAACTCAGGGTCAAGTTACATGGGATAGTTAATCTTTTCCTGTGACTTTTTAAATTTGCAACCTCCTTTTGAATGCCCTTCGTATATAATTTAGTGGCATCATAGCTATAACAAATAGTAATAACGATAATGAGTCTCCCTAAAAAATTCTTCTTTGGATGTTTACCTCAGCTAGGGTTTGTTATTATTATTATTATTTGTACACTCTGAGTTTTCACTATAGGAGTAACTGGTGTCTTTTATTGGAAACCATGTAATAACAAGATCCCTCGATAATCCAGCAATCTCCTTAGTATTCTATACGCTTTTAATAAGTAATGTTGTTGTCTGGATGGATTCGATTCTTCGACGGGTTTCCCACAATCATTGTGATTTTTGTAGTCATGGTCTTCTTGCGACTGTTATTGTCATTTTCACATTTACTTCAGAACTATCAAATAGCCTTCAGCTACCATGGATTGCTTTTTTTTTTCGAAATTTTTAAGGTGATTTTTTTTTTCATTTTCATAGTGTATGATTTTAGCAGTTTCCGGGCGAGGTCCTGATATTTATTAAGTTAACATTCTCTTTCCATTTTACTTTTGTCTATCAACTCTGCAACGTTCACTGATTAGTCGTAACTTACCCCCAAGTTACTTTGAAAGTGCTGGTGACCGTCAGATAATCGAAGTTAAGCAGCGATGAACTAGTTCATTTCTTAAATGGGTTACTACTTTAGAAGAGCAGGTACAATCAGAACCTCGTGTGCCAGACTAAATAGAAATTAGTAAATAATAACTTTCATTTGATAGTTCTGCATTTACTTTGTTCTCAAATATTCTAATGTCTTTGAGATGGATCCAAAAGAAAAAAAGAACTAAAAATCTAACTGCTCAGTCGCTCTCGGGTGAGGTCCTGGTAGTCATTCCCCTTACAGAAGAATCGTGCGCGCCCTTTGACAGATTTCCCCCACAAAAAAACTCTAAAGAAACAACACAAAAAATGTAAATATGAGCGTAAAACGAACCCGATTCCCTAACCTCTCGGCCTAAAATAACCCTAGGTGGGTTATACCGTTAAAATCAATCGATCAACCAAACAATTTCACTATTCCTTGCTTTCTGATTATAACTCCTTCCTTCCTTCCTTCCTTCCTCTTTTTTTTCTTTCTGTCCATATGCAAATAATCGCGGCTGCTATAGTGGAATCTATGAACAGACTGTACTTTGGCCAGTGATCTCAAGCGAAAGTGTACGAACAAGAACAAAATCTGCATATTTCAAATTATCTGACCATTTCCTACAGTGTATTGCAGCACCCCACATCAATATTGCAGTCAACATCAGCGTGCATAACGCTTATTGGTCACTTTATATATACATTTTTTATATATACATTTCCTGATCAAATCCGCATCAGCACAAGGTGACGTGTGCTTAATCATGTGACCCGCACTATGTTGCTGAATATAAGAGACATATCCTTTTGACCGCGCCAGCTAAAATCTTCTTTGGTCAAGTAACGTTGTTGAATAAATTACAATGCTATTTGAATCAATTTTGAAAAAAGTTTTTTATTTGCCGCTCCGTACAACATTAACAGTCATATAAGGAGTTAATTTATTGATTTTTGTCGGTTATTTATATAGTACTGCCTTATGACGCAAAAATCTTCTTTTTTTACTTTGACAGTCAAAAAAATCCGGAACACTCCTGTATTGAAATCGTACATATCAGTGTACCTAAATTCTTCTCTTTACGTATATTGATAGACATTATCTTATCACTGTCAATGCAAAGCCACAAATGTAGATAAAACAGTGAAGATCAATATATATATATATATATGTGTGTGTGTGTGTGTGTGATTTTTCAAAACATTTAGTATTTTTTGAGATCTTGAACTTGTTTCAGAAAAATCGATTTCATTTCGTTGTCAACTAACTTGACCAATTCTAGTTCAAATTATCTCAAATCTTAACTGAATATATAGAATCAACTAAAAATTCCATTTTTAATGCTTTAGTCTTTTTTTTATTTTTCAAATATAGAAATGTCATTCATAAAAAAGAAAGTGTGTTTAAACATTAAACATAGAATTTTAATTTGCTTCAACACATGCAGTTAAAATTTGAAATCATTTGAACTAGAACCACTCAAGTAATTAGATTATGAACTTATATCGATTTTTCTGAAATACACATACAAACACAGAATATATATATCATCATCATGTCGTGCTGCTTGCACGGATATCCCTGACCCTCTCTCGCCACTTCTCCTTATCGTTCATCCCCTCCGACAAGTCTTCAGGGCTACATCCCGTATCCACATATAGCTGCTGTATGTATGTTCGAGCTGGTCGTCCTGATTTTGCTCGGCCATATGTGGGGGTCCATAGGAGTACATCACTTATGAGCTAATCCCTGCTTCTCCAGTAATGTCCTGCATCTCTGGTTCGTCTAACTTGGATAGTTTTCGTGATAGGGGGCAGGTGGCCGTATAGTTGGTGCCTTGTGGGGTGTTGCCACCAGGACTTGTTCAATATTGCTCTCAACATTCTTGTGTAATTGCCGTCTAGCTTCTTCTCTAGCCGTTTTGTTAGCGTCCAAGTAGTGCATCCATACAGCAGTATCGACACGACCGCTGTCTAGAAGAAACTGCATTTCATTTTATCGGTCAGGTCTGATTTTTATATGATCGATAGCTTATCGATAGCTGTCCATGCCTTCGTTAGCCGCGTGTCGATGTCTTTTTCAGTTGATGAGATGCTGCTCCCTAGGTAGGTGAATCTGTCCACCAATTTCAGAGAGGTTCCGTCTAGTGTTGAAATGTCACCTGTCTGATTAAAGCACATACATCCAATTTTGAGTGCATTGACATGGAGGCCAATGCCTGCGGCGGCTCGTTCCCAACTATGCAGTAGTGTTTCGGCTTGATTGGGTGTATTTGCCAGCATCGCTATCTCATCGGCGTAGTCAGCGTCAGTAATTGGTTTTGCGGGGTACCTTCTGCTTCTTTTCTTTGTCAGCTGAAGCCGTTTTCTCTGATTTTATCAATCGATGTTCTAAGCACGTAGTCTAGACAGATGATAAAGAGGTATGGGGCTAGCGTGTCTCCTTGTAGTACTCTTGCTACAATGTCGAAGTATTCTGTGTCTCCATCCGGTGAACGTACTTTCACTTTGGTGTCTCTATATAGAATCGTTATTGCTGCTACGGTTTCTTTTAGAAAGCCGTATGCTAGTAGGATTTGTTCCATCTTCCCTCTGTGAATGGAATCGAAGGCCTTGGTAAAGTCGACAAATAGTAATGTCGCCTGAAGGTTCTTTGCCCGTACACCTTCAAGGATTCTACTGATGGTCAATATTTGTGAGGTCGTGGATCTATTTCTTCGGAAGCCATTTTTGTCTTTACGTATATTGATAGACATTATCTTAGCACTGTCAATGCGAAGGATGTTGTCAATTTTGGGTTCTATGCGGTTTCGTAGTAGGGCATTGTAAATTTTGGCTGCTATGGATGTAAGTGTTATACCTCGGTAGTTCTTGGCTAATCCGAAGTCACCCTTTTTAGGGAAGGGGAGGATGCATCCCTTCATCCATCTGTCTATCGGATTTTGATTATAGACTGCGTTGCAGTGTCGGAGCAGTATGTCGTCGAATTTTCTGGTCTTCCATACTTCTGGAGGAATCTCGTCAAGCCCTGCAGCTTTCCTATTTTTAATTTTTCTAAGAACCGAGTCGAGGTCTTCTTGTGTGAACGGTCCTAGTTTAATGTCTAATTGTTTACTAATTATTCTGGTGATTGGTTCATGTGTTATTTTCGGTGGGTTTCCTAGTAGGTTTTCGAAGTGCTGTTTCCACAGTTTTATTCTTTCTTGTTGGTTTGCAGCTTTCAATTTTGCTTTGGTTGTGCTATTCCTCCTACTCACTTCGTTTATTGTTTGCCAGGCTATCCTAGATTGCTTATCTTCCACTGAGTCTCTAATCTTATCTATCTGATTTTGTATGTATTCTTTCTGTTCTTTTAGATATATGCCTGTTAATTG
>OY757905.1:52735161-52760161 GCA_963585895.1 Sepioteuthis lessoniana | reverse complement strand
GGCAACAGATACTACACCCTAATCCTTGACAGAATAAAGGGAGAATAACACTTTCATTATATCCGAAGCAAACAAATACTACACTCTAATCCTAGGCAGAATTGAGGAAGGGTAACACTTTCATCATAGTCAAAGTGAATATAAACAACACTCTAATCCTAGCGAGAAAATAGGGAGTAACATTTTTATCATATTCAAAGCGCACAGATACTACACTCTAATCCTCGGCAAAGTAAAGGGAAAGTAGCACTTTCGCCATATCCGAAGTGCACAGATACTACACGCTAATCCTAGATAGATAGGAGCTGGAGTAACACTTTCATCATAATCGAAGCGCACAGCTACAACACTCTAATCCTAGATAGAATAAAGTGAAAGTAACACTTTTCCAAGACAAAGCGCTCAGTTACTACACAGTAGTCCGAGCAAAAGTCAAAAATACATGAACGATAAAACTAGCAGAAAAACATCACATTTTCTAGATATAAATGAGATAGTACATTTTTCTGAATGTATGTGTGTAAATTATATATATAAGAATGTACGAATGTCAATAAAATGTGTCTGATGTTTACAGAGACTGACGTTTCACACCTCACCTAGTCAGTCATGCTTGGATCAACTTGTTTTAAAACTTCGGAAAGCGTACCATGTTATAGAATCCAAACGAAGTCTTTATTTTGAAAAAAAAAAATTGAACAGAAAAGAAAATCGAAATCAATAAAAGGAAGAAGAAAGAAGAAAATAGACTGAAAAATGGATATGCCTAAAAATAAATAAACAATAGATAAATAAATAAATAAATGAAAAGAAAGAAGTAAGTAATAAATGTACTTACCATCCAGATCACAATGACCAGTCGATGAAAGGAAGAATACCACACCTTAGCAAGAGACATCTTTGTATTAGTCCGTTTGGGGGGTTTTGTCATTGAATTTCGTTTGTGGTCGAAATGTCTTTCTCATATATATTTTCTCTTCTTGGCGTTCGTTACGTTGTTTTATACACTCACACAGACATACACACTCACACATGCATACACACATATATACGCGTATATATATATATATATATATATATATATATATATATATATATAAAGTTGTTTCTTCCTCTTTCTACTTCTTTTTATTTAATTCATTTCTCTTAATTTCATGTTATTTTAAAATATCTCCTTGTTTCTTTTTTCTTGCTTTCCAACCAAAAGTGTTTCATTTTTTTCATTTTTTTAAAAAATATTATCTTTCGTTCGTTCTTCAACTTCTATACCTCAACTTACAAGAAGAAAACCCTACTTTCTTTTTCCCCTTTTTATTTCTATCTGTCTATTATTATTATTATTAATATTATTATTATTATTATTATTATTATTATTATTATTATTGTTGTATTATTATTATTATTTACGTTCCTGTTATGGAATTTGCATTCAGCTTCAATGTTTTTTTACGTTACTATTTTCTTCTCTCTTTTCTTACTGTCACCGTTCGTAAACATTGCATCTGTCTGTTTATCCTTCCGTTTTCATTCTTTCTTTCTCCTTAAAATGTATATATATATATATATATATATATATATATATATATATATATATATATATATATTCCTTTACTTTCTTTCTCCTTCTTCTTCGTTCTTGTATCTTTTTTTTTCTTTTCTATAATTGTCTCCGAATCTTTTTCTGGTAAAAACTTAACAACAATCGTGACTCGTTACAAGTTCGTAGTAAAATGAACGAAATATACAGGATCTGTTGGTCTACCCGGTTTTGGGGTATGGAAGACGATGGTGTCGCCGGCTGGGGTACATTCTTGACGGATATATTTATACATTTACGTATATAACATAACGAAACATATACGTATGTACTGAGTGTGTATATATTCACATTATATATATATGTGCATATATATATATATAAACTCTCTCTCTCTCTCTCTCTCTCTCTCTCTCTCTCTCTCTCTCTCTCACACACACACACACACACACACACACATATATATATGTATATACAAGTACGAACACGTGTGTGTGTGTGTGTGGTGTGTGAGTGTGCAGAGAAGTGCGTGTAAAATAGTAGTAGTATTAGTAGTATTAGTAATAGTAGTAGTTGTAACAAAGCCGTAAGATGGGGGAAATGCTAATACTTCTGCTTTGTGCACTACGGCGGCAAAAACGGGCAACGGGAAATAGTAAGAGTGGGTGGTGGAAGAGTGACAATACACAGTCGGGAGGAGATTATAGACTTCTCTCTCTCTCTCTCTCTCTCTCTCTCTCTCTCTCTGTATATATATATATATATATGTATATCTCTGTGTGTGTCTGTCAGATTTTCATATCTATCTATCTATCTATCTATCTATCTATCTATCTCATTTGGTTCATATTTATCTATCTATGTGTCTCTATTCTCTTTCTAACAATTTTTTCTTCTTTTGATGTGTGTGTGAAAAGTATATGTTGTATGAATTTCTTAAATTTAACCATATACATAAAATGTGTGAGTGTGTGTGTGTGTGTGTGTGTGTGTGTGTGTGTGTGTGTGAATATCATTAACTACGAATCGATGCAACCAAATTCCTGATGAGATAGGTCATTGTGAAAGGCATGACCCTACCTTTCCCTATTTTGCGCTTGGGATTACACGTAGATGGAGTCAAGTAACCCACAACAACCAGTCACATGCTATCTGAACCCAATATGCCCTTAAAATACCGTGAAGGATCTAGCATGTCATACATATATATATATATATATATATATATATATATATATGACACGAGCATATGACGGGTCTATTCACTAATGAATCGGTACTTCTGGTTTTTATGAGTTTAAGTGGCATCAATCGTGTTGGCGACTTGGGAACTCAGGAGCATAAGTCGACTGGAATATTTTCGAATCCTTCGATTTGAAAGAAGAGAGGAAACATGTGAAGAAAGCAAAAATAAATTAAAGTAGAAAGAAAAGAGAAATTGAAAAAGGGACGCGGCAAAGAGAGAATATAGAAAAGTGACAGAGAGATTAAGTAGTGTAGTCTATCAACCTAATATCCCTCTCTCTGACTTTTTATCACTCTCCCTCTCTCCCCCTCTCTCTCTGAAGAAGGTATCGTGGCTAAGGTGTTGAACTATGACATTGAATTAGAAGCAAGTTCGAACTCCTATCATGTTATGTTCCGTTCATTTTCAGATTGATACCCAAGGGAAAGGTATGAACCCTCTTGTCTTCAAACACACACACACACACACACACACACACACATAAATATTTTTTTTATTCATATGTATATATATATAGATCTATACATTTTGCGTTGGTATATATATATATATATATATATATATATATATATCGCTCAGAAAACCTGGTTTTATAACATAGTAATGAGAAATTCTGCTGTTATAGCGAATCGAAGCATTACATTTGTATCAAGAGAGAGAGAGAGAGAGAGAGAGAGAGAGAGAGAGAGAGAGAGAGAGAGAGAGTGGGGGGTGACTTCTTTTTTAGGATTATTTAATGCCAAAGCTATTATTGTAGATGAAGGTTAGTTGTACTATTTAACCCATAACTATATATATATATATATATATATATATATATATATATATATATATATATATAGGGTGTCCCAAGCAGTGGACAATAAACCAAATCCTTACTCCTTTAAGGCGAGGGAGCAGGTGCTATATATATATATATATATATAAACTAGAAAGAGTTACAATTTCACTTTCTTACTTTTATCTCATAACTAATAGTCTCATCAAAAGAAGATACATGAAACTATTAGTCATGAGACAAAAGTTAGAAGGTGATCTCCCAATCACTTTTAGTTTTTTAACTTCTCTGCTGGTCAGCATTTGAGCAATTTTGATTTATCAAACCTCTTTCAAACGTATATATATATATATATATATATATATATATATATATATATATATATATATATATATATATATAAATATATATATATATATATATATATATATATAGTATTCTTGGTCCAGTTAAATCGGAGTTGGGAGTAATTCCATCAGGACAAGAAATTATTCATGAATTATATATATATATATATATATATATATATATATATATATATATATATATATATATATATATATATATAATGGTTTGAGTAAGTCTTGATGATTTATATGTCATATTGTATTGTTGTTAAAAGGAACTTACAAATAACTCTTATCATTATGTGTCTGATATAATTGTGCTGTGTGTTGACTATAATTGTTGCTATTGTAACGTTGCTTTCTGTTGTTTTATCATGTTTCTTTAATATAAACGTGAAGGGGAATCTATATATGGCTATGTTTGTAAATGTGTATCTTTTTTTCTTCACTCACTCTTTCCACACACTGTTAATCGATTATACATACATACACACATATATATATATATATATATATATATATATATATATATATATATATGTATAACCGGCTCATTGGCCCAGTGGGTAGAGTGTTCGCCAATGATCCGAGAGACCTGGGTTCAATCCCAAGTCACGTCATACCAAAGACTTTATAAATGGTACTTGATACCTCCTTGCTTAACACTCAGCAATATAAGGTAAGTATCGAGTGTAAAATGAAGCAATCCAAGGAAAGGAGTAGCGCCATCCCATACACTTCGGTGTAGTAGCTATTGAAAAGGGAACCTTCTGTTCGCCCTCGACTACGGTCGCCAACTTTACTTATATATATAAGTGTTTTTGTTTTATATATATATATATATATATATGTATGTATGTATAAGTGTTTTTGGTTTATATATATATATATATGTTTTATATATATATAAGTATTTTTGTTTTTATATATATATATATATATATATATATATATATATATATATATATATAAACTTGTGTAATTGTGTGTATGTATGGAAAACATTTAACTCTGTGCTTTCAGTCATCTTATACTTCAATGTTATGCACCTATCGTCGCACCAGGCAGGTGAAAATTAATAATAGCTTAGTTCCAGAAGGACTTCTCCCTCAGGCAGCACCCACTCCCTCGCCTTAAAGGAGTAAGGCTTAGGTTTATTGTCCACTACTGGGGGCACCCTTCAAGGGAAATGCCTACGGAAGCTAAGTAAAGTTTTCCACCACTCAGTGAGATCTTCGATTCCCGTGGGGTACCTCGACACTAAACCGAATTTATGTCACATTTTGGATTCTTCAGGAGCCAAATAAATACCAATATTCTTGTGCTGTTCTCTGTTATATTGAATTCGCTCCAAAGAGAGTGGTGATTATTCTGCTTTTTCTTTCACACGTGATCAGCTATACCTGAATTCATGGTCTTTCAAGGCTTTTAGATGTTCTTGATGTGTTCTCTTTATATGACAGTTGGTCTCCTTTTTTTTTCTCTGCTCCAACACAGTTTTTGTTCATGTTCTCGTTTGACGTAGACTTGATCCAGCTCAGATATCTCCGTGTGGTGGAACTGCTTTTAAGTGCTGTTATAATTCTATATGGACAGCAGACCCCATTGGGTAGAGTATTTGCCAATGGCCCGGGAGACCGGGGTTCAATCCCAGATCGAGTCATACCAAAGACTCAAAAAATGGTACTTGATATCTCTTTGCTTAACACTCAGCATTATAATGTACGAATCAAGGGTAAAGTGGAGCAATCCAAGGAAAGGGGTAGCGCCCTTCCCTACATCTCGGTGTAGTAGCTATTGAAAAGGAAGCCTTCAGGTTGCCCTCGACCACGGTGACCAACTTTACAGCAAACCACCTTTACCATTTTCAATATACATCCGAGTTAAGCAAAATGGACTCTATAAATTTGTGTTGATTGTTTTCGTTCACCTTGTATTTTTACCGATGATATTCTTAAAATAAGTTTTTTCTTTTCTTTTCTTTTTCTGAGAAAACAGTTTTTATAAAAACCATTTTCTAACTTCTGTAAACTTATTTAAAATTTATCGTATATTTGAGTATGACTTCCATATATAGCATATCCTGGGTATGATACTAAATTGCTCCCGATGGTGAGGCTAAAGTTCTGGAGCAATTGGGAGTGTTAAGCAACCTCTTCGTTGCCATTACCCCAGGATACACTTTTACTCGAAGTGATAATTATTATTAGAGTCACATTTATGAGTCACATGGACCTGTTTGAAAATTATTTCCACTAGCAAAAATATATGCCCACTGGTAACAAGTTTTAGTGTGATAAAATGTTATATTTAATTAGAAAGACTAATGAAACTAAAAAAGAATAAATATAAAAAGATTACACTTATTTTAATTTTATTTTAATTGATTTCTATCTAAATTGTAAATTGTTAATTATTATATTAAACTTATTTGAAACAAAAAGGTGTATAATCGAAAAATAGAACAACTTTGCCAGTAGCTCTTCCCATTACTCACGGCTTCGATTACTAAATTTTCAAAATTTCGCTTATAACAAGATTAGACGGTAAAAATTGAAATTACAGTAATTTATTTCTTTTAATGGATTCCTTTTGAGATTTATCGACGGGATTTTCGTCCATATTTACGAAGTAAAACCAAACAATTGGAAATCAATAAAGCCTGGAAAAAATTAAAACTATTCTAATTAGCCTTCCTGTTCTCGCTGTTAAATGCTATTTGATTGAATATATGAATACAATTGCATGGTATTGTTATATATAGATAACGCCAGCAGTCTTAATAATAAAAAAAACAATTTAGTTAATAACTGAGACTTAAATAAAAATAAAATCAGGGAGAATATGACGTAAATAACTAGGGGAATTGTGGTGTCGGTGGTGATGTAGTTTTGATGACAGACAGACTGATTCACGATCTCCATTATACTTAGATTTGATGGGAATACTTACAACCATATAACAGTATGCAAATTATTTGTATTAAAAATAGTTACTTGAATTAATTGTTTGGAAAGGATTATTATTAAAAAGAAATAATTAAAACTAAATAAATGCTTGAATGAAAAAGATTGACTTCGGCACTTAATAAATCAACAACTGTTCTTCACTCACAAACCAACCACCCACCCACGCATACAAACACACACACACACACACACACACACACACACACACACACACACACACACACACATATATATATATATATCGAATTTAAAAACCCACGTGTGTATACGTAGAAAACATTTAACTCGATGCTTTCAATCTTTCAATCGTCTTATACTCCGATGTTGCCTTAATGTTTTAGATTGATTGTCATAAGATTGGTTTTGTCTTGCAAAATTTTTATGATTTTGATAGTCAAAACAGAGCAACCGTTAGGCTGAAGAACACGATGGCTGAATCTCTGCAGAGGGGTGCGACCTCCTTTAAACGAGTGTTCTGAATATGACACCAAAACACCCGAAGGTAAAGCTTCAGTTCTGGCGGTTTGGAGAATGTGGAGAACGCCTTCATTGCCATTACCCCAAGGTCCACTGTTAGGGCCCAAAAACGGGTCAAATAGATCTGTTTAACCATTTACCAGTGTACAAACAAATGACTGAATTGTTAGAATTAGAGAGAAATCTTTGAAACTATTTAACTGTGTGCAAATAAATGAGCTCTGGCTTATTTAAAATGATTCCTACGACCTATTCGTTTACAAATTATATACATTTAAAAAATATAAATGTATAAAAAGGATTAGGCATCAAATAACCCAACAAGGGTTGACATGCCATAAAACCCACCCAACCAACTTCAAAAACGAGTAATTAGAGCAACGCTGTTTTTATTTTTTGTTTTTGTTTTTTGTTCTTTTTTGTTTTTGTTGGTAGTGTGGGTTCTTTATTCAACATTTATAGCAACATTTGTAGGGTATTTTATGTCAAAACAATTCCTATAGAAAAACAGTAGTGGCATTATTTAATCTATAGCTGGTTGGGATAAGGGGTTCATACATTTCAGAAGGGTATTAATCCAAAAAGGGAACGTAATAATGTGACTGGGGCTCGAACTCAAGTACAACAATGTCGCAGACAAACTCTTTAATCACCACGCTACGAGGGCTCCTCCCATTTGCCTTTTCAAATACTTATAAACAATGCTATATATATATATATATATATATATATATATTATATATATAACCTAAAGGGACTTTAAGATTCAAAATTACTAAAATAACGATTTGATTATGTTTGTGATGATATGATTAACATCGCTAAAAGAAAAGGTTTCTTTTTTTTCTTCCTCCCACTTTTCCCATCCTACTTCCGTTCCAATGCACTGCGTCCGTTTTTGGAATACTAATTAATTATTCAGATTTTTTGTCCTCTCCATCCGCAAGTCTCATCTTAGGGTAGACTTTTTTTTCCTAAATGCATGAAATTTGCTGTTGTGATTGTGCCACAGAGAGGTAAGTAAGCATGCATTTATTCTAGATGTCATCCTGCTCAACGGGCTGGTCTAGTGCACTTCTTTCATTAACGAAAAGCGGCTTTAAACGATTTGTTTATTCAACTATATATATATATATATATATATATATAGTTATTGTACACCTCTTGGTTAATGAAAAAGCGTGTCATTGAATAAAGAAACCAAACCAAAAACACCGGGAACGTGCCTCTAATTTCTGGGTTTTGATGTTGGTTGGTTGGGGTTTATTGCACATCAACCCTTGTAATTTTTTCAATGTCAAATCCTAATTACACAGATATATCTATTAAATATATAGGATTTATGAACGAATAGTTTGTCGGTAGTATTTTAAACAAGCGCACAGTTAAATGGTTTAACAGTTTTATATTTATTTGTATTGTACACTTCTTTTATCTATGAAAAGGCGTTTTTTAAAGATTTGTTTATCTAACTATACGCTCCCACCCGCTGGGTTGAGCACTTTTCCTAAGGAATTAACGGTTGCCACTCGCGTAATGCAAAGTTCTTCTAACGAATTAAGCACTCCGGTATCCGATAGCGCAAAATGTAAACAAATGAAATTGAATACATATGCGTTAATTCCTGAGCAGACGTTGAGTAGCAGTCTTGGCCTAGGGGTAAGTCAAGGGGTATGTCATCAGTCTGACGTCAAGTTAGGCGGGTTTCAATCCCGGCTTGCAGCGTCTGGCGTGTCTAACCATACTGGAGAGTTGTGATACAACGAAACAGTGTGTGGATGACAATGTGTGTATATAAATATATATATATATGTATATATATATATATAGTTGAATATAAGTAATTATATAGTTAATAATATGTATATATATTTGATTTCGCCACCTACCTACCATCTCCGAAATCATCCAAATAAGACAAACAAAACATGCTGGAGAAGTAAGGACGAACTCATAAGTGACGTTCTCCTATGGACACCTTCATACAGACGAGCAAATGTTTGACGACCAACAAGAACTTATCTACAACAGTTCAGTACGAACACAGGATTTCGTCTAGAAGACCTACCGTAAGTGATGGACGATAGAGACGAACGGCGAGAGCTAGCACTGTGACATGATGATACATGTATATATATATATATATATATATATATATATATATATATATATAAAGAGGAACAGAAGTGATACGACAAATAGGAATATTACTTTTATGCTGTTTATTTTTTTATTGCTCTCAACTAGATTTCACCTTTGGTTATGATCAGGAGAACAAGTTATTTCAAAAATATTATAAAGATTTTAAAGAATTTTCTTTTAAAGTTGACTTAGTCAACGAATAGCGATGTAAAATATACTGTTGGCGTAGCATATCCATTTGTCTAAGAACGTTTTCGGATAAGAAAACATTCTTCATTAAACCAAAGGATATTCTACGTTAACTACATTATATATATATATTTATATAGCGTAAAACCTACTGGCTGAATGATGATATTGAACTGTTGACTTCGACTACGTTTTAAAGCAAACGATTCTTATCTGATTGTCTATGTATGAAAATACAACTGAATTACTATTCAGCTGAGATTCATTGGGTAATTTCATTATTTCGTATGCTGTCCGTTCACAGCTCTGATTTTGCTTCTTTTTTTTTTTTTTTTTGGTGAGGATGGAGTCCGTTTTTTTTAACTCCTCTGAACATTGTTTGGAATATATTCTTTTTTGTTGACGATTGTAATTCGAGGAAACAATCATTTACAGCAGATTTTTGTTTTGTTTTTGTTTTGTTTTTTTTTTGCTTTTTGTTTTTTGGTGTTTTTTTTTTGTTTTTTTAATTCTTCCATCACTTTGAAATAAAGTTTTTCTTTCACTTAAGCTCTAAGCAAATAATCACAGAATCTTCATATCTAAACGAGGCAGCCATACCAAGTCTGTTCCACGCCCAGATTATAGGTCATTACATTCTTTTTCTTTCTTCATTTGATGAGTAAAATTTATCACCACTACATATTATTAAAAATCCTCAACATCTCAAGATTTTTCTTGGAATCTCCAAGGAATTATTAAGGAATTACACATTCTTGAAATGGTCAAACCACACCGAAAGCCTTAGTTCCCGTCAGATCAGCATCGAACTGTTCTGTATTCATAGTTCTGTTCGACGTAACGGTTATCTCCACTGGAAATGAAATTGGAGACTCGAATTTAAATACTGGATGAGGCTGTTTACGTTTGACTTTGCGCTAGATCCTTTGGGAAAGGCATGAATCCACCTGTTTGCCTCCCAGCCATAGGTAAATAGTAAAACAGTAGATTCTTTAGTCTTGGTACAGTATCACTGCATGATTTTCTCATCTGAAATCTAACAAAACATTTTTAGAAAAAACTAAATGGTAACAACACGAGATTTCTCCGTGCTATTTCCATAAATCTAGGGAGCAGCACTCCACAAAACAGCAGTTGTACAGCCACTTGCCTTCCATCTATCGAACGATCCAAGTAAGACGAACAAGATATGCTGGAGAGAACGAACTCATAAACGACGTTCTCATCTGAACTCCTACACATAGACACACCACTGTCAGCCGAACATCAAAGACTTACATATATAAGGAGTGTCCTCGTGGTGTAGTGGCTAATATGCTGAACTACGTCATCGTAGTAAGCGTGTTCGAACACCAGTCACGCTATTACATCCACTTTCGGTTTAATACTCTTTGGAATTATATGATCCCTCTCATCTACCCAACTATAAGTTAAATGGCACCACTGCTGTTCTTCTACAAGGATAACTTTGGCATTAAATAACCCACAAGGGTTGATATGCTATCAAACAAAGAAACCAAACCAAACTAAACCACATCTATTAATCTATCTGTCTCCAATAACATGCATGAATTAATGCTTTGGCATTAAATAAACAACGAAGGTTGATATGCTATTAAAAACAAAGAAAGCAAACCAATTGGATGTACGGACACTGAATACAATTTCAAGGACCTGACAAGAGTGATGGTTGATTGGGACGGATGGCGAGTGAGAATAAAGGGAATCTGTGCTATCAGCACGATATGATGATGGAAGTAAACAGTCTATGAGAACTCTGAGTTCAAACCGGTTTTACCCCACTTGAAAATTGACCTTGTGTCACTTCCTGCTCGTAGCGATGTGTTATACAGACCTAGATGAGTTGACCATTTTTGAAGAAAAATACGTACGACCATTTCTTTCTATTCGATATTACTAATACAAAATTCGATTTCAAAAAGTACTGGTCAGATATATTGGGTTAAGCACAAGATACTTTTATTTGTTAAAATTGCAGGAGATGTTAAGGATTTTGAGCAAGGGTTTAGAATTAACTAATTAGTTGGGCAACTCTCCCATTTATGTGAGTTGGTATTTGCAATCGACTTTATCGATTCTAAATTAGATTTTAGAAGAATAGAAAATTCTTTGTAATTTTTTTTAGCAATTTAATTCTATTCAAAATATTTTCTAGAAATTTAGCATTCGTAACAGCAAATCATAACTAATCGAATGACCTGTTATGCTGATTGTGATCAAAATTGGTTCTTCTTGCGTAATGTTCCTGATCTTAATGCTCAAAACCAAGAGATTAGAGGCATATTCACACACACACACACACACACACACACACATACACACGCGCGCACGGAGACAGATAGATATTACAGTAGTAACACATTTATATATGAAAATACCAAAACGATTATGTATATAACCAAGTATTCCTATGTAACTAAGATAATTTGCACAATGTAGTATGGTTTCAAATAACTTGTAATAATCTTTAGTAAATGATTGAATAGTTCTATTTGATCCATAGATAAGACCCTAGCAGCTACTACCAAACCGGTCACAGTGGACTTGGGAGTGATGGCAACGAAGAGGTAAGCTGCATTCCCAAAAGCTCAGGACTTGTGCTTCAGCATCAGATGCAGTTTAGTGTCATACCCAGGAGAATCGTTGCTCAATAGAGATGCAGTTGGTGTATTCTACTACTCCAGCCAGCAGGGTGGATAATCAGACGAGTGACCGCGTCGTAACAGCAGTTACCTAAATCAACTGAGTGTCAAACCAAGCAAAGATAAGTATATAGCCACAACACTCTGATGGCGTGCTACGGTACCATTATGTGGAGCTGTGACTGGCATAACAGGAAGTGGAATCGATTGGCCGAGTTTAAAATCTGGCCACTTTTTTTTTTTCATTTCGGTCTTAAGAAATAAATAACATCATCTCTTCTCTTGCAAGTTATGCGCAAAAAAGTATCGGGCAACCAATTTAGGAGAAGGAGAAGTATGAATTCTAAACTATGAGATAACCTTTTTTTTTCAACCTGCTTCCAGCAGCGTCAGTGACTACAATAGTGCCTATCTGGATCAACACTTACATCTTTGCTTAAACACCAATGGTGGCGTGGAGAGGAAATATTAGTTGTGTGGGCAAATTCCTGTCTTCCATACGATTTTACACAGGCCTTCACCCTGATTCAAGAGCAGACCCGGGGTCTTCCAAGACTAACGGATGTCATCAATCACTGTACCATTCTGAAAATAACTTTATATTTTGAGAAGGCATTGCTTTGTGTTTTCCTGTGTGGCTGACACCACAAATTTATCAACATAAGAGAATAACACGGTTGAATGCACCCCCAACACGCGTTTGAATTTTCTTTTCTTGCATCAGTAAAATACGAAAGGCATGAAATGTCTAGGAGTCAAATTTGTGTGACTGATTCACATATTTCTGTAATACAATCCACATTCCAGAAGGGACCTCAAATTCCCGGTATCACCCCCCCCAAAAAAATGCAGAAAAGTTATTGATTTAACATTAGTCAGTAAACTGTTCTAATCTCAGAAGAGAACTGGTTCTTTGAGAGGGGCTCTCCAATATTTAGCGTCTTTAGTTTTTGTAAAATGTCAGGTCAAGTCAATTGAAAGGGGTTGCTAGCATCATGTAACCCAGTGCTACCTGCCACATCTTCAACTGGCTGGAGACTTCTCAAATAAGCTTACCTGACGAGGGAGGTAGCTAGATACTCACCAGGATGAATAACAAGACCTGCTGAAGGACGGAGAAATACTATTTTAGGGTCAACGATTAACTAACATACACGTGCCATAAAATACAGGAAAGAGATCTTTGGTTTGAACATTCACTGCAATTCGATTTCCCACTGTCTTTGCCTCACTTTGCTGCAACATGCTGGAGGTGATGACATGAAAGTGAGCCTGAACCTGTGTCATTCCTTTCTCATGCAAACGTTGTTCTTTTTGATAAACCATCATCTTTTGAGATAGATAGCAAATAATATAATTGAAACGATCTGTTTGACGGATCATATTTGAAAGCTTTCTATTACAAGAAAGTCACAAGTATTCATACCAAGGCAACCTATCTCAAAGGAAAATATAAAACGTGCTGTGATGGCCAGAAAGAGCTTCTTTTGCATTGAAACTTAATCTGGCCATTCCTTGCAGCAGATATTCTATCAGCAGTTCTGAATCACACCTTGCTGCAACATACAGGAGGTGTTCTTAGCGTAACTGTTATTGTCGTACAAAATGAAATCAGTGACCTGAATTTATATATATATATATATATATATATATATATATATATATATATATATATATATATATATATATATATATCTTTAAGAAAATCAAAACCGGTCACATTAGGATTATAAATTTATTTCCATCCTATTATGTGTTTTTGATATAAACCAAAAACACGAAAAAAATTAACAGGACTTCTTCAGATCTGAAGAAGTCCAGTTAATTTTTTCATTTATAATCCTAATGTGACCGGTTTTGTTTTTTCTTAAAGAAATTATTGCTCTGTAATATCAGTTACATTGAGCTCTTTACCAGGAAAATTTAAATGTTCACTTTTGAATGGTTTTCTTGTCCTGATGGAATTAATCCCTTCTCTGATCTAACTGGACCGATTAGTACTAGATAGATAGATAGATAGATAGATAGATAGATAGATAGATAGGATGTAATGTCTGAACGGCGGATCTGAAATTGTGTTATCCTTTACTTACTGAGATCAACTCATACTTGCGCAGTTTGTTCTGAGAAATCATGATCACTTGAGATGGATTGCGAATAATATAAGTAGAAATACAGTAGATAACTATAACTACCATAAAACTTTGGCAAAAGTTCTCTGATAGTGTCCTGGGAGTCGTTTTGCCATGGTTGAGTTGTAAATATCGGGTTTCGATGGATCAAGATGTCGACTGTCAAAAACGTTGTGATTATGGTCACAGTTAGATAATACAGGAAGAAATATTATGTTTACCAAGTGAATTATGTTTATCATAAATAAATACAAGCCCAACAAGTATAAGAAGAGATCTATGGAGTCGGATATTTACTTGATGGCTAGATTGGTTGTGGTAGTGTTGGCCAGTTCAACTTTTTCATATCTATCTGTCTTAGTTTCTTAATATCTATCTGTATATTTCAGTAGGTTTCTATCTATCTATCTATCTATCTATCTATCTATCTAATTCAGCTTGTTTAAATCTGTTTGCATCTGTGTCAGTATGTTCCAGTCTGTCTGCTTTTTTTTATCTCACTCAGGCTTTTACAATCTATCTATCTATCTATCTATCTATCTATCTATCTATCTCAGGCTGTGTATGTGTGTGTATTTATGTGCGTGTGTCTGCGTAATTATTTGTTGACAGAGGGATATGCTAGTCAAAGACTCTTTTTCTTTCGCATTCTCAAATTTTCTCTTTCCTTTCTCCTTTACTCCTTCTCCTGGCTTTTTTCCTAACCATTCTTTCTTTCTTTCTTTCTTTCTTACACAATCTATCTATCTATCTATCTATCTATCTATCTATTTTGGATTCACGACTATAATTGCGTGAGTATATGCATACATTTTCCTTTTCTTCCTCATGATGCAAGTTTTTTTTTTGGGGGGGGGGCGGCGTGGTTAACTTTTAAAAAAATTAAATATAAAATTTTGATCCGTTCTGGATATTAATGTATATAGAGTAAGATTTTTAAAAATAACGAAACATAACAGATGATGAGGATATTAATATTTGCAGCCATGTTCGTTACTGCTATTGTTTTTCTTTTTTCTTTTCTTTAATTCTTTCTTCGTTTTAACTTTTTCTTTCAGGTACAAAATGATGGTGTTAATATTCACTAATCATTTGGATATCACATATTTACTTTTACGAAGTCTATGAAGGCTCTCATTGCAAGAGAAATCAGAGGTTTGGACTTTGACAGTTACCCACGAGGATGTTGAGTGTATGATTCAACATTTTAAATTCCAGCTTTTCTTCGATCTTCAGCGGCACAGAAGTCAAAGATGCTGCCTGACATTTCTCATCAACATATGTTTACTCAAGAATAGAAAAATCTTCTTCTTCTTCTTCTTCTTCTTCTTCTTCTTCTTCTTCTTCTTCTTCTTCTTCTTCTCTATCTCTTTCAACACATTCTATATCTATCCTGCTCAACATTCTTCCTCTTCTTTTTTATTCTTCCGACCTGTCCGCAGGACCTAAAATACGCTGACTTTATCTCCTGCAGAGATAAGCCCCCTCCAAAAAAAAACAAAAAACCCCCGGAGGTGTCCAGGGTACGACAAAAAACTGTTTCTGACGGTTAGTTCCCATTTACGAAGACCCGGAGAATGTGGAATAACCCTTCATTGTCATTACTCGCCGGCACACTCTGACCAAGAGTGGTAGTACCTGTTAGAATTCGATGTATGAGTCAAAAAGATTCATTTAAAGAATTTAAGTAATTGATTCATCATCATCATCATCATCATCATTATGTCGTGTCGCTAAAATGGATATCCCTGACCCTCTCTCGCCACTTCTCCCTATCATTCATCGCCTCTGGCAGGTCTTCAGGGCTACATACCGTATCCTCACATAGCTGCTGTATGTATGTTCGAGCTGGTGGTCCTGCTTTTGCTTGGCCATATGCGGGGGTCTCTAGGAGTACGTCACTTATGAGCTCGACCTTGCTTCTCCAGCAGTGCCCTGCGTGCCTGGTTCGTCTAACTTGGATAGTTTTCGTGATGGGAGACAGATGGCTGTATAGTTGGTGCCTTGTGGGATGTTGCCGCCAGGACTTGTTCAATATTGCTCGCAGCATTCTTGTGTAAATGCCGTCTAGCTTCTTCTTCAGCCGTTTAGTTAGCGTCCAAGTAGTGCATCCATATAGCAGTATCGATACGACCGCTGCCTGGAAGAAACTACGTTTCATTTTATCGGTCAGGTCTGATTTCCATATGATCGATAGCTTATCGATAGCTGTCCATGACTTCGTTAGCCGTGTGTCGATGTCTTTTTCGGTTGATGAGACACTGCTTCCTAGGGTAGGTGAATTTGTCTACTAGTTTCAGAGAGGTTCCGTCTAGTGTGGAAATGTCGCCTGTTTTAATACCATATAACTATATACAAATTATTTGTATAAAGAAAAGTTGCTTACTGCTATAATTGTTTATTAATGATTTTTATTATCATTTTGCTCCTGACAAGTTTTTCACACCAGCGGTAGCAGGTGAGCTTTATCAGGAGTCTGAGTGACCACAAGTCTCCTCAGGTCTCCAGGACTCTTCTCAGTATTCTGACCGATATCAACAAAGCTGTTGTCTGGATGTATTCGATTCTTCATCACGTCTCCAAAGGTTCCAATCCTCTTTCCAATCCTTTGAGTGCTGTTCCAAACGCACCAACAACAATTGGTATCACCATCACACGCATGTTCTACAGTTTTTAGTCCGCCGACAAAGGCCAAGTATTTCTTTATCTTTTCAATTTATTTTATTTTCACCCAATGGTCCGCTAGAACAGCAAATCCACTGTAGATCACTTTTCCCACCTATTCGTGTCTTTTGATTCTTTTGTGCAAGTTTGCTGCACTTTTTCTTCTTCTTCTTCTTCTTCTTCTTCTTCTTCTTCTTCTTCTTCTTATTATTATTATTATTATTATTATTATTATTATTATTATTATTATTATTATTATTATTATTATTTCCCTTTAGAGTTTTTCACAACAGCATTACCTAAAGGTCTTTCACTGGAGTTTGAGTGACAGCAAGCCTCCTCAAGTATCCAAGACTCTTCTCAGTATTCTGTCCGTTCTCAATAATGCTGTCGTTTGGATGGTCTCCACTCGTCCGCCAACTTCCAAGTCCTCCAGTCCCTTTAATAATCCTTTAGTTACTGTACCAAAAACACCAATCATAATTGGTATAATAGTCAATTTCATAGTTTTTTCAATTCTCTAGCAAGGTCGAGGTACTTATCCTTCTTTTCACATTCTTTCAGTTTTATTCTGTGGTCAGCCGGAACAGCAAAGTCGACAATTTTGCAACTTCTCATTTTTTTTTGTTGTTGTTGATTATTAAAAGGTCTGGTCTTCTGGTCAAGATTAGGTGATCCGTCTGTATGTCAAAGTCCCATAGGAGTTTATATGTGTCATTTTCTAGGACAGGTGCTGGGTTGTGCATATACCATTTGTTCGTATGGTCAAATTTAAATTTCTTGCACATCCTCCTGTGGATCATCTTGCCCACCCAGTCGTGTCTAGTCTCATATTTCTTCTGTGCTAATTTGCTGTATTCGCTTATTATGTGATTGATGGTTTCATCTCTGTCACCGCATTGCTTACATTTGCTATTTTATTGCGTCTTATCTATTCTCACTTTGATATGATTGGTGAGTCTTTCACAACAGCAATAGTTGGTGAGCTTTCGCTGGATTCTGAGTGACAGCAAGTCTCCTCTGGTCTCTAGGACTCTTCTCAGTTTTCTAGCCGATTCTAGCAATGGTGTAGTTTGGACGGTATCGATTTTCTCCCTGATTTCTAATTTCTTTAGTTCCTTATCCAGGTTCTTAGAGACCGTTCCGAGTGCGCCAATTACAATCGGTATTACTTTTTTCAGTTCTCTGGCAAGGTCCAAATATATGTCTATCTTATTGATTTCTTTTATTTTTACTCTGTGGTCTGCTGGAACGACAAAATCTGTATGATGGCAACTTCTGTCTTTTTCTTGTTTATGTAATACTGGGTCTAGTCTTCTGGTCTGGATTAGGTGAGCTGTTTGTATCTCAAAATCCTAGAGAATTTTGTGCGTTTCTTTCTCTTGGAAGGATTCTGGTTTGTGAATATACCATTTGGTAGTATTGTCAAATTTCAATCTCTTGCATAATTCCTAGTCGATCACTTTTCCGACCCAGACACGCCTGGTCCTTTCGGGCTAGTTTGTTACATCCATAATTACTATTATCATTATCTTTATTTACTTGTGTTATATAGCGGCATAAGGGATGAATATACATATAGGAAGAATAACCACAACACTTTCTTTATAAAAACATATCTCTCTTTATTCTTTTTGAATCAAAGCTTCTGTGGTGCAAGAGAGACAGACAAACGGAGGGAGACGAATACAATCTGCCATATTGACCCATAACTTCTTCTAAGCTGTGGCCAGGGGTACTCAACCGGAGGCCTTCTGTGGTGCTTCCGTAACCGTTAGCTAAGACTGACTCAAGACTCACACGGCTCGTATCTCACGTGGGCATCTGCATATACCATTTCATAACACCCCCATATTTCCGTTCAACCACATGACTACTTCCGCTTATTTTCACGAGTGTGTCCTGTGTAGAGAATCACTGATTGACGGCTCGATCAAGGATCGATATGCAACACTTAAAGTCATCTATGTTATCGGATATTTACTTGATGGCTAGATTGATAGTGGTATTAGTAGGTAGCTTAGTTTGTTTATATCTATCTATATTAGTTTCTTAATATATATATATTTCAATTTGTTAATAACAATGCCAACAAATCGTTTTTAAATGAAACTTGTTACTTGATTGCATGTAACCATGTATAAATTAATAGATCGAAATATTTGATACCATATAACTGTAAATTATTTATATTAAGAATAGTTACTTGATGTTATAATTGTTTACTAAGGATAATTATTATTATCATCCTCATTGTCATTGATATTATTATTTCGGACGGGAAACAATATAACTATATTCAAACAAATGGTGATTATCAATGGAAATAATTACTTGAAATCACATAATTGTGTATAAGGTATGAGTATTAAATAGGAATACTTGAATCCATATAACTGTAAATTATCTGTATTAAGAATAGTTACTTAAAGTTATTGTTGATTTTTTTTTTTTAGTTTTTTAGACCAGCGTTAGCAGATGGTTTTTTCACTGGAGTCTGAGTGAAAACAAGTCTCCTCAAATCTCCAAGACTCTTCTCAGTATTTTGGCCGATCTTAACAATCTGGTAGTTTGGATGGTCCCCACCCGTTCTCTTATTTCCAAGTCCTTCAGCCCCTGCACCACTCTTTGGTGACTCTACCGAGCGCACCAATTACAGTCGGTATCCCCGCCACTTTCAAATTCCAACGTTTTTTCAGTTCTCAAGCAAGGTCTAGATACTTATTTTTCCTTTCGATTTTTTTCAATTTTATCCTTTGGTCAGCCGGAACGACAAAGTCCACTAAGCACCAGATTCTCTTTTTTTCTTTTTTTTTTTACTCACACAAGGTCTGGTCGAGATTATTATTATTATTAGTAGTAGTAGTAGTTACTTGGAACCATATAACTGCGCAAACAAATGATTATTATTAAATTGAAATAATTACTTGAAACCTTGTTACTGTGCATAAATTGTTAATATTAGATAGGAATACTTGAAATCATACAACTGTGTGCAAAAAAAACCCTCTTCAGTAACAACTACATAAAAAATGTTAATATAAACGTACGCTAAACACAATTCCTTAACTTCTCAGCACAAAATAAACGTAGACTGGTTGACATGCCATTAAAAATCAACCAATCAATCAATCAATCCATTATTTTTTTCTTATTTTTTCCTTTCACTAGTTTCTTCATCTTATAATCTGCCGTGTTGTCTGGGGCAGTAAAATACGCTGATTGCACTTCTGCAGAGGGAGAAAACCCCACAGCAAGGTTACCTGATGCTGTGGGTGTTGACCCATAATTCTTGAGGACGAGATACCCAACCCTATTTTATCTTAAAGATGCAAGAAGGCCGTGGCTAAGGGTCAATTGTGCTGAGATAACCACATATGAAACCATTTAAACTGTTCGTCGTAAAATATGATAAATATTAGATGGAATTATTAATGTTCAATAGCGATACTTGAAACCATTTAATCGTGCAGACAAATGTGCTTAATAAAAATTAGAGTTACCTACAGATTATTCGCTTACAGATTATATATATATATATATATATATATATATATATATATATATATATATAGAGAGAGAGAGAGAGAGAGAGAGAGAGAGGGAGAGAGAGAGGATTTGGCAATAAATAACCCACAATGTTTGATATGCCATCAAACCATATAACTATAACCAATCATTGAATTAATTTCAATATTCTCTCTTTTTCTCTTCCTCTTCTTTTTTCTCCTCTACCTTTTTTCTTTCTTTCTTATTTGTTTCCCCAACGTTGCCTTTTTCATTACCTTCTCCGTCTTTTCCTCCCCATTTCCTTTATATCCTCCTCCTATTTCTCTTCCTTTTCATTTCTTCATCTGCTTCTTTTTATCCTTTTTCATTTCTTATTTCTCCTCCTTCGCCTCTTTCATTACCTCCTCCGTCTTCTTGTCCCCGCCTTCTGTATACCTCACTTCTGCTCCTTTTCTTTCTTTCTTCCTCACTACTTGCTTTACAATATCCATTTTAGTTATCCCCTCCCCTTTCTCCTCCTTCTGTCTTCTCTACATTATTCATCTCTCTTTCTGCCTTCCCCCTACTTCATTACCTACTTTTCAAACTCCTTCTCTTCATCCTGCCTCTGTCTTTATCGACTTCTTCTACACTTCTTTTTCTGCAGTAGACTCCATGAGATTCTATTCGTCTCTTTCATAGTTATTACAGCTATCTTTTTTTTTCTCCGCCATCTTTCGTAATACTGTGACGAAACGAAGGAACATTCTATTCTCCTATTATGTCTGCTCGTCTGACACCGCCCAATCGAGCAGACAAAACCAGTTCCATCGAAAAACTTTCACAATCACCCACCCACCCGTTTTAAGTCCCCCCCCCTAAGCCGACCATCCCGACCGGGCAAAAGAAGAAGAAAAGATAAGTCTGCGGCCAACAGATTTAATTATATTTCCTCGCAAAACCCGGAATAGAACCATATGCAGACGTGCAAAATCTCACCGATATCTCCGATGTGTACAAAGAAGACTTTTATCGTTGTCTACTTGTATCGTTACAAACTATTGGCATGTCGGGCGGAAGGGCACATCTAACCATAGATATTTTAGAACTCAAGAAACATTATTGAAGTTTCAGTTTGTTCCAGTTGTAGTTTTTCAGCTGTTGTTTCGGGTTACTAGCCAGGTCTTAGGTTCAAATCTCAGTAGCGGCCTCTCTAAAATAAGCATAACTTCTAATCACGGCTTAGAACTGTAAATTTATACTACAGTGCCAAATTTCAATAATGTGTGTGTGTGAATATTGACTTGACCCCAGGCTCCGACACAGACTACGCGAAGTTGACCTCTGAGGTCATTTAATGTCAATGTGGGTCATCAGATGGTAAGATCTTTGTTTCTTTCTAAGGTTTATATTTAGAATTTTCATATCTATCTATCTATCTATCTATCTCACACTGTTCACCTCTGTATATGTGTGTATATTTTTTTGGCATATGTACGTGTATTGGTCGACAAAGAGACGGGCAAGTCAATCAGAACAATTCTCTTTCTCGGGCACTTTTTTCTTTCTTTCTTTCTTTTTTACTCTATCTATCTTCGAGACTCTGCTAGGTTGACCTCTTAGGTCATTTGAAGTCACTCTCGGTTTTCAGATTGCGATATATGCTATTTCTTGCCAAAAAGACAAGAGATAGAGACTTTGATATAAAAGTAGAAGTATTCTTTACCTCATGGGAGTTCAGTCATGTTTTTGATTTTCTTATGGCCAGCTGTATGTTGGATGTTCACAAGTAAGTTATAAAAAGGGAGACTTTACTTATTTACAAAAAAGGAACAATGAAAATATTTTGTGGACAAAGAGGCTCTTAAAAACTAATAAGAAATTTCGTTTATCGTTACAATTCATTTTGTTGTTTATTTGCACCATATTCCTATTTCGTTATCCATAGAATCTGACTAAAATACACGAAATACGCTCTGAAAGTAATGCCTTCTTTTCATTTCCATGAAAAATATGAGTCTTACTTTTGAAGCGATCCTCTTACGAGAGAAGTATCTTAGCTCTTTTTCGTCGCTGTCGAAAAAGTATAGCCAGTGGTGGTGATTATATGGAAAATAGCGTTTTGCAGTGGAAAAATTGCTCTGTCCAAAGGTGCTATAAAAAAGTAAAGTTGGCGATGTTAGTCAAGGGTGACCAGAAGGCTCCCTTTTCAATAGCTACTACACCGAGGAGTAAGGGAGGGCTCTATTCCATTCCCTGGATTGCTCTACTTTACACTTGATCCTTACCTCACAATGCCGAGTGTTAAGCAAGGCGGCATCAAGTACCATTTTTTGAGTCTTTGGCATGACTCGACCTGGGATTGAACCCTGGTCTCTCGGATCATTGGCGAACACTCCACTCATTAGACAAAGTGTTATAGTGTTCCCTATACCTGCTAGAAATGAGAAGGAAGCATTACTTTTGGAGTGATCTTCTTTTGTCGGAATTATTTCAATAAAACATTTTGTCCTGTATCTTTTTTAACCGAGCTTCATCGAGTACACCTGCTAGTCATATATATATAGAAAAGGCAATTTTTATTGTTAAATATCAACTACCATTAGACTGGCCAATTAAACTTTTTTTAAATGTCAAAATTCGATATTCAGAATGATTACAAGCATGTAACGCATAAATACACACACATGAACGCACGAGCACACACATACATATATATATATATATATATATATATATATATATATATATATATATATATATATATATATGTATATACAAACACACACATACATACACACACACGTGTGAATGTGAAAATATGTATACTTATTTGTATTTATATCAATACAGATGAATTCAAAGATGTATATTTGTGTCCATGTGCCAAATAAATAAAAGTATATGTGAACATTACATAAGCCGAAAATGAAATAACGATAAAACGAATACTTAATAAACGCTTTTAAAAAATACGTGCCGATGGCATAGTGGCTATTGTAGTAAGTGAATTCGAACTTTAGTCGTGCTATTAAGTTCACTTTTAAACAAATAATTTCCGGAAAGGTATGAACTTGCTTATTCCCCTAGTTATGGCTTAAATAGTACCACTACTGTTATTCGACAAGGATGGCTTTAGCATAAAATAACCCATAAAGTTTGATATGCTATTAAATGTGGAAGGTTAAATTCAGGTTTGGTTATTTTTTTTAATGCACATTTTTGTTACATTGCATTACCGGCATCTACTGGTAATGTTTAATGCTTTTCGTTGTTTTTATATATTGTCTTTATTCGCTTATTTCTATCAGCATAAAAAAACAGGAACACACACACACACATAGTGTACATTTATTTGATACAGATGGATAGATATAACTCATTTGTAGATCTATCTCAGCTTGCGTGTCTGCTTTTTTATTCTTTTTTTTTTTTTAATTTCTGATTATTGTAAGAAAAAAGAAAGAAATTCATGGATAAAAAAGGAAAGAAAAAGATTTTGAATGAGCAGCCTCTATCTCTGTCGATAAATAATTGTACTTACACATACAGCCATGATTTTATACACATAGATAGATAGATAGATAGATAGATAGATAGATAGATATGAGAACAGAATGAAATAAAGAGAAAAAATTGTGAATAGAATAAGTTAGATAGATAGATAGATAGATAGATAGATAGTGATTGATTGGACAATCTAAAAGAAATTTATCCATACGTAGATTCAGTGATATATATATATATATATATATATATATATATATATATATATATATATATATATATATATGTGTGTGTGTGTGTGTGTGTGTGTGTGTGTTTATGAATATGCGTGTAAGCGTATGTAACCATTTGTTATCCATAGTTCTGTGTTAAAAATTAAGTCATTCTGTTAAGTTTCAGTAATCATTGTCGCTTAGACTACGAGATTTCAGGTGTTTTTTTTTAACTCATGATCTATCCATCTAGTTTGGTTTAATTTGGTTTCTTTGTTTTAATAGCATATCAACCTTCGTGGGTTATTTAATGCCAAAGCCATCCTTCTAGAAGAACAACAGTGATATTATTTAACCCAAAGCTGGGAGAATAAGGGGGTTCATACCTTTCCCAAGGATATCTGTGAACGGAATAGCGCGACTGGAGTTCGTACTCGCTCACTACGATTCCTGTTATCCATCTATGTTAGTATCTTTGTACGTATGTGTCTCTCACAAACTGTTACTATCTCTTTTTCTGTCTGTCTGTCTGTCTGTCTGTCTCTCTAAACATTTATATGCGTATAAATGTATGTGTGTGGATAGATAGATAGATAGATAGATTTGTTCTCTCTCTCTCTCTCTCTCACACACACACACACACACACA
>OY757905.1:52670161-52732661 GCA_963585895.1 Sepioteuthis lessoniana | reverse complement strand
GATCAACACTGGTGTGTCTATGCATGGAAGTCCATTAAAGAACGTCGCTTATGATTTCATCCTTACTTCCCCAGCAGTACCCAGCATGTCTTGTTCATTTTACTTGCATAGTTTTGGAGATAGGAGGCTATTTTCTGGAATGATACATTGTTATAAAAAATCTCTAATTTCACGAACAGTTACATACAGTATCACCCATAAATAAGTACACTACAACAAAAGATTTTTATATAAAAAAAAAGATAATTTTCTTCAAGACCAAAAATACCAGGATTTTATTTGAAAGTTATATAATCAAAACGGATGGTATTAGCATTTATTTATTTACAAATTCTATAGCATCGAAACTTTGTGACTAAAACTGAAATTACAACATCTTCAGTGCCAAAATTAAATGAATATATATAAAAGATATACTAATTTATGGATTGCTGCCTATTTGTATTTTTGGTGACAGTCTCAATGCTGTAATTTTGGCAATAAACAATACCAAATATGTTTCAACGGAAATGAAATTTTGTCACTCAAAATAGAATTAAAACACCTCGAATTAAAATTTCATAAATATATCTAAAGGGTGTATTAGTTGTTTTGTTTTTGTTTGCATTCTTTCTTTAATAGCATATCAAACTTCATGGGTTATTTAATGCTAAAGCTATCCATGTAAAAGAACAGCAGTGACACTATTCAACCTATAGCTTAGCTTATTTAGTTTATTCCTTGTAGATGAATGGCAGTAGTACTATTTAACCCATGTCTTGGGGATAAGGGGGTTCATGCCTTTCACAAAGGTATTTGCCCGAAAGTGAACGACTGGCACTCTAACTCGCTTACCACACGTTAGCCACTCTGTCACGGAAACTCCCCACTATTTGGTTTCTTTGTTTGGTTTCATATCAACCTTCGTAGGTTTTTTAATGCCAAAGCCATTCTCCGAGAGAAACATTAGTGGTGCTATTTAACCCAGAGCTGGGAGGATAAGGGGGTTCGTACCTTTCCCAAGGGTATTTGCCCGAAAGTGAACGTAATAGCGCGACTGGAGTTTGAACTCGCATACTACGATTCCGAAGTCCATCGCTTTAACCATTACACCACGAGGACAACCCCCACCCCCTTGTACTTATTTACAAATAGTTTCAATTCTGTAATTTTTGTAATAAATAATACCTAGTAACATATGTTGGGATTTTAAAATGATTCACAAGAATTAATAAAATTCTAGTATTTTTGGTTTAGAAGAAAATTAACCTTTTAAAAAGTTTTAGAGGTGTGTTTATTCATTGGCTATATTTAATGAACTAAGATAATGATGATTTTTGTAATCGATAGAAAGATAGATATGAATAGTTCCAGATAGATAAATATGAATAGTTCAAGACAGACAGACAGATAGATAGTTAGTTAGTTAGTCAGTCAGTTATGAACAGTCTAAGAAATATAGATATGAATGGACGGGAATTGATAGATATTCTTTTTCTTTGTTTTGATGGCATATCAACCTGCTTGTGTTACTTATAGAAGAACAATAGTAGTGCAATTTAACTTATAGCAGGGAAGATAAGGGGATTCATACCTTTCCTAAGGTATTAGTACGAAAGTGAACGTTATAGCACGACTAGGGTACGAACTCACTGACTACGATTGTCCATGTCCAGCATGTTAGCCACTGGTCCACGATGAATAGATTTGTATGGATTCTTTTAATGCGGTGAACCGAACACTTATGGCTATGAAAAGAATGAATATTAAGAGCTCTTTGTTTGTTTTTTTCTCTCATCGACTTCAGGTGAAAAGAAACATCTTTTAATGGAAATCATAACCAAGGTTAACTAAGACCTATACGAACTAAGTAAACTGACTAATAGCTAATTGTAATTACTTATAGACTGGAAGACGGTAACACAAAAACACGCCACCAGGATTTGGTTGCCTGCCATCAGCTGTGGTTTCTTTACACACTGATGAAACCGCAGCAAGCCATCATGTTTTGGATGGTCCTTCAGCATGTGGGTGAGGGTAATATATCGTTTAATCAACCTTTTTGATTTATTTTTATTTTCTTTCTTTTTTTGTCTCCATAATATTTGTTCAAACATGCGTCAGTAAATTTTCTTACGCTAAAGATGAAAAGAAAATAGATATCTCGAATTAGCCAATAACATTCATTAGCCGATATGGGCGTAAAAAATGAAAAGTTTGAAAATAAAACAGCCATTTCTGGGGGGGGGGGTAAATTAATGTTTCCTGGTATATTACTAGGATAGTTTAATTCCTAATTAAATCAGAAAACAAAGAAATTAAGTTATTGTTCTTGACTTCCAAGTAGAAAAAAGGAAAATCAAATTGTTTTTTTATTTGCAACATATCAAGAAATTTTTTCAGAAGCAAAGATTAAATAAAGTGTACATTCTCATATTTTAACACTTTGTTAATATATCGATTCACTTATTCTTTGTTGAAAATATATTTTACCGATACTCTGTTTATTCACGCTCTTTTGATACGTATTCATCTATGAGAAAAAAAAAACAAGTGGAAAAAATGGATGAACCGAAATACTGACAACGGATTCGAAAATGATATTTCGTCATTATTTAAAAAAGACTTAATGAATCCAATGTCATTATTTCGGTCTATCCATTTTTCCACTAATTTTTCTCATCTTGTCGGATTTAGTAAATCTACCATTTCTCCATATCTATCAATCTATCTACCTATCTCCCATTAAAAAGTAGACCTTTTACAATGTTTTATAAAAAGGTCTTCTTTAGGGCAGACTAGGTTCTTCAGCCTTGGTGAGGCAACTAGTCTAGGAGAAGGAAAACTCTGAATTCAAACCTGTTAGACTCCGCTTAAAAAATTGACCTTGTGTCATATCCTGCCCGAGCGGAGGGGTTGGGTAAATATGATAAAAAGGTTTCTTTTAAACCAAATATAGCAGGATTTTATTATTTCTAGATATAAGTCTATCTAGGGAAGTTGCCTTTGCGTTGTGGATAACGATCTGAACAGTGACATCATAGGTTTGATTTGGTTTCTCTTCGTGATGGCATATAAACCTTTGTGGGTTATTTAATGGCAACATCTTTGTAGAAGGACAGTAAGTAAAGTTGGTGACCGTAGTCGAATCTGACCCGAAGGCTCCCTTTTCAATAGCTACTACACTGAGATGTAGGAGAGGGCGCTACTACATTCCTTGAATTGCTCCACTTTACCCTTGATACGTACCTTATAATGCTGAGTGTTAAGCAAGGAGGTATCAAGTACCATTATTTGAGTTTTTGGTATGACTCGATCTGGAATTAAACCTCGGTCTCCCGGGCCATTGGCAAAAGTGGTGCTATTTAATGCATACCTAGGGATAAGGGGTTTTATGACTTTCAAAAGATTATTTTTCCGAAAGTGAATATAATAGAGAGACTGGAGTTCAAACTTGATTACTTCGAGGCCGGAGTCCAGCACGCCACGGAGGCCTCGCTCTCGAGACATTGTAATAAGTGAGTTCGAACTCCAGTCGCACTATTACGTTCACTTTCGAACTTATATTCTCGAGAAAGGTATGAAATACCCGCCCCCTGCAATGAGTTTAATAGCGCCACTACTGCTTTTCTATGAGAATGGCTTTGGCATTAAATAACCCTAGTTGTTTGATATACCATTAGATAAAAATAAACAAAAGAAGCACATCTATCTATCGATCTAGCTATAATATCACTCATAAAAAGTTCACCCAAATAATTTTTAATGAAAATAAGTACATTCTCTTCTAAACCAAAAATACCAGTATTTTATTCATTCTTAATCTCTCTCTCTCTCTCTCTCTCTCTATATATATATATATATATATATATATATATATATATATATATATATATATATATACGGTATTGCACATAAATTAGTACAACCCAAACAATTTTTTCATGAAAATTTAATTCTTTTCTCTACTAAAAATATCTGGATTTTATCATTTCTCACTTAAATCATTTATCATTAATCAATGATTCATTATCAAACAATTCAACACAATTAATCTGTAATCTAAAATAGAATTATTCTAGCAAATTTAATAGGCGTATTTATTTCTTGAACTACTACACATTTGTATTTTTGGTCACAGAGTTTGTTAATAAATAATACCTAATGATACTGGTTTTAATTAAATGATATACAACGAGAAATAATCAAATATATTTTTTGGTCAGAAAAAAATGATCGTCTTATAATGATCGTCTTTTTTCAAAGTTCATTTGAAAAATGATTTACACACACACACACACACACACACACACACACACACACACACACACACACACACACACACACACACTCTCTCTCTCTCTCTCTCTCTCTCTCTCTTTCTTTCTCTCTATCTATCTATCTATCATTCTATCTCGCTCTTTCTATGTACATATATTCATATATATGTGTGTCTGTCTCTCTCTCTCTCTCTCTCTCTCTCTCTCTCTCTCTCTATATATATATATATATATATATATATATATATATATATATATGTGTGTGTGTGTGTGTGTGTGTGTAGTGAGAGACAAACAGAGACACATACATGCACAGAGATAGATTGATACATACATACATACATAAAGAATATAAAAACTCTTTCAGATAGATATACACTTCTGTTTGTCTCTCTATTTGGCTGCTGTCATTTTCTAAGCTGAGCCAAGTTTGGAAAGAATATAGAAGTATGGTGTGCTCAGTGAGAATTCAATTCACTAGAAATGGTCTTCTTGCCCTGCTAGTTCACTATTACACCATAGAAGATGCTCCTCTTTGTCAGTCTGTTGATGCCAAAAACTCTCTTTTTTCACACACGCTTATAAACAAGCACACACCCACACGCGCAAAACAAGCAAACACACACATACACACACACACATACATACATACATACATACATACATACACTCATGCATACATACGTTTGTGTATGTTTGTGTGTGTGTGAGTGGTTGCGTAAATACGAGTCAGATTTTGCGACTTACTGAATTATATCTGGAAGCGTTCCCATAAGAAATAGCGTAAAAAAGTTTCTTTTTTTTTTTTCTAGTATTTTGATCGGGCAAAATACTGAGATCTAATTTAAATTTCGGTTGTGTTTGTTCACTGATTTATTTACAACGAAATAAACGAAATTTTCGTTTTTTTTTTTTTGTTTTTTTTTTTTTTGTTGGGAGGGGGTCAGCGTCTACATTTCTCTCCTATTTTCTATTTTCATTCTCTTTAAGCGAGTCTTTTTGTTAATGAAACAAAATTAATTACAGCCCCTCTCACCTGACAAAACCCACATCAACTGAATGTTGGAGAAATATATTGTTAGTTCCTTCTGAATGTTTGTCAGTATCCCAACGGTAAATACTAACAACGTGAAACTTTTTAAAAATAGATTTTTTAAAGACTGATGCAACGTTATTGATCTGGATATTTTCCAACTTCCAAGTTTTCTTTTTATAGTTATCTTAAATCTTCTTTACAACACACACACACACACACACACACACACACACACACACACACACACACACACATATATATATATATATATATATATATATATATATATATATATATATATATATGAGAGTCATTCAAAAACCTTTAAATCGCCATCAGAAAGATAACGGAACCTTTTTAACAGAGATTTTGGGGATGAGCAAGCTGTCTGCTAGAGAGATCCGAAGAATGCTGACGCCAGAGCATAAGCTGAAAAGGGTTGACATTTCCAGGATACTTCTGACTTCTTCTGGACGAGGCTTAGAACTTTTTGAACGACCCTCGTATTTGTGTATATATATATATATATATATATATATATATATATATATATATATATATATATATATATATATATATATATATATATATATATATATATACAAAGGTAAGTCAGAATTTTTGCAATATTTTAGTACGTACGAGTTCGCGTCGCGTATATCACATGACCGGAACAGTTCAAACTGTGCGAGGTACCTGCAGGGGTTGGTAGTATCGTGGTATTTAGAGTGTTGACCCGGTGAGTATTGCTTGTATCCATGAGTGATTTGAAAGCCGCACAGATAAACGTAGTCTAATTCAGAAACTTTTGCTTTATGAGTTCAAACTGAGTCATAACGCAACAACAAAAAAAAAACAACATTTGTTGTGTAAAAGGTTAAAGTATATTTGACCACAGTACAGTAATCAGATGTTTCAAAACTTTTTGCATGGGATGCAAGAACCTTGACGAACAGACAAGGTCGGGTAGGCCGAAAACCGTGGATTCCGAGGCTGTGCTCCAAGACTTAGAGTCAAATTCAACATACAAACACATGTGACTACTCAAGCCATTTTCATCCTTGCAAGCCCTGACGCTTATGCAGCATGTAAAAGAAACGTCTTTATCGTTGACCCCGTCCAATATATATATATATATATATATATTATATATATATATATATTAGCATATTATTTCACACTAGTACCCATGGAAAATGCTTGAAAATGTCATGAACATTTCCAGAATATGAAACAATCATCTAAGAATCTTTTCCATGATCTAATAAATTCTGTTGAATGATTTCATAAAGATTTTCTTCTGAATATATTAAAGTAATATTGGTGCCATTTTAGTTCTTATGGCCGTTCCAACATAAGACTCCCTAACCCTAATCCATGGGGTGACATTAACAATTTCATAACTTACTCCAAAACGTACACCCTAAAATAAAATTCACCAAGGGACACAGCTTAAAAGAATTACTATTTTAGATATCCTCATTAATAACGAAAATGGACAAATTATCATAGACATTTACCACAAACCTTCAGACACCCAACAATACCTCTATTTCAAAATTCACCCCCCCCCCCAAAACTGGATAAAATCCATTCCTTTAGAATATACACCATAGTCACTTATAAAAACTTCAGAAAACCTTACCGAGAAGAATTGCGTGTAATCCTCCACCAGAGAGGATACCCAAGTATACTAATAAATAAGGGATTCGAATTAGCAGAAAAATAATTACAAACCCCCCAAAATATAGCAACGAAGAACCCTTTAGCAAGGCGGCATCAAGTACCATTTTTTGAGTCTTTGGTATGACTCGACCTGGTATTGAACTCCGGTCTCCTGGACCATTGGTGAACACTCAACTCATTAAGCTAGTGGCCCATTTTGAAACTACATAATTGTGTATAAATTATTAGTAATATATAGAAATACTTGAAACCATACAACTATATGCAAATTATTTGAATCAGATAGGAATACTTGATATATAACCGTGTGTAATAAACTACACAAAAATGCAAATATAGACGTAAAGTGAATGTGATTCCCTTACCGATCGGCATAAAATAAGCCAGACAGATTGGCGTGCCATTAGAATAAGTCAAGCAGATCGAGTGCAATAATGAAATTCTGCTACGTAGTTGGAATCTCTACTGACGAGGCCTGTTTATAACTATTATTTTCTTTTATTCCTTTCCATCTATCTCTTCCATTTCTACATTCCCTTCCTTTCTTTTTCTCTTCATTTTTCTACTCTTCCTCCTTTCGTTCCTTTCATTGAAGCAGATGATAAGCATCTAATGCATAGCGTTATCGCCCCCCCCTCTCTCTCTCTATTTTCTTATTATATTTGCTTTCTTTTTCTCTGACTTGTATGATGTTCTCTTTCTTCTCTTTCATTACTTACTGTCAAAATGGAATGATCTATTATTTATCTGAAAGGATACGTTCATGTTTTTTTCTATTAATATTATAGGTTTACAGGCCCCGTGGAAATTCCTCTGAACGAAAAAAAATTAAAATGAGCTATTTAAGCAAAAAAGGATGATTTGCAATAACGAATAAATCCATTTGTTGCCTTTGCAATAAATAATACAAAAATATAGAGTAACAATCTATATAATATCTAATGCAAATATTTTTGCAAATCAAGTTATTCCTAAAAACAAGGTAAGGTTCGATGTTTAAGAATTGATGAGTGTACAGGGTAGAAGAATACCCCACTTATAGAATAATATCTCACTTGGTTTAAGGGAAGGGTGAAAGAATATTCAACTTGACTGAGAGGAAGGTATTTTGATGAGCATAAAGTACAAACAAACGAACAGACAAACGGAATCATAATATATTAGTTTGGTCGTAAATACTTTTTTTTTATATTAAGTTATAGCTATACATTTCGAACATCCAATATTTTAAACGTAACAGGAAATTACTGTTCTTGTTTGAAGTCTTGTTGATCATCAAACATTTTTTAAATAAGTTTGTCAGTGATTCCGGGAGATTTTCCTTGGATGGCACCGTTTAGTTTTGTTCTCGAAGTGCTCTTCCTTCCGCTCACTTCATTTACTGTATGCCATGCTTATCTTGATTGTCTATCCTCTTGACGGATTTCTGACTTTACCAATTTGGCCTCGAATGTATATCTACTTGTTCTTTTTGGTATGTGTTAGTTCTCTTGGGGATTTTTTAAGTTTTTGCACGTCGGCGTTTGTTGGGATTCAATTGGGATTTTATTAAATAAGGTTATATTTTTCATGTTATCTCATTTTTTTTTCTAACTAGTGGTGGCTCTCATGTAACTCTGCACTTGGCTCTTGGTTTAGTTGGTTTGCACTCTGCTGCTGCTTCCATATAGACGGTAACAAAGTTTTCATATTCGTCTTTCGTAGTATGTTATTCTGATGTGTTCTGAAGAGTATCATTTTTTCTTACACTAACTAAATATATATTTTGCTTATATCTCGGTTGTCATGTGAGAACCAGTCATAATGAGTAATTTTCTTTGTTTCTTATTTCTACATAGATTCAGGAGAATCTTTACTGAGAGGATTCTGTGATCGGAAAGTACTCCTTCAAAAGAGGAGTATGACTCACAGTTTAAAGCGCTATTTATCAACTACTTCTTTATGAATACATAACCTAAACGTGCTTTAGCATTATTTGGGTGGATATAGATCTTTAGCTTTCTCTCCCTTTTTTTTTTTTTTTTTTTTTTTTTAATTTAGTGTTTTGGTTTGTAAGCCTGTTCTCGAGCGAAGAACTCGCAAGATGTTTGCCATTTGCTTATTTGGCAAGTTATGTGAGCAAAATTTATTATTTTCATCTTTGTCTGTTTGAGCTTTCATGTCTCCACAAATTATCAGAACGTTGTGTTTAAGAATATGTCGGACAAGGAAAGATAGTCCGTTGTTGAAGGTTGTGATTGCTGTTTCATCATTGGTATTTTTTTACCCACGTGAAGGGTGACATGGTTTCTATGTACGGTTTGGATTAGAGTCAAGGTAATCTTTCGACAAGTCATTGCTGGCGGCAGGGAAGATTTTTTAGATACGGGTGATTTCAGCCAAAAAGAACAAACGTTTGCTACACATGGATTCTGTGTGACAACTGAACACAGATGTTGCTTTGTGTACGGCAGGCTGCAAAGAGAGAACAATATGTCGCAAGATGGCGATTGGTTTCAAGGGAGACAATTCATCATCATTATGAACGATTAAAAAAACACACGCATAACCACACCCACACCCACACACACAAAAAAGCATCGTCTTTGTAAAAGGTTTATACTTGTCAGCATAACGTCAAAACATGAGAAAAAGAAACAAAAAAAAAAGAAAAACATAAGAAAAAAAGCACCATTTATCAAACTAACAATTTTCTTTGACTGAAGCGGCAGAGTCACGAGGAGAATCAGCGGCATTGACAAAAGATCTGTAGCCTTTGCTCTGTGTGTGTGTGTGTGTGTGTGTGTGTGTGTGTGTGTGTGTGTTTTCCATCTGTTTCGACGCTGAGAAAGCACCTGTTAAACACATCGGTGACGGTTAATTGTCTAACCCCCTCCTCTTTCTTATTTCGCTAACTCATTTAGTTCACATAGTCTATATTGTTTTGTTGGTATTATTATAACGCAATTGCATTGAGATCTTTCAACCTCGTTAAGTATTTTAATTTGTTACTTAACTCACTTTTAATAGATGACTTAACATTGTTGTCTTTCGTGTGCTGGTGTTGTTGTGTCCGTGGCAATCGAAAAGCTTGTGAAAACGTCTGTCAATCTATCAACCCCAGTATCCCTCTCTCTCTCTCTCTCTCTCTCTCTCTCTCTCTCTCTCTCTCTCCATATGTATACATATATATAGAGAGAGATATATGTAGACAGATACTTGGGTATATATATAGCCAACCATCAAAGATTTACATTTTAGGAATGGTGTAATGGTTAAAGCGATGAACTGCGGAATCGTAGTACGCGAGTTCGTACTCCAGTCGCGCTATTATGTTCACTTTCGGGCAAATACCCTTGGGAAAGGTATGAACCCCCTTATTCTCCCTCCAGCTATGGGTAAATAGTAGGACGGACTAGGTTCTTCAGCCTTGTTGAGGCAACTAGTCTAGGAGAAGGAAAACTCTGAATTCAAACCTGTTAAACTCCGCTTAAAAATTGACCTTGTGTCATATCCTGCCCGAGCGGAGGGGTTGGTAAATGGTATCAAAGATTTACATTCATCACCTCTGGGAAGAGTCCCTGTGGCTTTGCGGCTAATGTGCTGGACTGCGACATCGTTGTAAGCGAGTTCGATATCCAGTCGCGCTGTTACGTTCACTTTCAGACTAACTTTCATGAAGAGGTTTAAGTGCTTGCCTATGGTCCGAGACACTTGGATTCAATCCCATCTCGAGTCTTACAAGAGACTCATAAATGAAACTTGATATCACCTTGCTTAACACTCAGCATTATTGTATTATGTATCAACGGTAAAGTGGAGCAATCTAGAAGGAGTAGCGCTCTCCTATACATCTCAGTGTTGTAGCTTTTGAAAAGGGAGCCTTCGGGTCACCCTCGACTACGGTCGACAACTTTGCTACCTTTTTTTTTTTACATTTATAGGTTAAATTGTACGACGACAGTTCTTTTACAAGGATATCGAAGGTTATCAGAAAGGAAATGCTATTAACCAAAACAAACCAAAGTACCAGATCTGTGCGGAGACTTGATGTCGTTTAGAGAACCTACTAATAGTGATGACCGATAGGAACGGATGGCATGAGAAGAATCCATTGCTATCAATAATATCGCTTTAAACATATCAATACATGCATATATATGTGTGTGCATGAAGTGATAAGTATATACTGATATTTATACTTATTTCTTTATGCATATATACATTATGTATATATATTGTCATTCCCAGATAAACTGTTTTGTTGTATTACAAATCTTCAGTGTAACTAGACACGCAAGATGCTTCAAGCTGGGATCGAAACCCAGCAGACTTTACGACAGTCGGATTTCTTACACCAAACTATCGTCCCTCTCAGCATAAGCAAAGGAATCTTTTCGTATATATTTATTTACGCATACGCTTATTGGCTACCGGAGTGCTCAGTTCATAAGAAGAGCTTTGCATTTACGCGTATCTAGTAGCCGGCAATTCCCCACTCGAGTGCTCAACCCACAAGGATGGTGAGCATATATATTGTCATCCTCAATATATATATATTACTTTCGTGCTCTTCCGTCGACAGGTCGAGGAGAAGGAAATTTGATCTCAAACCAGTTACACTAAAAAAGCTAACATTGTGTCACATTCTGATCATGGTGGAGTTGTAGAGTACATGTTATATGTATAAAAGGTAGATTGAGAGAGAGAGAGAGAAAGAGAGAGAGATGAACAAAAATGATTAAAATTCTTTGTGGCTTAATGTTCTTAATTAGTTTATACGTAAGTTCATCGTCAGGAGAAAACTTTTGCAAAGTTTTTATATTTTTTACAATATTTTCATAATATTTTTTTAATTGATATGCTATAAAAGGTTTTTCTAGTTTGGTTTGGTTTCTTTGTTTAATGGCATATCAACCTTTGTAGGTTATTTAATGCCAATACTATTCTCCTAGAAGAACAGTAGTGATACTATTTAACCCATAGCTGGGAGGATAAGGGGGTTCATATCTTTTCCAAGGGTATTTGCCCGAAAGTGAACGTAATAGCGCGACTGGTGTACGAACTCGCGAACTACGATTCCGCAGTCCATCGCTTTTAACCATTACACCACGAGGACACGCCCTTTTTTCTAGTTTGGTTGTGTTTTATGGCATATAAACCCTAGTAGGTTCATTAATGTTAAATCCTTTAGATAGATAGATAGATAGATAATGATTTCTAAGCAAAGAGTTTAGAGGCAACTTTCTTTTAAAAAGAGTTTGAAAGTTAAATGGTCTCAGGTATGGTTATTTAACACTAATAATTCTATTAAACATTAATCATTTGTTTGTTGACAGTTAAATAATTTCAAGTATTATAACACTAATAATTCTAATGGCTTCAAGTACAAGTTTAAGTAAATGACTGAAAAATTCCATTTGACACGTAGGTGGAGCCCTAACGGTTCACAGTGGGCCTGGGAGTAATGGCAATGAATGAATACTCCAAATTTCTCAAAGCTTCTGGACTCAAACCTCACCATCTGATGATTTAGCGTCATATACAAGACATTCGTTTTACCCCTCGACAGAGATGCAGTTAGCGTATTCTATAGTTCCAGCAGATAGTGCGAAGCAATTAACTGGTAACGTTGCATATCCATTCGTAACAGAATGACAATTAAAACTGAAAATTAAAAGAAAAAAAAAACAAGAACAAAAAAAGAAAAACGAATAAAATAAAACAAGGAAGTGAACAATGAATATTGAATATGAAGTTTCACGATATTTTCTTACGAGAATTTCATGAATTTCAGTCCTCAGGTAGACAAAAATGAATAAATAAGGAAGTAATGAAAGTCGAGCAGCAGGAAAACTCTGTGAATATATATATATATATATATATATATATATATATATATATATATAAAGAGAGAGAGAGAGAGAGATAGATCTAATACTGTTCATAACTACCGATCTAATTCTATTCATGCTTGTGTAAAGATGCTCGTTTCTCTTTCCCTTTATCTCTCTTTTTCTCTCACTCACAATCTTAATCTCTCTCACACTTTTTCTCTCTCCCCGAATTCCTCTCTCTTTCTTTTCTCTTCTCTTCTCTCTCTCTCATTCTTTTCTCTTTTCTCTCTCTCTCTCTCTCTCTCTCTCTATCTATCTATCTCTCTCTATATATATAAATAAAATTACTTATATATACATATAAAATATATATATATATAGTTTAAAATCTTTAAAAAAACATTCCATTTAAAAAAATCAATCATCGTTACTTTCATTTTCGAAATTAAATGAAATAACGTGTTTGTTGTTATTTGTAATAAAAACCTAGTTTCAATTTTTTAAAAATTAGTTTCTACGTCAAGTCATCGTCAAGAAAAAAGCTTTTGTGAAGAAAAATTTTTGAAGTGTTAATATGTTATAAAAAAGTGACGAAAAATTAACCGGTAACATAACGTATTGTGACGTGGCCTGAAATATTTATCCCAAGACGGGAGTTTATTTTTCGCACGTGTGAAGATGGGGCAGCCTGGCACTTGATCCCTCGCAAAAATAAGTTCCAGTTAAGATTCCCTTTTTGAGAAACTGGCAGATAATGTGGCGGGGGGTTAATTTGGGGCTAGACTGACCGCCGTTGGCAAGGGTTTTCCAAATTTCACATTACACACACACCTACCAGACCACTACCTCTTCCTACCCCTAGGATAATAGAAGATATGGGCCTCTAGGTTTAGATATAAGAATACTATTTATCGTAATCGACAATTCCACTTTCCCGTGTAATATTTTTAAAGGCGAATAAGACATTTAGCAAGAATAAATTGTAGCGAATGAAGCTGAAAAGGAACATGCAAAAAAAACAACTTGATAGGCAGACAACACAATGAATAAATTTCAACACGAGGAGAGATATAAAATATAACAAGGTTTTTAATACATGCGGACACACATATTTAACGTGTCGGCTATATTATCTGTGGATAATATCAAATATACAAATGTCTTTCTTCCTTATTCTTTTCTTTCTTCCTTCTTTAAATTGAGAATGAGAGAGAGAGAGAGAGAGAGAGAGAGAGAGTATGTAATAGCAGTACTTAGAAAGGGTAGAGGGAGAAACAGTCTTAAGGTTTACTTAGCTTTTTGACGGGTTCCTTCTGAGAGTATTTTCTCTTTTACGGGCTTGCGGGATTTTATATAGCTTGGCTTGAATGCATCTGTCATCTTGTTCAAGTGCTCTATTTCGCTTCTTCAGCGGGAGTTTGGCATGAGATTCGCCCGTGCGTTCATGGCGATCTCAATCCTGAAAAATAAATTCTTTTTCCCTATTTCGGCTGACGAAAAGGGTGCTACTTCCGTTTTTAGGGTTCTGGCCAATCATTCGGCCTCTTTCTTCTTCCTTCACCCTGTCAGGCGATCCGTTTGGACTATTATCTCTTCCACCCGGGTGGGGTTACGGGGTACCGATAGCCTGACCTATATTCTTTACTTCGACAGGCCGGCCGAAGTTGACCTACATTCCTTATTCCTCTTTTAACGGTCAGTCTTTGGCGGCCTGTTAATTCAAACACGGAGGGGTAGGGGAAATTCCTTATTTCTCTCCTCTCAGTGGTAAACCACGTGACAGCATCCATTCATTGATAAAAGCTTTTGTAAAAAAGTTTCGGAAAGCTTTAAAATTTGTTTATATATATTTAATTCTTATATATATATATATATATATATATATATCCGTGTTCAATGTTCGTAGAGGTAGTTTTAAAGTAGAATCGTATTAAAACACAAACGAATCTTAATTAAGTCTAAAAGTTTCAGCAGAGATCATTTGATATATATATATATATATATATATATATATATATGGGGGGAGTATAAGTTGTCCGACCGTAGTCGACGGCGACCTCAAGGCTCCTTTTTCAATAGGTACAACACTGAGGTGTAGTGAAGGGAGCTATTCCTTTCCCTGGATTGCTTGACTTACACTTGATCCGTACCTTATAATGCTGAGTGTTAAAGAAGGAAGCATCAAGTATCATTTTTTGAGTCTTTGGTAAGTCTCGACCTAGGATTGAACCCTGGTCTCCAGGCGAACACTCAAATCATTATGCCAATATATATATATATATATATATATATATAAAGTAAGATAAGATAAAATTGGTATAAGCGTTACTTTCATGTTCTACAGAGGTCAGCTGGAACAGGAAAGTCCACAATGTGAAAAGTTACCTTTTTCCTTTTTTTTTTTTTTTTGTTGTTGATTATAATAAGGTCTGGTCGTCAGACCAAAATTAGGTGATCCGTTTGTATATCAAAATTCCAGAAGAGTTTGTGCAGATTCTCCAGGAGAAATGCTGAGTTGTGCTTATACCATTTGTTCATATGGTCAAATTCAAATTCCCTGCACAGTTCCTAGAGGATCACTTTTCCCACCCAGTCGTGTCTAGACTTATACTCTTTCTGTGCTACTTTGCTGCATTCGTTAATATGTGGTTGATCGTTTCGTCTCTATCACCACTATTATAATTATTATTATTAGTTATTGAAGTGGTAGTAGTAGTAGTAGTAGTAGTAGTAGTAGTAGGAGGAGGAGGAGGAGGAGGAGGAAAATTTATTGCTCTACTTAAAAAGAATCGAGATTTTTTTAGTTTTTACTTATCATTCTATCATTATTATTGATGGCGTAAAAGTTATCTTCGTCGAAAGGTCCAAATATTGCATTTCTTCTAGCGTTATTACCTGTGGGAAATATATGGATCCAACTATTCAACCTTTGGAAAATGTGTAGATTCAAAGTCGACCTTTGGGAAATGTGTGGATCCAACAATTCACTTTTTGGGAAATGTGTGGATCCAACTATTCAACCTTTGGTAAATGTATGAATCTAACTATTCAACCTTTGGGAAATGTATGGCTCCCACTATTCAACCCTAGCTATGCCTAAACAGTAGAGCAGATTTAGCTTTGGTATGCAACCAGTATAGAAGAAGAAGAAGAAGACTCTAAATTCAAAACGAGTTGTAATCAGCTTAAATTTTTTTAATTAACAGTGGTAGAAGGGTTGATTAATTTTACACACACACACACACACACACACACACACACACACACACACACACACACACACACATATATATATATATATATATATATATATATGTATGTATACATAACCAAGTTCATTGCCCAGTCAGCTGGGGATGTAAAATACACCTGCTGCACCTCTGAAGAGGAGCAAGACCCCCCTCCCAATGAGTGTCCTGAATATGACACTAAACTATCTGATGGCGAGATTCCAGTGATGCTGGGGCTTTGGGGAATCCGGAGCACCCCTTCATTGCTATTGCTCCAAGGACCTGATTGGGCCCTATCTATGGGTTAAATAGAACAACTGCATACTTATGTTAAACTGAATTGTCTAATTTCGAACTGTTTAACTAGATTGAATAGCTTGAAATAGAAATGTTTTTGACAAGTAAACAGTGTACCTAAATTTAAACTGGGTGCTTATGTTAAACTGAATTGTTTGAAATGGAACTGTTTTTGACATTGACGCTGTACTTACATAAAACTGAATTGTTTAATATATAACTGTTTTGACATTTAACTGTTTGTAAAGAAAATCTATACTCATACTAGACTGGACTAGCTGAATTAGAACTGTTTGACTAAACTGAATAGCTTGAAACAGAAATGGTTCTGACAATTAAATTGTGTACTCATGCTAAACTGAATTTTTACAATAGAACTGACATAAAAATGGATTGGGCGTTAAATAACCTACAAAGGTTGATATGCCATAAAACCCAAACAACCAACGAACCAAGTTCAGTATTTTTGAAGCATGCTTTTTATCTGTCCTTTTATACCCGTATTAGACTTGGACTACATATTCGCTGTCACATCAAAACCTTGGAAAGATTCCATCAGGCTTGTCTTAGGAGGATCATAAAGGCAATTTCTTATAACAGATGCTATTGTTCTCCAGCGAGCCAATACTTCCGACTCCTCATACATCAAAAACAACTACAGGATGATCGGTATATACAAAAGAGATTTGGATCAAATGATGGTAAATCGATTAACTTGGAAGAAAGTAATCTACGAAAGATATTAAGTGTTTGAAGCACGGACAATCGAACAGCCTAGTTCAAAACGAGCACTTCGGAAGCAGAACTTGAGCTTAGTCGCTGAGATTTTACAGCCTGAACATGTTTGTAACATCTGTAGTAGGGTAGGTTTGTCTAAAGCCGTACTTGCTAGTTGTTTGAGATCTGTTGACAGCAATCAATTGAAGTCTCGTTTTACAAAAGTACTTCAGCAGCAACCTACAGGTAACTCGTGTCAATTATGTGACAAAGTATGCGGGTGTGTAGCTGGTTTGAGAATTCACAAGGGCAATGTCAACGGAAAAGACAGCTAATTTTTGTCAGTTATACAATAGGGCTTACAAGGTTATACTGAGGATTCACATGCACTCCCACGAGCACTCTTAGCGAATCGAGGAGATGACTTACTTCTGCAAAGAAATGAAAGTCACCCAATATTTATATATATACAGAGTGGAACGATAAAATTGTCGCCCTAGAAAAGACGACATGATTCCATTTCCGTTTAATGAAAACCGGTTTTCTTTTTTTGTTGCAGACCATCTACTAGTTGGCCAGTTGTGTACAAATCCCAAGAGCGATAGGAACCTTCTATCATGTCTGATAGTGACACAATGTTCAACGAGCGAGATCGGAGATGTGCCGCTGTACAACTAATCCTATTTACCAACCCCTCCGTTCGGGCAGGATATGACACAAGGTCACTTTTTAAGCGGAGTTTAACAGGTTTGAATTCAGAGTTTTCCTTCTCCTAGACTAGTTGCCTCACTAAGGCTCAAGAACCCAGTCTGCCTTACTATTTACCCATAGCTGGAGGGAGAATAATTGGATTCATACCTTTCCCAAGGGTATTAGTGCTATGTGAAATGCAATCAGTCTCGTCCAGGATTTGAACTCGTGTCGCCGTTTCCATTTCCTACGACGATAACCATTACACCCCAGGCACCTCCACTGTACAACTAATGCTCTCTACTGATCCAAGTTATGACAACAGGACCATTGCCGGCACCCTCAAAATACAAATCCGGAAGGTTCAACGCTTGAGGGCACAGCTCAACGCATCGGACGACCCTTCGGATGGCTACGGTTATGGTCTTTGGAGTGGTTTCAAGTGAGAACCATATCATGCCACCTCACATCTTTGAAGTTGGCTTGAAAGTCAACACCAAAGTGTACCTGGATGTGCTGAAGAGTGTGGTGATCCCCTGGTGCAATCAGGTGGCCGGTGGCAGACCCTGGCTGTGGCAGCAGGACTCGGCACCGGCCCACAAGTCCAAAGAGACCCAGGCTTGGATTCAGAAGGAGTGCTACGACTTTGTACCCTTCTCTCACTGGCCCTCCTCCTCCCCCGACCTGAACCCGATGGACTACTTCGTTTGGTCATATGCCGAGAACATCACCAACATGACCTCCCACAACACCAAAGCCAGCTTGATCGCCACCATCCGCCAAGTATTCGCCGAGCTCCCGCCGGCGCTTGTGGAAAAGGCATGCTCCCAGTTCCGGATCCGTATCGTGGCGGTGATTGAGGCTGAAGGTGGCTACATTGAATAGATGTCAGCTCTACTACATAATCAAGTTACCTGAATTGATTTTTTCAATAAAAGTTTTAAAATAAAGCTATAGTGTTGTTTTCTTTAGGACGACAAATTTATCGTTCCACCCTGTATGTATATATATGTATATATATTTAAGTATGTTCAATTGTTAGACATCTTAAGAGAACTATTTGAATGTTATATTTAGATACATATGAATTAGTTGATCATTACGAACTTTAATATTTCGCAGTCATTTACTAAACTTAACTTATTTTGACGCACGGTCAGAAGTATGTGATACCAAGTAAGAATCGAACCCACAAGCAACAGCTAGGCATTTTACATTGGTAGAATAGTTAGTGAGCTAGACTAGCAAAGTCTAGCTCACTAACTATTCTACCAATGTAAAATGCCCTTTTCTATTATATTGTTATTAACTTTCCTATTACTTCTGTCTCACTGCGTATATATGCATATTCGTGTGTCTACTTCTCACTCCTCTTTCATCTGTGACTCTCCTTTTTACAATCATTTATCCATCCATCATTCATATTTATCATCTAACTGACTAGATGTCTTACTCTTCGCTAACCAAGGACTTGTGCCGTTTTCTATCTTTGTAAAGCCTACTTGATGACTGACATAAATTATCTGCTACTGATGCTTCTCAACAGTGTTCCAGTTGCGGCAAAAGCCAATGTTACACATATTATTTTCCAAGCAACTAGACTCCATCCCAGTTGAAAGATTGGCACATATTCTTACAATTTGGCTGTCAGTACATGTTAGAACTTGTAAAATCTGTTATGCCTACATAATGTGGCATTATGGCTCCCACCGCCGTCGGCACGCTGAATGGCGGATGTGTCAGGCTTTTGCTGAGGCATAATTTACACGTGACATATTATAATTGTCGAAGCTAGCCTGTTACGTGGATGGTGGTGATTGTCTGTTAGATGAGTGGAAAGACGACCTTCTGTTTTATTACTTTAGTTCGGATTCTGATGTCATTGGAAATATGCGGAAATGTATAACGGTCACCATGCGCGAGGTAGATTCAATGTTCTCATCGAAACCATCTCTTCATTAGGTGGTTCTTTCGTTCTCGGCCCCCGCTACAACTTAACAAGCTTGTAACCATCATTCACAAAGAGAGCGAATCAAAAATCAGTTTTTTTATTGAGGTTATCAGAACAGCTAATACCCACTTCTGCCTATCGTCGACGGCATGGCTCAACCAACGCCGATGATGAAGTCTGGTGATTTGGCATATTTTGATTAATTGCTATTTTCATTTCAAAGAGCAAGATAAAGTATATCTTATCACATCTACGCTACAAGATGAGATTTTGAACTTTTTCATCTCGTCTCTCTTCCACCTGTTTTTTTTTTTTTTTTTTTAATAATCTATGCGCACCTCATGAACACTTGCTTACAAAGTCACTCATTTTTTCTAGATGACCATATTGTTAGGTAATGGCCTTACCACACTCAACACTCTGGATTCTATTCGATTCCTCACGAGGCCAGAATGGAACACAAGGTCGGTTTAATGTGGAGTGTCACGCTGGAAGCAAGTCTCACACTGGTCGATTTTTGAAAAATTGTTTAGATTCTGCTTCAGGGGCCCCTCGGACATCAGGCAATAAACATTTCCTTACCCCTTTTAGGCGAGAGGACAGATGCTGTCTAGTGGGATGGTTCCCTGAAACTTTTCCGTTAACTATTTTAGGTGCCTCGAAGGTGAAAAGGCCGAGAACTTTTTTATTCGACTCCTCACGAGGCTAAAATGGGATACAAGGTCTGTTTAATGTGGGATGTCAGACAGGTAGCAAACATCTCGCCGGTGGTTTTCAAAATTGCTTTGATTCTCCTGGGGTTCCTGTTCGGAGGCGCCTCGGGCACAAAGTAATAAACTTTTGGGCGAGGGGCAGATTCTACCTGGAGGGAATTGTTAATTATTTTATGTGCCCCGGGACTAAAAGTTCAAGCACCGACAAATGGTAAATAACAAAACGCGATTTATGGACGATAGGTACAGCATACCGATGACAATAACACAATGATAACTCATTGTAAACGGTGTTTCGGCCAAGCACCTAACAATATAGATGACACAAGATGAAAAATGATTGCAAGGGAAACTATCTATCATCATTATGGACGACGTGAAAGGTTTACAGACACCTCCATAAATTATCTTGCACAAAGACAGAAGAAACGAGAGGATGCAAGAATGCCAAAATGATAAAAATCAACAGCTGCCCCTGAGAAAGAATGAAAGAAAATGTTAAGAATATTAGAATACGGTATACAATGAATAATCAAAGGAATTATGTAATGATAAGAGTTTTATGATAGCCAGACTGAACTAATCAATTCTTCTGACATCATTTTGTACAAATATTTTAAATTCTAATTTAATGTATAGATATTTTTGTAGCTTATACTTAAATTTTTAACATATCTTTTACCATGCAAGGTATTGTTATACTCTCAGATATAATCGTTCAGACAATTGAAAGTTTATTTATTTATTTGTTTATTTTTACTTTTTAAATGAAGCACTGTAAATCATTATCTATATATTATCCTATTTACCAACCCCTCCGTTCGGGCAGGATATGACACAAGGTCAATTTTTTAAGCGGAGTTTAACAGGTTTCAATTCAGAGTTTTCCTTCTCCTAGACTAGTTGCCTAACCAAGGCTGAAGAACCTAGTCTGTCCTACTATTTACCCATAGCTGGAGGGAGAATAATTGGATTCATACCTTTCCCAAGGGTATTAGTGCTATGTGAAATGCAATCAGTCTCGTCCAGGATTTGAACTCGTGTCGCCGTGTTCATTTCCTACGACGATAACAATTACACCACGGGCACCTCCACTTATCTATATATTATTAACATTCTCATTATATTTTCACGCACACACACACACAGACACATAAAAACACTCGCACACACACACACACACACACAATCATATATATACTCATATATATAATATTATGATTAAATCTTTAAAGCTCTCACGGCACTAAAGTGCAGAGCAATATCACAATGGATTTCAAGTATGAAATAAGGCAATAACAAAACAAGATAAGAACTCACATTGTCGCTCTTCTGGTGAACTAGTATTCACAACGTGTTGAATTCGACGTATTGAATACACCTGAGAATCGACAACGTGAAACGTTAGTTTTTAACCTGTTTATTATAGTCTTATTTTATACTTAAAATATATTGTGTATATGAGCACCCTGCAAAACGACAGCTGTACGGCTACTTGCCTCCCATCTCACAAAAGATTTCTTGGATTATTTTGGGTTTTGATCCTTCAAAATTTTCATAGTAAATAAATATTTTCATCTGCGAATCTCAAAGAAAATTTTTAACTAGCGCGTACACGCTGATTGGTCAAAAAATGCAAAAATACAACTATACATAAATATAAATATGAATACAAAAAATACAAATATACAAAAATATTAATAATAATATAAATATAAAAAATATAAAAAAATTCAAATATACAAAAATGCAAAACTACAAAAATACAAATACAAAAATCGCAACTTATTGAGCCTATTTTTTGCAAAAAAAAATTGACACTTTTTTAATATGGAAATCAGTTGATTTCATATATATATATATATATATATATATATATATATATATATATATATATATATATATATATATATAGTCAGCGTCCGAAGACAATGGGTGTGGATTATTCGCGTATAATGATATTTTTCGCCGAAATAAATTTATAATGACAATTTAACCAGGTTTGAGTTTTTTTCTAATTGCATTATATATATATATATATATATATATATATATATATATATATATATATATATATATATATATATATATATATATATAGTCTACGTCCGAAGACAATGGGTGTGGATTATTCGCGAATAATGATATTTTTCGCCGAAATAAATTTATAATGACAATTTAACCAGGTTTGAGTTTTCTTCTAATTGCATTATATATATATATATATATATATATATATATATATATATATGTGTGTGTGTGTGTGTGTGTGTGTGTGTGTGTGTGTGTGTGTGTGTGTGTGTGTGTGTGTAAAGAGAGAGAGAGAGAGAGAGAGAGAGAGAGCAAAAAGTCGGTTTGTTTTTTTAATTGTCAGCCATATTGATAAAGGAGTGTCGAATGCTTTTTGCCACGTTGTACACACCTATTCAACATTTTCAGCCTCCTTGTGTCACTTTAGAGTCTACATTTTTCTTCTTTTCTTAAATTATTTGTCATCATTCGCAATACCTTTAAAAAAAAATGAAATACATTAGAAATCAAACAAGTGTATACTAACTGTACATATAAGTTAGGATTGTAAAGACACAGAGTCAGTGGTGCTTGATGACTGACAGTTTCTCACAATGTGATCGTCAGATCAAATCTCTACTGAGCTGATAAATCGACTGAAGGCATCCAGTGTCAAGAGTTCGCCATAGTACACATGATTCCTTTATTTGTTAACACTGGTTACTAGTTTAAAGAATGGTCAATTGAACTTTAACTGATGGGGGGGGGTTCCTATGTTGTGGTGGCTAATGTGCAGGTATGTGACATTGCTGTAAGTGATTTCGAGCGCCAGTTACGCTATTACATTCACATTCGGACTAATGTACTTGATATTTAACCACATAGATTAAATATTACCTCTACTGTTCTTTTACAAGAATGGTTTTGGCATTTGATAACCCATGAAGGTTAATATACCATTAAAACAAAGCAGCCTAATCAAATATGAATTTGAAGAATGTTGAATGTAGTCCCGACTTTACAGTCGGATTTGATGATGTCCTTTCGTCATATAATTCAAATTAACATTCCTTATTTAGCTTTTGTACACTGAATTCGCACGTGAATTTCTCGAAAATTCCATTCCTCGTTCGTGTATGTCGTCATGTCGTCATTTAATTCAAATCTTAAATCATTGAATTAACACTTCGTAGTTGAGCTTGTTTACATTGGCTGGAAAGTTGTGAATACAAAAGTTTATACGATGAGGCGGCATTTTAATCTAACATTTCCTCAATGCGATGAAAAACCAACAAAATCTGGTGCGATCGTAAGCTACAACTGAACAATCTGGGCAAATAGTAATGATGCTTTAGCCACGAAACTATCCGTGACTTCTTATCCTATTTACTATTTACCAACCCCTCCGCCTGGGCAGGATATGACACAAGGTCAATTTTTAAGCGGAGTTTAACAGGTTTCAATTCAGAGTTTTCCTTCTCCTAGACTAGTTGCCTCACAAAGACTGAAAAATCTAGTCTACCCTACTATTTACCCATAGCTGGAGGGAGAATAATTGGATTCATATAGGTATTAGTGCTATGTGAAATGCAATCAGACTCATCCAGGATTTGAACTCGTGTCGCCGTGTCCATTTCCTATGACGATAACCTTTACACCACTGGCATTTCTTTATCATCATTCGTTGAAGGCTTTGTTGGCAGCATAATTGTTGGTTTTTATTTTTGTTTTGTTTATATTTTTGGTTTTATTTTATTATTTCAAGGGTTTTTATTTTGTTTTGTTTTAGTTTCTTGTTCATTATTTTTTGTTTTATTTATTTATTTATTTTTGCAGCAGCTGCATGCGCCTATAATATTATTTGCATATATGAACGCATGTGTATAACTGTAACAAAGCAAAGAACGCTCATTGAGTTTTTATGGAGCAATGCACAAAAAATGCTCCAGGAAAATAAAATTTCAATATCATTTTCTCAATAATGAAATCCTAATCAAAATCCTAAACTCTTTTCTAAACAGAAGCATCAATATCATCATGGATCGCCGTCACAATAGGAACCCGATATTTTCATGGGTCATTTTATATTAAATTAAAAACCTTGGTATGCTCAAGTCTACTTCTCAAAAAACATACCTGGAACTTAAATATCTGGCGTTCCTGTTCTCGAAGTATTCCAGGCATTTACTTGTTCCGGGTTCCCATATTCGTCCTCTTTGGAATCATCAGACCAGACATTAGGATGTGTTCCGACCTCCACTTGCAAAAAAAGGAAAAAACGCGAAAGAAACAAAAAAGAGAAATCGATACGCCTTTATCAACAGATATCTCACAAGCACACATAAATCTAACCCAATGAGTGACAAGCCAACAAGAAACGTTGGCAGGCTTGAAATCATGCTGTTTTGTATGAACACGAAAAGCTGAGAAACGAGAAAATTGATAGTTGAAAACGCCATTGACTCTACCGTTGTATTAAAAGATAAACAAAAAATACACAGATTTATAAAGATTGCAACAAGACTGTTGTAGAAATCTTTTATTTTCTTTTATTAACCTGTTATAAAGATTGTCTGTTATACATTTTACTTTGCTTAGAAGTACGGTACAGTTTTTTTTTTTCTTTTAGACGTTTTAGTTAGTTTTCCAAAGATGTCCGCAGTGGAACTTTCATGAATAAAGTACTTTGAATCACACAAGAAATTCGAATGGAATCTAATACCTTCATAATCTCAATAGAGTTGTGAGATACCATCTATTGTACGATTTTCCAGTTATCATTAGCGAGATATCATTATGTGTACGATTTCCCAGTGACCAATAAGTGCAGTCTCTTGTTGATTTTTTTTCCAATAACTAGAAGTTCAGTGTTTTCTTTTCTGTACCTTTTATGGATATACACCTATTAGCTATACATGATCAAATCAAAAGGTCAAGAAGAAAATTTTAACATTTGAATGATGTAACCAGCCTCGATTGGAATTTGAACACGCTTTGTACTTTTTCTCTCGAACAAATAGCAAGGTACTATCTATGATACAATTTTCCACCGATAAAGCACATATTTGTTAAAGCTTTGAATGAAGGAAACATTAGGTCTACTCACATTGTATTTCGCTGGGTAACTGAGGATAACTCAGTTCCAGGGCGTCTTCCTCCATGCCTATTTAAGAGCTGGGGTTATTACACAGCGCCTAAGTCGCTCTAAAATGGGAATGCCGACGAGCTTAGACAATTTTTGAAACCCTTCCCTCCAGGATATTTGCTTCCTACGGGGCACCCCACATCAACTTGCTGTTAGAATCTGGCAACGTGTAGAGCTGGATAAATACTTATTTAACTTACGTGTTGGGTGGTGCTAAAATAAACTAGCTCAGGGCTAGATGGCTCATCATGGCAGCACCTCTCCCTTCGTCTAAAGGGGTAAGGACTAGGTTTATTGTCAGATGTTTGAGACACCCCTAGGGGAATACCGACGGAGCTGAGCTATTTTGGTGCGTCCCTGGAACGGTAACATCCTGAGTGATCTTCACATTAAACTGACCTTGAGATATATTCCAGCAATGTGGGGGTATTGATATCTGCCAATTAGCTATACTTGATCAAATTAAAAATTCCGAAAGAAAATCTAAGAACTGTATGATATAAGCAACCTCGATTAGAATTCGAATTCGTTTTGCCGATTCTATTTTCAGATCTAATTATTATGGCGCCACCCTACACCTTCAAACAAGAAAAGAAAAAAAAAGAATGAAATGATTGGAAGAGAAGTAAGAATGTAAAAAATGTTAGATTCTTGGCAAATAGGTGCAAAAAACATATGCCAATAACATTCATAATTATTACAGTAAGGAAGCTCCCCATATATATATATATAGACAGACAGACAGACAGAGAGAAGAAGAAGAAGAAGAAGAAGAAGAAGAAGAAGAAGAAGAAGAAGAAGAAGAAGAAGAAGAAGAAGAAGAAGAAAGGTTTGCAGAAAAAAGCGCTCGATGCTATTACGGCTGAGCAAATATAAAACCTTGATAATATAATTATGAACACAAGAAATCCGTTACTTGGAATTCCATATATATATATATATATATATATATATATATATATATATATATAGAGAGAGAGAGAGAGAGAGAGAGAGGATTTCAGAAGTAACTTGCTGTTTTTTTGTTACAACGCTCAATATCAAGAGTGGAGGCTATCTATACGGGTTAAAATCTTAAAATCCGATAAATACTTTTGATCAAAACGAATTAAAAAGCATTTCATATACAAATACTAATCTTCACATTACTGCTAGTTTCAGAAGGTATTCTCAATTATGAAATTCATAATAAGATTCGATTTGACCCATAGATGAGATCCTATCAGGTTGTATTCTTTCTGATCAAAGTGAATATGGAAGTAATGGCAATGAAGATATGCACCACAATCCCCAGATCTTCAGAATTTAGAGCATCCCCATCAAATGCAATTTAGTGTCATACCCAGGACACCATTTTTCGATAAATATGAACAATATCATTCAATAAATATGTACAATTTCATTTAATAAATATGTACAATGTCATTCAATAAATATATACAATGTCATTCAATAATTATGTACAATGTCATCCAATGAATATATATAATGTCATTCAATAAATATGTACAATGTCATTCAATAAATAAGGGGAATTTTTCGGAAAAAATCAAATTATTTTTTTCGTTAACTCTAAACTTTGCATTGCTTGGAATTGTTTTATTGAAAAATTATTCTTATCCCACAAGATTATTTATTTTAGTGCAATTTAACATAGTGGAAAATAAAACAGAGTATACCAGGTTTTAAGAGAGGTCTGTCATTAAATTTTTGGAGGGCGAGATATGTAAACCATGTGAAATTTACACACTAATAAGTGATGTGTACGGAGAAGCAGGTTAAAAATGTTTTAAAAATGAGCAAAAATTTGTTTTGCTACAACGAGCCAGAGTCAAAAACACAGTTCAAGTGGAATTACGCTGATTCTCCAATTAAGAAAAAGTTCAGTTTGTAAAAAGGTTTATGCTGACAGTCTTCATCTGGGACATGAAAGGATCCATTCCGATTATTTTCCTTGAAAAGGGTACAACTTTAAACTGTACTTCTTATTGCCGATTCCTTAGACAAAGTTCACCTTATTTATTGAATGACCCTGATATTTACTATGTTTAGTACTTGGATGGGTGACCACTTAAAAAACATCAGCTAATGTAAGCAACCTGTGTGCCCAGACTAAGCAAAGCTTAATAAATAACATATTTGCCACTTGTTCCATTATCTGCTGTCATCTTTCTGACAACTTCATAAATCCCTCATGCCAAAATGTTTTATCTACTGCTGTTTGTGCTCTTTGCAGTCTTCCAAGAAACTGAAAGCGTTTACATTAATAGAATTCTAGTAAATGAAAATAGAATTCTCTGTAGATTGGAATAAATGGTAAACGGAAGAAACATTTTTCTATGAACTAATACGTCGTTTACTAGCTTGAGGCAAAAATCAGACGATAGAAAAATGGATTCCATATAAACTTTCCAAAAGAAATAACTGTCAACGTTCAAATACTTATGTGGTTGATAAGTGAAACCTTTCCAGCTAAACAAAACATTATTTTCTTGGTTACCTAAGAAAACTATAGCTTAGCGTTATCATGAAAGAATATTACTTCCTTTCTTTTAACCAATTCTGATTGGATGTTTTTCGTCTGCTGATGCTTTCAATATGGAGCAGTACTTTTTCGAATCATTCGTTTGATTTTTAGAAAGAGCTCTTAGTCACATATCAAAGCGATTTACATAAACAAAATAATTCAAATATTTTTAACGACTGATTTTGATATTATATGTATGTATTTACCCAATCTCTCCCCCATGAGCAAGATGCGACACAAGGTCAAAATTCAAGCGAACTAAAAGTGATTTGTATTTAGAGTTTTTCCTTTTCTAAAGTGGTGACTTTATCCAAGCTAAAGATCCAATTCTGTCCTAATACTTACACATAACTGTGAGGAGAAAAGAGGAGTCTATGTCTTTCTCAAGGGTATTAGCGTGAAGTCAAACAAAAATAGATTCTTCCTGCATTTGAACTCGGGTCACCGAACCTTTTTCCAACGACGATAACATTTACACTTTGTGCTCCCCCTTTGATATTGTATGTTCGGCCGAACCAGAAGAGGTGAAAGAGTATGTCAATTTAGGACAGATGGTGAATATATACCAAGACATGGATGCGAAAATCTCGCAGAGAATAAGATCATAGTAGAAGGCAGTTATCACCATTAAAGATAAGGTCAAAGCAAATCTAGACAAAACCCTACGTACTAACCTCTTCATTGGCACCTTGCATTGTCTGCAATGTTATATGTCAGAGAAATATGGGCTACCACGAAGAAAGAACTGCGTCTGTTTACTACACAGAGGGCTATGAAAAGATCCATGCTGGAATTATCATTGCGTGAACACATTCGAAGCGAACTAATTCAGGAGAAGAGCGAAGTGAAGGATGTTATCGCAGAGTACCGAAAGAAAAATTTCTGCTGAGCCGGACACAGCGTAAGGTTCACAGACAACAGGTGGAGTTATAGAATCGTATCCTGAGAGGCCGGAAACGACAACTCGAAAGACCTCCACGACGATGGGTAGATGAAATCACTTCGGACCAATCGAAGAAGAAAGGTGAGATCAAGAACAAAATGGAATCGCATTGTGGCCAATAAAAGGATAAAGAATGTAAGTTGGTTATCTCCCCTCATATGAAGATGATTGTTTTTAAGTAAAGTTTTGATTTGATTGCTATCAACTACATATAGTCTACCCGACCCTGTAGTACTATTCGGTTTTTTAAGTAAAAAAATCTAATGACACTTTTTCCCACGTACAAGAACAACGTGTTTATAGATTTGTCCACGAATCTTCGGTTATATTTCAAGCAACTTCATAAATCCATTTTTCCAAAATTCTTTGACTCTCTTGCTGAAGAATACACCGACTGCTTCTCTGCAGAGAGGTAAGACCACCCCCCACCAACGAGTGTTCTGGATATGACACTAAACAATCTGATGGTTAGGTTCCAGCAATGCTGGAGGTTTGGGGAATGCGGAGTACCCCTTCATTGCCATCGCCCTCAGGTCCACTCTGGCCCAGAGTGGTAGCACCTGATAAGGGTCCTATCTATGGGTTAAATAAAACTAAACCGTGCTTCCTTCACTATACTGATTTTTGCATTTAAACTGCGTATTTATACTAAACTGAAATGTTTGCATTTATTTTAAATAAAACTGTTTTTTGACATTGAAACTGTATTTACACTAAACTGAATTGTTTATCATAAAACTGTTTTAACATTTAACTGTGTGTAAACAAAACCTGTACTTATACTTAACTGAATTAGCTGAATTAGAACTGCTTGACTAAACTGAATAGCTTGAAATAGAAATGTTTTTGACAATTAAACTGTATTTACATTTAAACTGCCCGCTTATGCTAAACTGAATTGTTTGAAATTGAACAGTTTTTGACATTGAAACTGTACTTACACTAAACTGAATTGTTAAATATAGAACTATTTTGGCATTTTACTGTGTAAACAAAATGTGTACTTACGCTAAACTGAATCAGCTGAATTAGAACTGTTTGAATAAACTGAATAGTTTGAAATAGAAATGTTTTTGACAATTAAACTGTGTACTAATGCTAAACTGAATTGTTTGAAATAGAACTGATTATTTACATAAAAATGGATTTGGTGTTAAATAACTTACAAAGGTTGATATGCCACAAAACCCAACCAACCAACCAACATCTTCAACTCTTATGCCCTATCGGCTGTCCTTAAGGGACACTGCCTGTATTCCTTGCAGAGAGGTAAGAGCCCTCCTTAGGTATGACACTAAATTGCATATGATGGTGAAGCTCAAATTCTCGAGCTCGAAAGAATGTAGTGAACCCCTTCATTGACATTATACCCCGGTCCACTATGAACCAGAGTGGTTATACCGGTTATGGTTTCATCTATGGATCAAGAGGGAAATCCTCGTAGCGTAATGGCTGACGAGCTGGACTGCAGCGTCGAAGTAAACGAACTCGAACTACAGTCGTGCCATCACGTTCACTTTCAGACAAATACTTTTGGGGAAAGTATATACCCCGTTATCCCCCTAGCTATGGTTTAAATAATATCACTATGGTTGTTCTACAAGAGTGGCTTTGGCATCAAAATAACGGATAGCGGATATGCCATTAAAGAAAGAAAGAAAGAAAATCTAAGGATCAAATAGAACTGTTCAATAATTTACTGAGAGGTCCAGATTTTCACCGGCTAAATGAAATTTAAGCCCTTCTCTAAAATCTTGTTACGATAACGTTAATGATTAAGAATATATGTATAATTTTTGAGGAATTAGTCTAAAAGAATCAAAACTAATGATAAAATCAATATATATTTTAAAAAGTGTGGCCCTAATCTATAGCTTATTTACCTTATAAGTTCAGCTCTATTTTCTAAGGATTAATATTATTAGTTACTTCAAACCATACAACTGTGTGTAATTTTTTTGTAAGAGATAAGAGCACTTGATATCACATAACCATTTGCAAAAAAAAAAAAAAAATCTCTTAAAAAACACTAACAAAAGATGTAAATATGAAAGTACAATGAACGTGATTCGCTCACCTCTAAGTGTAAAATAAACCTAAGCGGATTGATATACCATTAAAATCAATCAATCAGAATTGTTCTCTAAACTTATTACAGTCTACTCTTTATTTGGTCCAATATATATAGCGAGAGAAAATTTTTATAATATATGATAATTCAAAGCTGCAGTATCTGGGAAATATGGAGAGTTAGTGAAATCTTCCCAGACAACCTATGATAATTTTTCCTTGTCTGAAAAGAAAAACTATAGCGTTATTCTTAAGGAATAGGGCTAACATTATATCAAATAATTTCGTATGCTTTTTCTCAATCGCTGTTTTTAACTGGTGGCAGTACATGTTCGAATCAATCGTTTGGTCTTCCGGAAGGAGCTTGATAATAGAATATTCTCTTCCAATCTTGCTACATACGCAATATCACTTTCTTTGAATGAAGATTCGCCTTTGATTGCTTAGAAATAGCAGGCACTACGTGCAACCCAAGTTATATGTTACAGACTAAGCAAAACTAGATTTTTTTTTCTAAAATCTATAAAAATATACAGATCAAACACGCGATCTACAGTCAACCAATGCTGAAATCACATGCTCCCATCAGATTACCGGAGTTAAGCTGTGATAACCTTATTCTTAGATGGGTGACCATTTAGAAACAGCCGGTATAAACTAACTCGTCATTCTAGACGCGTTAGGTTATTTTACTTACCCCAGAATCTCTTGTTTCAAGTTTTTATTAGATAAAAATTTTACATTCCTGTCATAATTTGTCAAAAAAATGGAACATCAATTCATTTAACGTAAGAAATAAACGTAATTTAGTGTGTAAAGGATTTTCATCACTTCCTTTTCAGTATTGGACAAAAAAGACAGTGAAAAAAAAACTGATCCATTTTTTCTATTAGTGCCACAAATTTTAACAAAGCTTAGACAAACATACGAAGTGATTATTTTCCTTAATTATTGCCGTCAAAGTTCCCTTAGCTGTAACGAAAAGTCATGATTGTCTAAAACGAAAATTCTCAGTAATGCCAAAAAATAAGAAATTTCTTAAAATTTTCATTTCTTTAATTTGAGATCCAAATTTATGATTGGTCATTTGCTAATGGCTAATTAGCAGTTTTCTGAGTTGGAATATTTGATGGAAAGTTTAAAAAGTGGCAAGTCTTCTAAGGAAACTTAGTGATTTAATATATTGAATGACTTTTGGTAACAATTATCGCGTCTTCTATGTCAGTCACTTGTTGGAAGCATGATAAGACGCTGTCGGGCAATAATTGATGCTAATTGATACCCTAGCAAATAGGAAGTGGTTAGAAATTGTTTTAACTTGTAAATAAAGTACATCAGTTGTCATCAGTTGTCTTAAAAATCTATGTCAACTATCTGTTTTCGGAGGAGATCTCCAATACAGTAAATATTTTCAATATGTTGGCTATGTGTCCAATAACGGTCATAATTCTCAAATAATGCCTTGATTTCATTTCTATCAACCCCAACTGGTCTATTCGTTGAGAATTATTCAGCAAAAAAAATCATTAGTTGATTACTGTCTTCAATTCCTATAATTGGAAGCAGCCTTTGATCAAATCAATCAGTTTCTTCTTCGGCTTCATGCAAGATTAACTTAATACAATTTTCCGATCCTCAGTCTACGTTTTTTTTTTTTCGCTTGTGATAGACTAAAGCTAAGTTTAGTCAATACAAGTTAACCGCTATATGGTGTCAGTGAGTACCTCGCGTGGGTTTATGGTGAACGAGTTAATCTAGCAGACCATCACTAGTGATTTCGATTCTCATAAAGTACCTCATGTGTTTGATCTTGTGCCAAACTAAGATAAAATTAGTAAGTGATGATCTTTGATTCGTTTCATGAACAGTCCAAACTACATAAAGAAAATATAAATTTTTACAATATAATAATCGCTATAAAAATCTGCATCCCTGAAATTTCATAAAACGAATTTTAACTCGCAGGAATAACCGATGTTGCACAGGAAAATAACATCAATGACATCATAGTTAAAATATGTACTTAACTATATTTTTTTCTAACAGCAATAACGATTGCATGGGTTACGGACTCTTCTTCTTTCGAAAGCATAATTTAAAAAAAAAACAATATGACAATAGATTTTGCATTAAAATTATTAAAAATGTACTTACAGATAAAAGATTTTATTATTATGAAATATGTAATTCTATTATTATGAAATATGTACTTATTTTATATGTATTTTATATGTATTTTATATTATTTTATTTTATATGTATTTATTTATTTATTTATTTATATTTATATTATTTTATTTATTTATTTTTTATTTATTTTTTTATTTCATTTATTCTTTATTTTTTTTATCTATTTTATATGTATTTTATATGTATTTTATTTTATATGTATTTATTTTATTATCATTTGTTTTATTATTATGAAATATGTACTTTACTATATATACTTATTTTATATGTATTTTATATGCATTTTATTTTATATGTATTTATTTTATTATTATGAAATATGTACTTTACTATATTTTTTCTAACAGCAATAACCAGCGGCATGGGTTATGAACTCTTCTTCTTTCGAAAGCATAATTTAAAAAAAAAACAATATGACAATAGATTTTGCCTTAAAATTATGAAAATTAATAAAGTGTAATCAAATAATCAAAGTAAAATTATCTGAATTAATTGGAAGTAATAAAATTAAAAAGTAAAATTATCAAAATAAATTTACATAATTTTACTTTTTTGATTTTATTGTATCCAATTGATTTTAAATAATTTCATTTTTATTATTTGATTATACTTTATTCATTTCGATAATTTTAAAGCAAATTCTATTGTCATGCTTTTTTAATTATGCTTTCCAAAGAAGAAGAGTACCTTTAAATAATAAAAACAAAATGATAAAAATTAATATTGTGTAATTAAATAATAAAAAAATAATATTTTCTAAATTAATAGAGTGTAATTAGATAATGAAAAAATCAAATTATCACGATTAATTGGGTGTAATTAGATAATAGAAATAAAATTATCTAAATTAAAAGATTTAATTACATAATAAAAAAGCAACTTTTATTTCAAATTAATGAATGACAATTTCTGTAAAAATAAAAAAGAAAATTTTTCCTTACTGATCCTTATGCAATTATTTTGTTTTTATTAAACTCTAATAAATAATTTATTTTAAGTAAAATTTTAGAGTATTTCACAAAAAAATAGAACTGAACCTTCTTTATCATAGCCACAAATTTAATCAAACTTCAGTGGCTTAGATACACATAGGAAGAACCATGCGGTATAAAGCTGTTTTTGCTTATTCTTATATTAATGAAACAAAGATGTTGACTGTAAAATTTATATCGGATGGTTCTTCTCAGGATTCGACAAAATTTGTGAAAGGAGTGAAAAACAGGATAGGTTACCCAAAAGAGTAAAGAGATGAGTCCCCGTAGCGTGCTGGCTAAAGTGCTCAACTGCGGCCCGCGAGTTTGAACTCAAGTCGTGCTATTACGTTCACTGCATTCACTTTTAAAAACAGTATGCACCTTCTTATTATCAGCTAAGTAGCATAACTGCTGTTCTCCTGGAATGGTTTTGACGTTAAATAACCAAAGAAGGTTTATGTGCCATTAAACAAAGAAATCAAGCCAAAACAAAAGAGTAGGACAGGAAACATAAAAATGTGTGTGTGTGTGTGTGTGTGTGTGTGTGTGTGTGTGTGTGTGTGTGTGTGTGTGTTACTTGACGAAAGGGTGATATGTGATGAAAGAAAGCTGAAAACCTGTTTAAGTTCAATCTTATAGCAGTAAATCAAGAAAAATGAACAGATCAAAACCTTATATAATATTATATCCAATGTTCAGAACTTTGACTTCTGGAGACCTCAAATGACCTCCGATGTCATGCATATAGGCTTCATGAGAACCTTCATTCCAACAATGGCGTCAGTAGACAGACTTTGTCGTTTGAGCATCAACGACTTCTACGTGAGTTGCGCTTTTCTTCATGAGCAGTAAGAAGTAGAAAAAAAAAGATATCCTTTATTTAATGCTTAATCAGGATTATATTCATCAGTATCTTTGGAATTTCAGAAAACGAATCTTTTCTCTGTGAAACATCCATAACTTTAATGTAAACACAAACCAATGCATAAATACGACACTCATTTATTAGTACTGATACAAATTTCTCATCATTGTTTTTTTTTTTTTTTTCATTCGTTGTTTCTTAAACTCCGGTGATTTTCGTCGCAACTTGTAGGTTGTCATTCTTCAATTATTAAATTAGGAATGTAGACTGGAAATAAAGAATAAGACCTTGACAACCGAATGAGCGACAAATCTAAGATAAAATAAAGACTGCTAAAGATAAAGTAGTTCCTGTTTGTTTCTTAAGTTTAATTATTAAGAATAATTGTTGCAATCGTTATTCTATACACTTGCATGCCTCATCATATCCCCTTCCATTACATTCCCCAGCAGAATTCCGACTTATGTAAGGTTTGGTTGGTTTCTTTGTCTAATGGTATATCAACCTTCGTGGGTTATTCGATGTCAAAGCCATCCTTGTAGAACAACAGCAGTGATACTATTTAACATAGCTGGGAGGACAAGAGGGTTAATGCCTTACTCATGGATATTAGTCGAAAAGTGAACGTAACACCGTGACTGGAGCTCGAACTCGTTAACTTCGAGGCCGTAGTTCAGGACTTTTAGCCATTACGTCACCCGACTAATGCAAGACAGAGTGAATAATCTCCAAGTTATATAAGGCATGGGGAATAATCTCCCTGTTAGGTAAGGCTTAGGAAATAATCTCCAAGTTATGTAAGGTATAGGGAATAATCTCCAAATTAGATAAGGTGTGGGGAATAATCTCTAAGTTAGGTGCGGCACGGGGAATAATCAGCAAGTTTCGTAAAGTATAAGGAATAACCTTCAACTTAGGTAAAGCACAGAGAATACACTCCAAGTTGAGTAAGACATTGGGAATAATCTCCCTGTTTGGTAAGACATTGGGAATTATCTCCAAGTTATGAAAGGCACAGATAATAATCTTCAAGTTATGTAAGGCATAGGAAATAATCTGCAAGTTATGTATGGCACAGGAAATAATCTCCCAGTTAGGTAAGGCATTGGAAGAAATCTCTAATTTGAATGAGGCATGGAGAATAATCTCCAATGTAAGTAATGTATGGGGAATAATCTCCAAGTTAGATGAGGCACGAGGAATAATAAGTTATTTAGAGCATGGGGAATAACAATCAAGTTAAGTGAGCGAAATAATCAGCCTTATTCAGCTACTCTGGCCAATAATGTTCCGTGTTGAATATAGAGTTTTCCTTTTCCTTGACCAGTTGCTCTACCAAGGACATAGGATCCAGTCCGATCTATTATCTAGCCATAATTTAGTTTTGAAGAGAACATACATGTTTATCTGAAAGATATTTGTGAAAATGAAACGCAGTCATCCGGAATTTGAACTCCATTTTGTTTGGCGATAACAATTATGCTACACGCAATATACACATAATGTATTCATATAAAAGCTTAACATATTCCATGATTAAATGGTGCATTACCTGAAGAAGTCTAAATGGGCTGATAAAGACTCTTTTAACATTTTTTGGATACTCACGAACAATTTCCCTTTATTTATAGGATCTATTCACACAAGCACAACACACACACACACACACACACACACACACATATATATATATATATATATAGTTAACTGTCTGTCTGTCTGTCTGTCTCTCTCTCTCTCTCTCTCTCTCTCTCTCTCCAAAATTCAGGTTTTAGTTACAAAATCTTTAGATCCCATCACAGATCAGACATTATTATTATTATTATTATTATTATTATTATTATTATTATTATTATTGTTATTTATATGTATTTGTTCATTTATTTTATTTTATTTTTTTTTATTCTTGCTTTGAAATAAGTCTTATTGCTCTTTCACTGCTCCTCCTTTCGACATAACATAACTGAGCCACAAGTATACCACAAAACACGCGACTGACTATACTTATATATATATATATATATATGTATATATATAAGTGTACGTTATATAAGTGCGTGTGTGTATGTGTGTGTGTGTGTGTGTGTGTGTGAGTGCATGTATACACAGACACAGATATACAGACACACACGCACGCACGCACGCACACACACACACACACACACACACACACACATATATATATATATATATATATATATATGCATGTATACACGTACAGACTCTAAATGTACATGAATATCTATGTATGCGATATAAATTGTAACAATGTTAATGCCTGTTTTAAAGCATTTTATAAGCATACTATCTCATATGTGGAAGAACACTTAATATATATATATATATATATATGTGTGTGTGTGTGTGTGTGTGTGTGTGTGCGCGCGCGCGCGCCTGTGTGTATGTGTATGTATATGCACACGTGTCTCGGTGTGTATGTGCGCACGTTTGTGTGTATATGTGCGTATGTATGTTTGTGTGTGAGTGAGTGAGTGAGTGAGTGCAGGCTGCTCCATGGCAGCTGTCTGTCCATCAAAATCCTCCATATCTAGTTTCATGCTTTACGTGTTGGCATCTCCACAGTTACGAAAGAAAAAAAACATTGATATGTTGTCAGCCAAATTTGCAAATGCTTCTACCCTCACCAGTTGGAGTATTCATCATATATAAACCTGTTTATATTTCATTATTTTTTGTTTCCTTTAACATTAACATTAAAAGACAACTATTTTAAATAATAGCCACAATGTACCTATGCGCCCTCAAAGTATTTATGACAACAAACCTTGTTTGACTGTGCTGCCTAGTGCAGATTTATCTCCATTTACTGACAGAAATGGATTGATAAATATACACATACATTCACTCACAACGCGCGCATACACACACATATACATACATACATACATACATACATGAGAGGTATAGTGTATCTATTATCAGCCTTGGATAAGTACTTGACAACCGGAGTTCGAAACCTGGACGAAGCTGTTTGCATTTCATTTAGCCCGAATTCACTTCGGAAAGGTATGAATCCATCTATTCTCCATCCAACTATGATTAAATAGAAGGGCAGACTGGTTTGCTTTGCTTTGCTTTGGTTTAATGGCACATCAACCATTATTGGTTATGTAATGCAATATACTGTTTTTACATATATAAAGAAACATACGTTTTGTAAATACATTTTGTTGATATACAAAGTTATACGATCAAACAGTTCTATTTCAAACAATTCAATTTAACATAATCAAAGTTAAATGGTTCCAAGTATTATTATGTATCACTAACAATTTAATTAAATATCAGTCATTTTTTTACACGCTGTTAAATGATCAAACAGTTCTATTTCAAACAATCCAATTTAGCATTCGTTTGCACAATTTAAATTTCAAACAGTTCTATTTGACACCTGTCAGGTGCAACCACTCCGGACCAGAGTGGACTTGGGAGCGATAACAATGAAGGTGAACTCCACATTCGCCAAAGCTCCAGCGTTACTGGAGGTTCACCATTGTTTAATGTTATATCTAGGACATGCATTGTTGGGGTCTTGCTCCTCTGCAGAGATGCAGTCAGTGTTTTCTACAGCCCCAGTCGATTGGGCTAGAGAAGGTTAGGTTCTTTAGTCCTTGTAAGTCAACCAGTCTTGCTGAAAAAGACTCTAAATTCAAAACTCTGCTGAAATATTGATTTTGTGTCGCATCTTACCACTGGTATAGGGATTGGGTATATACATACATACACGCTCCTATATGCTTGGACACAAGCACATTAAAAACCGCACAGAGATAGCTATTCATATTGATACGCATTTAAACCCAAATATATACACAGACGTGTAGATAGATAGATAGATAGATAGATAGATAGATAGATAGATAGATAGATAGATTATTTATTTATATACATAAACACACACACACACACACCATTTCTTCTTGTCCTTGTCCGAAGGCTGAATTACATGTCCTGGCTATGAATCTAATCTGCATGTGGAAGACCTAATAGAAAAAAGAATTTTTTGGTACCGTGACTAACAATGAAACACCTGGTGCAATTGAAAGTCATAATATTAAACATTTTTTCTTTTTATAGAATTATTACCCTTTGATAAATATTAGGGAATTAGCACATTTAGAGAATGTTCATCTTGAGGCTTGTTTTTTTTTTTTTCTACTTAGCTGTAAATAAAATTATAAAATATTGCAAGAATCATGGATAATATTGAAGCTGTAAGGTATTGCTATTTTTCCATGGCTGAACTATTGTGTTGTTCAAATTGTCTGAGTATGTTCCCCATGTGGCAATCAATGGTAGCGTTTTCATTGAAAATTTTGTGTAATTTTGAAAGTGTGCAATTAAGTTGATGAATATTTGACTTAATTTTGATAGTCTAATTTAATGAAGGGATTAATCTCTTTCTTTTGTTATTGCTGGTCTGTTTGTTTGTTTTTGAGATTTTTTCAAATTTTCCACGAATTTGAGTTCAGCTTTATATCCATCATTTTTTTTTCAGGCAAATTCGTATTCGCTTTTTGCCTGAGAGAATATTTTCTTCTTAGTTGAATTGGTTGAAAATTTGTTGTCATTTTAATGTAATAGTAATATACTCTCTTCGTTGAATAATTCTAGCACAAACAAATATATGGCATTAGTCTACTAAGAGGATGGTTACCTTAGGGGTTCTTTTATTTAGCAGTAAATAAACCAATAACATATAAGACGTAAAACCTTTTTCTTTAATAGTTGAACATTCTAACTTCATAAAATATTCCCTAAACAAACATGATTAAATTATTTCAATTAACAGCACAATGATTTCTGAACCATGCAGATGGAAATATTATGGAATAACCCAAAGTTGAAGAAAAAATTGTGGAATTCGTTGACAAAAAACTATAACCCATGTTTAGTTGCCTTGGCTCGAGCTTTTCTGATAGCCTTACATTTCCGCACTCTTGTATAACATGCACCCTAACTGTGGACTACGAAATTCTAGAAAACAAATTTTCCTATATAATACGCACACACTTTTAAGAAATTTTTACAGCTAAATTCAACCTTCATTTGATATTTGATCAATTTAAGAACTTATATAGTTTACATAATGTGGTAAAACCCAAAATTTACTCGGCAGGTGTTTAAAACAAATACACGAACATGTGCACACAAAAATGCAACAAGCTTGCCGCAAAAATGAATTCACATAAGGAGAAACGAAATTATAGACAAACTAACATTCCAGTAAATATATCTCTTTGACCTTGTTAAATACATTTGTTTGGATTATATAAAAACTCACTTTCAATCATCCTGTCCTAAACATGGTGAGGCATGTCGCCTGAAAAAAAGTTAACTATATAGTTCTCATATATAATACTCACCCCGAACTTATGAGCAGAAAAAGCTGGGAAAAAATTAGGTATACATATATAAAAGGTGCGATGAGTAAATATGGGTCTAAATTACGCAAAATGAAAATAACTCAGGCATCGCACTTTATCAATATATTTACCAAAATTCCATGAAAATATCTCGAAATACTATAGATTAAATTATTCAAAGAAATCGCCCCTGGTTTCAAATATTACCTCAAAATAACTTTCATATCACCTTCAAGCGTTTCTGATGGTCACCTAGTTTAAATTGTTAAATTCTGACGTTATCCTTGCCTTCAGTTAATCTTCAGTTTTGCGTAAAGTTTTTTGGTCTTTCACTCAACCGCTTCTCACACATAATAATCAAGGGGATTACAATATAGGGAGTCAGACTGCCAGATGTTTGGGGTGATGTAATTGCAAAACTTTTCCGGCAGCCAAGTCTTGTTTCTCCTTTTTGTGTAGCATAATGTAAAGTCCTATTGCCTGAAGTAAGGTCTTCCAGAAGCCACCCTTTCGATCCAGGGGGGTGTCCTCGTGGTGTAATGGTTAAAGCGATGGACTGTGGAATCGAAGTAAGCGAGTTCGTTCTCCAGTCGCGCTATTACGTTCACTTTCGGGCAAATACCCTTGGGAAAGGTATGAACCCCCTAATCCTCCCAGCTATGGGTTAAATAGTACCCCTACTGTTCTTCTTGGAGAATGGATTTGGCATTAAATAACCTACAAAGGTTGATATGCCATTAAACAAAGAAACCGAAACCAAACCTTTCGACCCAGCTCCTCAAGGCACTTGATGTAAGCCTCCATGTTGAGTCTGAAGCCATGTGAAAAACATGAAAGGTAGCATAATGTAACCATCCCTAAGGATCAAGCCAAACACCATGATGTGGACTGGGTGTTTGATTTTCATCTCTATCGATATATCGTGTGGGAACAGAAAAGGACAATGGCTGTTCTGTGAGTTCACCATCTGATCCTGACAGAACTTTTTTTCTTATCTGAGCAAATCCAATGAGTGTTCGGTTTGAGAAGGGGATACTTAAGTTTGTTGAAAAGCTTTGCAACACAGTCTTTCCTCTTTCTTCTTCATGGTCTGTGATAAAATTGACCCTTTCTCGTCTTGTACGAGAAATACCGAATGTCTTCAGGCATCACCAAGTTGATAAGAAACGCAGACGTTCTCATGCTCCTGCCAACGGACTTGATTAAACTTGATGGGATCGTTGTCATTCATGGCCTGGATCTCGCAAAGAAATCCGATAATTTTCTATGAGAATTTTCACCAGAATGACCAGGGTGAGGCTTCGGAGCTGCCGAACCTTTGTAATCACCACTGGACCCATCTAACACTTTTCGAATTCTCCATAATATCTTCAGATTGACACCAAAACCGTGATATAATCGTATTGGAGCTTCGGGTATGAATGCCATCTCTACAGCATGCCGTTTCAAAATTTCTAACGTCATAGGGCTGCTTCCCTCACAGACAGTGTCCAACTGACTTTTGTTAACAGGATTGTTCACAAAACCTGAAAAAAACATAGTACATTACTAATTTTACATGCTGACAATTTACCGTTTGTACCCTGTAAATGTATACGAATATATATATTCCAGAGGTAGTATATATCGTTTGTCTTAAATAGTGTAAATAAATAAATTTCATAAATAGTGTGGATAAATATGTACGAGTTCTAGGAATATTATTATAAATATACTTTCTTCTCTTCCTCACTCGGCCGAGTTAAGATTCGAATATCTGTTTGATCCTAGATCGAAATTAAAAAAAGCAAAAAGAACAAAATGATACGTAGAAAATCACTGATCGATAAACATCGATGACTCCAGTGAAAGTTGAGGTCAAAATTACATTAGTTATCTTAGCCAGTCTCCCAGAAAGATTCTATAAATGAATCGATCAAGCCAATGAATTCAAAGACTCTCAGTCTAGTCGGAACATTGATCAAAAGAGCAAGTTTCATCAGTTCCGTTATGAATGATGCTTTATTTCTTTGTATTCATCCAGCTGTGATCGAAATCCTGGTTTAAAAAGATATGAATTCCGGGAACGCTACCCTAGATAATTGGCAACACCTATCCTTTTACATATTTTTTATAAAATGATGAAAATAGTCAAGTCACTCATTTCATAAATATAAAATATGATCGTATTTCTTCTTTTTGTATGCTATTGAACAAAACGAATCAGATCACTTGCGTCGTCTTTTTCCATGTGTCTTATCAAATTCTCTCTCTCTCGCTCCCTCCCACTCTCTCTCACTCTCTCTCTCTCATTCTCTCTCCCTCTCTCTCACTCTCTCTCTCTCTCTCTCAGCTTTTCTCTTTTTCCTACCCGTACATATATATATATATATATATACATATATATATACATACATATATATACATATTTACATACATATAAATATATATACATATGTATATGTATATATATACAAATATATATAAATATACATACATATATATATGCATATATAAATATATACATATATATACATATATATACCTATATACATTTACATATAGATATATAGGTACATATATATACACATATAATATATACATATATATATATAAAGACACATATAAATAAATATATATACATATATATATATACAGATATATATACATATATATACATACGTATATATATACATATATGTACATATATACATATATATATATATACATACATATATATATACATATGTACATACATATATATATACATATATATATATACAAATATAGAAATACATATATATACATATATATATGCATATATATATACATACATATACATATATACGTTTACATATTGATATATATGTACATATATATACATATAATATACATATAAAGATATATATATATATATATATATATATAAGTTCAAATCTTTTTCACTTTTTCCTCCCCGCTTATATATATATATATATATATACAGACACACACACACACACACACACACACACAAACACACACACACACACACACACACACACACATATATATATATATATATAAGTGGAATATCCATTTTTTTTTCCTTGATTTAGAAAATGAAAAATGAAATCAAATATAACTCAGAAGATACGACATCACATATTTAAATGACCAGATGAAGGTTTAATGTCAAAACTGAAACGCTTACTTTGCTTTTTTTTTTAATTATATATATATATATATATATATATATATATATATATATATATATATATACTAGTCTCTGTTGACCGACTCCATCCACAGCAGAAAGGAAAGAACCCCACCAAAAAAAAAGTTTTCTTTTTGGTTATCGCATTAAACAACAAATGCTTACCTTTGCTTGATTATCTCGTGCTCAACTGAGAATTAAATCTAAGGAAGCATGATGAAAAATAGGAAGTACCTTATTTGATTATAGAACTTCCCAAAAGGTGTGTCCTGTAAATTATATGACACTAAACTGCATCCTGTTCTCTCGTGTGTGGAGTCACTCCTTTGTTATTATTACTCCTACGTTTACTCTGATCTTAATCAGTCGTACCTGTTAGTGTCTCCTTTGATAAATTTCTTTATAACTGATCATATTCAATGGAAATACTTGAAATGTTATAAGCCGGCTGAAGAAAAGATAATGACATTTACAAATAAAATATAATCTCTTCTTTTTATCTATTACGAAATTATTGGTGAAATAGTTGCCTGAGAGGAGGGAATCAGGATAGACCGGGAAACACTAAGATTTACACAAAGGAGAGATTCGGAATTTTAGGGTATCGCTTCTCTTCGTTCTACCGCCACGAGGCTGGCACAGGACCGACTTAAAACATTTAAACATCGTCGTTTCTTCTTCGTCCTTCGTTAACGAGACTAGTATAGGTCAACTCAAACATCCACTCATCTCAGGTTCTATAACAGAGTATCATACCCGTTGTCGAGTTAGAGAGCCTGTTTCTTCACATTTCTCTGCATTATCTCAGGCATTTAATCATCTCAGCTTCTATTTGTTTTCCAATTACGGAGCCTTCGCAAGGCATCCTTTTTTCCTTCTCCAGGGATTATAGCTATTTTCAACTTAGCGAGTTTCGTACACTTCAGATTTCTCAGGGTGGCGTAACGTCTAATTTCTCTTCCACCAGCTCAGTTCTCTCTTACTGACCCGAGGTCGAAATCTTCAACCCTTATATAATTTTCCATGCGTCCATGCACCTCATGGTGACTCTTTGTTCTGGCATGTCACCCACGCAACGAACGTAACATTTCCGCTGTCTTTTGTTTACTTTAAGACACAGGTGCACATCCTGTTTTGATCTCTTCGTAACTTACACGACCGGGTAAAGTTTAAATATGTAACATCTATGACTGTAAGCAAATTATTTATATTAAGAATAGTTACATAAAACTATAATTGTTTACAAATGATTAACATTAGTTACTTGAAAACATATAACTGCTTGAAAAAAAGGCTTACTTCGGTATCAAATAACCCAACAAAGGTTTCATCATCATCATCATCATCATGTCCTGCCGCTAGCACGGATATCCTTGACCATCTCTCGCCACTTCTCCCTATCGTTCATCGCCTCAAGCAGGTCTTCTGGGTTACATCCTGTGTCCTCACATAGCTGCTGTATGTAAGTTCGGGCTGGTCGTCCTGCTTTTGCTTGGCCATATGTGTACGTCACTTACGAGCTCGTCCCTGCTTCTCCAGCAGTGTCCGGCGTGTCTGGCTCGTCTGACATGTATAGTTTTCGTGATGGGAGGCAAGTGGCCGTACAGTTGGCGTCTCGTGGGGTGTTGTCGCCAGGACTTGTTCAATATTGCTCTCAACATTTTGTGTAGTTGCCGTCAAGTTTCTTCTCCAGCCTTTTGGTTAGCGTCCATGTAGTGCATCCATATAGCAGTATCGATACAACCGCTGCCTGGAAGAAACTGCGCTTCATTTCATCGGTCAGGTCTGATTTCCATATTATTGAGAGCCTATCTATAGCCGTCCATGCTTTCGTCAGTCGTGTGTCGATGTCGTTTTCTGTTGATGAGACGCTACTTCCTAGGTAGGTGAATTTGTCCACTAGCCTCAGAGAGGCTCCGTCTAGAGTGGTAATGTTGCCCGTTTGGTTGTAACACATATATTCAGTTTTGTGCGCATTGACATGGAGGCCAATGCCTGCTGCTGCTCGTTCCAAACTATGCAGTAGTGTCTCTGCTTGAATAGGCGTATTCGCCAGTAACGCTAAGTCATCAGCGTAGTCGGCGTCTGTGATTGTTTTTGCGGGGTACCTTTTGCTTCTTTTCTTAGTCAGCTCGAAGCCATTTTCTCTGATTTTGTCGATCGAAGCTCTAAGCACGTAGTCTAGACAGATGATAAAGAGGTATGGGGCTAGCGTGTCTCCTTGTAGTACTCCTGCAACAATGTCGAAGTATTCCGTGTCTCCATCTGGTGAACGTACTTTCACTTTTGTGTTTTTGTAGAGGATCATTATTGCTGCTACGGTTTCTTTTGGTAGGCTGTATGCTAGTAGGATTAGTTCCATTTTCCCTCTGTGGATGGAATCGAAGGCCTTGGTAAAGTCGACAAATAGTAATGTCACCTGAAGGTTTTTTGCTCGGACGCCTTCAAGGATTCTACGGATGGTCAATATTTGTGAAGTTGTGGATCTATTTCTCCGGAAGCCATTTTGTTTTTTCCTAAGGATGTTGTCTATTTTGGGTTCTATGCGGTTTCGTAGTAGGGCATTGTAGATTTTGGCTGCTATGGATGTAAGTGTTATCCCTCGGTAGTTCTTGGCTAATCCGAGGTCGCCTTTTTTAGGGAAAGGAAGGGTGCATCCCTTCATCCATCTTTCTATCCTATTTTGACGATAGACAGCGTTGCATTGCCGGAGCAGTATATCGTCAAATTGTCTAGTCTTCCACACTTCTGGGGGGATCTCGTCTAGCCCTGCAGCTTTCCTATTTTTAATTTTTTCAAGAACCGAGTCGAGTTCTTCTTTGGTGAAAGGCCCTAGTTTAATGTCTAATTGCTTACTGATAATTCTGGTGATCGGTTCATCCGTTATTTTCGGTGGGCTTCCTAATAGATTTTTGAAATGCTGTTCCCACAGTTTTACTCTTTTTTGTTGGCTTGCAGCTTTCAATTTTGCTTTGGCTGTGCTCTTCCTTCTACTTACTTCGTTTATTGTTTGCCAGGCTATCCTGGATTATCTATCTTCCACCGAGTCTCTAATCTTATCTATCTGATTTTGTATGTATTCTGCCTGTTCTTTTAGATATATTCCTGCTAATTGATATTGTGCCTTTTCTAGTTTTCGGGCATTAGTGTTTGTTGGGTTCATCCGATAGCTTTTGGAGGCAGTTTTCACGGGTGCACGTTTTTCTCTAACCTCTGACGTTTCCCATGGGACTCTATATTTAGTTCTAGGTTTTGTTGGGATACACTTTGATGCCGCCTCTAGGTGTACTTCAACAAAATTTTCATATTCGTCATTTGGGATAACTTTTTCTGTCTTCTCTTGTAGTGTTTCGAATCTGTTTCTTAATTCTAATGCATATTTGTCTCTAATGTCTCTGTTGTTATGTAGGGCCCAGTCATAGTGCCTAGTTGTCACTGTTCGTATGGCGTTTTTTCGTAGGCTTAGACGTATTTTGGCCGTGACTATTCGATGATCGGAGGACACACCCTCGAAAGTGGAGTATGCCTCGCAATTCATCGCACTATTTTTCCATTTTCTGTTTATAAAGAGGTAGTCTATCTGTGCTTTACTCTTGTTCGCGTATGTGTGGGTCCATAATTTTCCCTCCCTTTCTTGAAAGTTTGTATTGAGGCATGTTAATCTATTTTCTATCATGAAATCAATTAGATGTTGTCCTTTCCTGTTTGACGTGTTGTGTGGGCTGTATTTGTTGTTTCTGTTGTTCCCGATTTGTGCATTCATATCTCCGCCAATGACTAGCAGGTTGTGTTTCGGAATGCTACGTACTAGGGAGGATAGCTCCTCGTAGAAGGTGACTAGTTCGGTTTCTTCGCTAACATTGGTAGGGCTGTAGCAGGAGATGATCGTTGCTTTGGGGTTGTCAATAAACGTTGCGGCCATCATCCTAAGTTGTATTCTCTCAATGCTATAAAGTGTTTTTAGCGCTCTTGGTCCTATAAGCATTCCCACCCCTCCCACCGATGCATTGACAGAGTTTTTCCATGCCGATACAGTCACCAGCATCCATCCATTGCCAGTTTCGTGATATTTGATATCTTCGGTGTGAGTGTATCGATGTTCTTGTATACAGATTATGTCTATCTTATGTTCTACGGCTGATGCAGTTAGCTCTGGTAGTTCTAACGTTAAATGTCGCTATCTGTATTGTTTGTTTGCATTTTAGTAGTGTTTGTTTGAGCTCTGTAGCTGATTTTTCGAACACTGAGGCCAGGGCTCCAACCTCAGCAGGACTCGCCCCTTTATTACCCGCGCGAAGAGCGATGCGGTTTGTGAATGTGGTTTGAGTATGTGTCATGGTTATCTTTCGATGGCTGTTTTTATTCTCATCTATAGAAGCCACTCTTATAGATGAGCAGCAGTAGTTCCCCGATCGAACTGACAATCCTGAGCGTTAAGCTGCAAGACTCACACGTTCAGGAAATAACAAAGGTTTAGATGCTGTAATACAAACCACACAAACAAAGAAAGTGGTCTGTTGAGTTTCGGTTGTAACAGCAATTCGTAATGATATTGATGCTTCTATTTAGGAAAAAGTGAAGGACTAATTAGTATTTCGGGATAATAATATCAAGAATTTGGATAATGAAATGATAGCGTTCATCGCGAACAAAAAGAAATTTATATTCGACTGAAAAATTACCTAATTCGCTCAGATCTTTTCAAGTTTACTGCTCTGGTAAAAAGAAAACTCCCTAGATACAAATATAATCAAAATTTTAACAATAAATACGTATATATATATATAAATATATATATGCAGAAACACATGCTCGTAAATTTTATGCTACAATATTAGACCCTTTTACTAGGGTATTTAGCAATTTAAAAGATTGCATCATGCGGTAGTCTCGTTCGGGTATCAATTTCTTTGGGTTGAGTTAGATATGCCGTTTTTCAACGATGAACCTGTGTTCATCGTGAAACTTAATCCACTTATAAACGTTTTTTTCTTTTGGGGCCTTTGAACGGTGTAGTGTTTCTCAACAATCTTCAGAAAATTTGAAAAATTCAACGACTCGAAAAATAAGAAAAACAAACATAACAAGAGGTGACTACATGTGTAAAATGACGGGGAGGCGGCTAAATTCAGATTGATTCATACGTCTTGATTATTTATTCACAAACAAGAAAATATTCTGAATACAAATGGTTTACGCAGTTATACGGTATTCCCACCTAATAGGAATAATCTTCCAACCGATTCAATTTTCACAGAGATTTATTTGACCCGTAAATAGGACCCTAACAGGTACTGCAACTCTATGTCAGAGTAAACCTGGGAATGGTGGCAATGAATGGGCGACTCCATATATCTTAGCGTCCCAGAACAGGAGGCTAACCACCGGACGTTGTTTAGTATCATACTCAGGTCACTCTTTTATTTGTGGGAGGATCTCCCCACCCCACTGCAAGAAATGCAATCAGTAAGCCTCATTGCAGGGCATAAGTTGCCTGAAAGGTGGGAGGATATAACAAACACAAAACAGTAAATATGTTGTTCAATAAAGTTAAAGAAAAAAAAAATAACAAACAAACAAACAAAAAAAACAATAAGTCTTATTATTTATTTAACAAACTGGATGAACTTGTTTTGTTATTTAATATTCTTTCTAAGACAAAAGAAAAAGAGGATGGATTCCAGAGATACCAATTATGAAGCGAGAATAAACATATCTTATACATGAGAGGAGTGGCTGAATGAATTCAAAGGATTTCGAGACATTATAACATTAGGTTGGTTGGTTGGTTGTTTGGTTTTACAGCTTGTCAATACTTTGGTTATTTTATGGCGAAGTAACTTAAACATTGAGATCTTCAGTTGTATTGGGTCCAAAAATGTAACTATGCAATCATCATCATCGTCATCATCACAATCATTATCAGCATCATCAAGTCATTCTGACAGCACGTATTTCTTTCTCTTGCCATCCTTCCCAATCACCTATCTCTCAAGGCACTTCCTATAGACTGCACTCAGTGTCCGCACAGAGCAGATTCTTTCAAGTCTTTGCTGGTTAGCCAGCGCTAGTGTGGCCATGTGTAGAAGTCCACTGGAGAATGTCACTGAATTCGTCTTTATTTCCCCATCAGTGCTCAGCGCGTCTTGTTCGTCTTATCTGGATGACAAATGGCTATACAACTTCTGTTTTGAGGAGTGCTGTTTCCAGGATATGCTCAAAACAGCAATGAAATTTTTATGTAGTTCCCATGAAAATGTTTGCAATAAAACAGGTAAATAGTTCATATTTTGTAACAACATCAATGTTTCTAGAGCTAATCTACTAAAATAGTTCAAAATCACTTTAAATTTTAGGCTAATCAGTTGATTGGTTTTAACGGCATGTCAATCTGAATATGGCTATTTTATGCCTAGATGTTAGGGAATGGTTCATAGTACTTTTATATCTATATTTATATACTGACGTAGTTGTTTCATCGGAGTTTTTTGTTTGTTTGTTTTTTATTTCTTTTTAGGGGATTGTACACAATAAAATATCAAGTATTCAACACGCGACTAGCAAAGGCATGGACAGCTCTCGATAGGCTATCGGTTATATGGAAGTCAAACCTGACCGATGAAATAAAACGCATTTTTTTTCCAAGCAGCGGTCGTGTCAATACTGCAATATCATATTTACCCAATCCCTCCCCTCGGGCAGGATTTGACACAAGGTCAATTTTTAAGCAGAGTTTAACAGGTTTGAATTCAGAGTTTTCCTTCTTCTAGACTAGTTACTATCACCAAGGCTGAAGAACCCAGTCTGCCTTACTATTTACCCATAGTTGGAGGGAGAATAATTGGATTCATACCTTTCCCAAGGGTATTAGTGCTATGTGAAATGCAATCACTCTCGTCCAGGATTTGGACTCAAGTCGCCGTGTCCATTTCCCACGACGATAACCATTACACCACGGGCACCTGCTATATGGATGCACCTCATGGACACTAACTAGACGTATGGAGAAAAGGCTTAACAGTAATTACACAAGAATATTTCAAGCTGTATTGAACAAGTCCTGGAGGTAACACCCTACAAAACAACAGCCGTACGGCCACCAACCACTCATCACGAAAACTATCAACTATTAGACGAACCAGGCGTGTTGGACACTGCTTGAGAAGTAAGGATAAACTCCTAAGCGATATACTCCTGTGGACCCTTTCACATGGACGAGCAAAGGCTAGACGACCAGCTAGAACCTATATACAACAGTTCTGTGCCGATACAGGATGTAGCCTGGAAGACCTCCTGGGAGCGATGGACCATTGAGTAGTAGTAAGAGAGGGTCTGGGAGATCTGTGCTAACAGCGCAACATGATGATGATAATGATTCATATCTAATAAAAATTATTTATGTGCAGTTGAATGATTTCAAGTACCCTCATACAATACTAATAATCTATACACAATTATATAGTATCAAGTAATTATTTCTATTCAATTGTAGTCATTTCTTTGCACTCAGTTACATTATTTCAAGTAGCTAATAATAATTTTTAGTAAACAATTATAGCTTCAAGTAACTATTCTTAATACAAATAATTTTTAATAATATGGTATTAAGTATTCTTACCTAATACCAATGATTTTCAAACAGATCTATTTCACCCATAGATAGAACCCTAACAGTTACTACTAATCAGAGTGGGCCTGGGGGTAATATAACTGGAGTCTCACCATCTGACGCGGTTTAATGTCATGCACATCACATCTCCTTTTGTGGTGGTGATGGTGGTCTTAAAATTAGAGAATACAGTCAGCATATGGTAAACGACCGGGTAGAAAATCATTTTGAATATCATCTCAATCAGAATTACTTGATCTATAAATGCCACCGGAGTTGTCCTTGACAAATAACAATGACGCAGTAATTGTACATTTCGCCCATCTCGAGAACTAGATTCCTACCACCAAGTGCTGTTTGTAATTATAGCCAAGACATCCCTTTTTTTCTAGGGTATTGTCCTAACCCTCTGCAGGCGAAGTATTCGGTATATTCAAGGTCCCACCAACATGGCCTTCACATACCGATAATAACGAAAGATCAAGTTCGTATTGAAATCACTGCACTGTGCAATGATAGATTTTTTGATAAATTTTATCTTAGTCTGATACAAGGACATAGCAGACGATCACGCAATTAACTAGAAAAGGTTTGGGGGGTATCCTCGTGGTGTAATGGTTAAAGTGATGGACTGCGGAGTCGTAGTAAGCGAGTTCGAATTCCAGTCGCGCTATTACGTTCACTTTCGGGCAAATACCCTTGGGAAAGGTATGAACCCCCTTATCCTCCCAGCTATGGGTTAAATAGTACCACGACTGTTCTTCTAAGAGAATGGTTTTGGCATTAAATAACCAACATAGTTTGATATGCCATTAAACAAAGAAACCAATAGAAATAGTCTGTTAAGCTAATATCATAACCATTGCAGTATAGCAATTAACCATATCTATTTTCCTACTGAGAAATATCTAACAAGTTTTGATTGGTCTACCCACGTGACGACAAATGCATGATACACAGGATTAAACTCACTAATCACCAGTAAGAAATGAGTGATTTGTTAACCAATCTTCAAGCTCAGGTACTCTTATAATATGTACGTACTCTTGCGACATGTACATACTCTTGCAATATGTACATACTCACACACACACACATACAAACACATACATACACTCATTTTATTGTCCATGAATAATTATACTCAAAACTATTCTTTATACGAAGATAATTTTCTTCGAAGCCAACGATATCAGGATTTTATCATTTCTAGTAGAACACAATACAAAGTCGCTCTTATTGGGTATAATCTATTTTCAAACGTTACAGCAATGAAAATCTCTAAGCTAAAATTAAATTGAATTATCCCTATATCCCAGTGACCAAAAATCATATTTAAATTATATTTAAAAGTGTATTTATTTTTTGACTACGTATTTATATTTTGCAATAGAATTTATCTTACGTGATTTCAAAAAACAAATTATAATAATCAGTTATAAACCATTACAGCTTCAAGTAATTATTCTTGATACTAATAATTTGTTCATAATCATATAGTTTTAAGTAACTATTCTTATTTAATAACAATCAATTGTTTGCACACATTTATATGATTTCAAGTATTTTTAATACTAATAATTTGTACACTATTATATAGTTTCATTAAGCTCATTAGGCCCACACTGCACTAAGTGGGCCGATGACCAGCATAGACCAGCAGGGCTCGAGCCTCGGCTCGTGCTCGACCTTCCTTTGCCCTAAATCCCCACTATAATCGACCTTTGGGTCATTGACCTTGTGTCGAGTCCTGTCTGGAGGGAGGCAGCGAGAAATAACTTATATGGATTCAAGTAATTCTTCCTATTTAATGATAATCAATTGTGAGGATACAGGTTGTTGTCCTGAAGACCTTCCTAGGGCGATGAACGATAGGGAGGAGTGGCGAGAGAGGGTCAGGGATATCCGTGCTGCCAGCACGATATGATGATGATGATGATGATGATGATGATGATTTCAAGAATTCCCATCTAATACTAATGATTTTCAAACAAATCTGACTCATAAATGGAACCCTAACAAGTCCTACAACTACTTTCAATAAAAGTGGACCTTGAGTTATTGTCCATGAATAATTACACTCAAAACTATTCTTTATACGAAGATAATTTTCTTCTAAGCCAACGATATCAGGATTTTATCATTTCTAGTTGAACACAATACAAGTCGCTCTTATTGGGTATAATCTATTGTCAAACGTTACAGCAATGAAAACCAAGACCTCCAGAACTGAAGCCTTACCACTGGATGCAGGTTATTTTCATACCTAAGACACAAGTCTTGAACAAGATCAACGCTGCTTATATCCCAGATCTGGTGGTAACTGATACTTTCAGCGTGACTTGACAGTAAAATCTCGTTCCGGTGATACTTGGAAATGTCCCCAAAACGCTTGAGGTAATATTCAAGGAAATGGAGTTTCGGAGAAGAATTGAGACGCTACAGAAAACGAGAAGAATGCTGAGGTCGGCAAGAATAATGATGTAGACCCTAAAAGGGAGTTGCTGTCATCTCACACTCAACGACAATCACCAAACATCTGTTGGGAACACGCAAGAAGAAGAAGAATTCATTAAACTCTATAATAGGGTCTTTTCTTTCCCTATATCCTTTCAAGTAAAAAAGGGTTCTTGGCTTTGTGACACGTGTGTGTAATGTGATAGAAGTATTCTGTTGGGTCTAAAAGGGATCAGATCACCGGAGTCGACAGATAAATCGTCAAGTAAATTTACGCTTGAAATTCATAGCGTTTATCACTGTCTTTCAATTTTCATTAGGATGAAGATGACAGCATTCCAAACTGTCTCTCGTTTCTTGGCGTTATCTCTACTTTCTTTGAAACGGAGAAAGTTAGATTGATCTTAAATAAAATGTTTGAAGTTATGTCTTTTTTGTTTTTGTTTAAGGAGCTTCTTTTTTTATTTTCTATTTTTATAGTTTGTAATTTTTTCTCTCTCTAATGTTCGCTTTAATAGATCAACACAAGTGCTCGAGGAAAAGCATTAACAATAAATTTAGTGCCTTCAGAATGAGGATAAAAACAAGATTCTTTATAGCATTTAACGTCGTACTTTGCGAATATGTGTCACGGAATACCGCCTTTGCAACGGAGCTAAGGATACGATGACTTCATGCCAGGATATGACATTAAACAGCATCAGATGGTGAGACTCCAGTTCTGGAGATCGGGTGCACTGAAATAGCCCTTCACTGGTATTATTTCTAGAGTCAGTCTGACCAGGAATTGTAGTACTTGTTAGGGTTCAATCTATGGGTCAAATAGATCTCAATGATAATAATTCGTACACTTGACACCATATAACTGTGTAAATTATTTGTATTAGATAGGAATACTTAATACCATATAACTCTGTAAATCATTTGTATTAAGAATACTTACTTGAAGCTACGATTGTCTAAAGCAAACATTAAAAAAGAATAACAAAAAGAAGCAAGGATTATGAATATCAGGGACTTGAAAACATATGACTGTGTGAAAACAAATTATTATCAAATAGAAATAATTACTTGAAACAATATAATTGACTAAGATTATTAGTGATAGATTGGAATACCTGAAACCATACAACTGCAAATTATTTTCATTAGATAGGAATACTTGATATCATATACATGTGTACAAAATCTCTTAATAGCAACACAAAAATTATTTGATAGGACCGTTGGCAAAACAGAATTTTAGTAAATAATGACGCAAAAAATATATTAATATTAACGTACAATGAACACGATTTACTATCCTCTAGCCATAAAACAACCCTAGTCAGGTTGACATGCCATTAAAATCAGTCAGTCAATCAACCAGTCATCGTATGACCACAGTAAACCGACTGTGAGCGACTTTTGTCAGCCCTGACGTATTTCACTGATAACTGCATTATTTTGGCCATATGTCAGACTAGGCTCAAAATCTGCAAACATATAGGAGTGTGTGAGTGTATGTGGGGGGGGGGTATCGACTACGCATATAAACTCAGTTAGCTGGGGGGTGTAGAATACGCTGAGTGCATCTATGCAGAGCGGTAAGACCCCCATCGCAACGAGTGTCCTAGATACGACACTAAACCGTCTGATGTTGATGCTCCAATCCTGGAGCTTTGGGGAATGTGGAGTACCGCTTCATTGCCATTACTTCCAGGTTCATCGTGACCCAGAGTGGTAGTACCTATTATGGCCCTATCAAGTGGTTAAATAAAGATATTTAATCATTTTCTATATTTGAAACTCTTTAGCTGCGTGCAAGCAAATGACTAATGTTAAATAGAATTATTAGTATTAAATACCAGTACTTGGATTCCTTTAACATTGTACAAAGGAATGAATGATGTTGAATTGAAATATTAGTGTTAGATAACAATACTTGAAACCATTTAACTCTGTGAAAATCATAACTTCGGTTATAATTCTCCGACAGTGATGAACAGCGTAGACCAAAAGAAAATAAAAGTTCCGAGTGAGACTCGAACTAGCAGAGTTCCTATGAAATCTTAGATATTACCTTAATCTATTTGTTCATTTGCAAGGAAATCAGTTAAGAGTAATAATGAACTCATCCCTTATTTTCTTTCGATCTTTTCCGTTGCATGTTTTTGTCATTGTTTTTACTTAGGATTAGTGTTAATTTAATCCAGTCGGCTGAGGCTCTAGAATACGCCGAGTGAATTACCAATGAGTTTCCTGGATATGACATTAAATTATCTGATGGTGAGGTTCCAGTTCTGAAGCTTTGGGGAATGTGAAGTACTTCTTCATTGTCATTACTCCCAGGTTCACTCTGACCCGGAATGCCATATATATATATATATATATATATATATGGCATATATATATATATATATATATATATATATATATATATATATATATATATATATATGGCATATATATGTATATATATATGTATATGGTATTCCGGGTCAGTGTGAACCTGGGAGTAATGACAATGAAGAGGTACTTCACATTCCCCAAAGCTTCAGAACTGGAACCTCACCATCAGATGATTTAGTGTCATATCCAGGAAACTCATTGGTAATTGGTATATATATATATATATATATATATATAGCATATTAATCTTTGATGGTTATTTAATAACAAATCCTATATATATATAAGTGTATCTATATATATATATATATGTGTGTGTGTGTGTGTGTGTGTGTGTGTGTGTGTGTGTGTGTGTGTGTGTGTGTGATTTGTAAGCGAATAGTTTGTAGGTAACTTAATGTTCAAGCGAATTTGAGCATATTTGTTTGCACACAGTTAAATGGTTTTACCAACACTAATGATCCTACATAATATTAACAATTTGTTTACTCATAATCAATAATGTTGATTATTTGTTTGCACACAGGTCAATAGTCTCAACTATCGCTATTTAACACAGTTAATTCTATTTAACAAACAGTTTCAACTATTGCTATCAAATACCAATAATTCTCTTTTATATCTATCTTTTGCTTGTACATTGTTTAATTAGTTTCAAGTATTCCAGTGCTATCGACCTTTAGCCACCACCTTCTCGCACTGTTAAGATAAAATGGGGTTTGATATTTGTTTGCCATTAGAGCAATTTGAAGAATACAGTCTGGATAATCATATAGGTGCAAGGGCTTGACATGAACAGCTGATGGATCATATCGAGCCTCTTCAACCGCTCCTTTAGCCCAGTAAGAGCCGAAGTAGAATGTGGCAGGTGACGTGACCACTGCGTTTGCAAAGTGACAGGCTGCTCAACTACCAGGAAGCCGTACTAAAATTTTACGGGTAACCACCTCTGGCCAACAGGCAGCCTCTTTGGGTAGGGAGTCGGAGTATACAACCCCAGTCGACCAGACCAGTATATATTTATATATTTTTACCGATACATATACTTATGTAGGTACACAAACACACAAACATGAACACAGACATACGCCAAAACATGTATGTGTGTGTGCGTGTGCGTGTGTGTGTATAATCAATATTGATAATATAGTTTGCTGTAAGTATAAAGAGTGCTCAATATTATGAATAGAATACGTATATATGCCATCGTATCGTGGTATATATAGCCACTGCATATAGCCACTAATAAAAACCTCAGAAAAATACGCCTAAGAGGATTGCGCATAACTCTCCACCAGAGAAGATACCCAACCATACTAATTAATAACTGATTTGAATTAGCTGAAAAATACCATTAAAAGAACTATGAATATAGCAACGAAGAACCCTTAACATAGGTCTCAACTTAGAATAAAAACAACCTAGAACTATGCACACAAATAATGAAAAAATCTCGGAGGACTTAAAAACAATAACAAAATCCAAAAAATACTGGACACAACAAAAATCTTTAAAAGCCAGAGACAACCTAAAATTTAAAATATGCTAACCTCTTCTACACAACGCATGGAGTCACAAAATGCAAGAATAAAAGAAGTGAAGTATATAATATAATCGTAAAAGGAAAACCCCATACCTTCGAAAACCCCAAATCGACATTAATAGAAAAATAAAAATCTAAGCTGCAATTCAAAAAACCTAGTCTACATAATCGATAGTAGCAAATGTAAAAAAAGGTATACATAGGGTCAACACAAGCTCTTAACACCAGGATATCCTAAAATAAAATATTAAGTTACGAGAAAACAGAAAACACCTATATGAATGCAGCAATTAAAATGAAATAAATACACCAAACTGACAGCTACACATTATTCCAAATAAAAAAGAAAAAAACTTCATAGAAAATTCAAACCCACATTAAACAGAACTTAACTATACACACGAAGACAGATAGACTCACACACACACACACACAATCACTCAGGGAGGAAAATTAGTTGTCAGTTGAACTTAATGGCACATCAACTATCATAGATTATTCAGGGGAAAAGAATGATAAAGGAGAAAAACAAATCCCCCCCATACACACACACACAAACAATCACTCAGGGAGGAAGATTAGTTGTCCGCTAAACTTTATGGCATATTAACTATCATAGATTATTTAGGGGGAAGAAAAGTAAAAAAAGAAAAGCCAAAAGACCCGAATGTATATACACATACATTGGCACGAGCACCTACGCAAACACACAAACACACAGAATATTCTCACGTTAAAAAAAAGAAGAAAAGAAAAAGGAGAAATATAGAAACAACACGTGCAGAGACGAAATTTGGGGGTTGCTTGCATGCATAAGAATAGTTTTTTATAGAGTTTTTTAAAAGGGATTTTTTTTTTGTTTTTATAACATTACAAAATTACGTAAACACTGAGTTGGATAAAACTGAGATACTGATGAATTTAAAAAAATAGAATGCTATCAACGGAAATAGAATCTTAGCAAGAAATATAGAATATTTTTTATATCTAAAGGCATTTCAAAACATTGTCGCTATTTTTGAATTAATTCTATTGATTTGGGTTTGTTTTTTGGGTTATTTTTGCTTTTATATGTAGAGCTTCTAGGATTTATAATCGTAACTTATTAATTTCGTGTGCTATTATAATGATGTTCTCAACTAGAATTTTCGAAATTTGGATTTGGGAATAGAATGGGTTTTTAGATGTAAGGCTATGGAGCTAGAATCATTAAGGTGCAGGGAAGACGCATTGAAAGAGTTGTAGTGGTAAGACCACCATACGTATTATTTTCGTTGGAGACAGTCTCCCAAAGGACATTTTAACATACATCAAGAACTTCAGTGTAGAGGGAATAGTTATTGGAAATATTTATGTTGGAGGTTTTAAATTTGTTGAAGTAAATGAAATGTCTTATTTTTTTGGTAGGAACAATAGGCAGAACATTTTGTAGATAAGGTATTTTTATTATTTGTTCCTCGACCTTACAATTACTATGACATTGATTTTTGTAGTAAAGGTTTATTAGTTGTTTATGGTTTAAGGTATTGTCTATGTTATGTTGTGTAGTTTTATCAATGAAATGTTTAATTTCCGTATCGACAATGTAGTTCGGAAACCCATTAATAATAAGTGTTTGTTTTATATTTTCAAGTTCATTAAGGATGATAGATCGAGAGGAAGAGAGTAGTTTAGCTCAGGAAATAAATGTTTTATGATTGTTCTTTTATAACGGAAGGGGCATTCACTATGAAAATTGAGGGTTCAGAGATTAATATTGGCAGGGGTTTTTATATGTGGAGGTGGTAAATCGGTCAGTATTGCTTGTGTCTATTAGTACACCAAGAAATGGGATTTTATTGTCGATATTGATTTCTTGTGTGAAATTAAAAACAGAATCATTTTGAAAGGTCTTTTGCATTATGTTAATTTCATCAGTGTTTTTAGTGAAAAGGAATATGTTGTCAACGTAACTTTGTTTCGATTTATTCCTTTCCTTTCGTTATCTGCCTGACGATTGTTGTTTGTAAAACTTCATGAAACCAAAGGTCACAGACAAACTTCTATGGCATTAGATATATAAATCTAATATATGTTTATCTATTATTATTATTATTATTATTATTATATGATAGCTCTATCTCAGATATTGAACACTCTTCAAATTATATTGCACTTGGTTCGCTACAAACCCACAAAGTGAATTAGTGACAGCCAACACTGTTGCAATATATATATATATATATATATATATATATATATATATATATTTCTTAATAATATTCTATTTCCGTTGATAATGATCTGTTCTTTTTTTAAATTCATTAGTATCTTAGTTTTATCCAAATCTGCGTTTATGTAATTTTGTAATGCTATAAAAATCTGAAAAAACCCTTTAAAAATCTTTAAAAAACACTCCTTATACATGCAAGCAATCCCCTGATGTTGGCTTATTAACGGTCCGAAAGCGCTCGGGACAATTTTGGTAAATTCCTCCACCAATTACAACGTCAAACCAATACACTTATCAGGAAACTTGAAAGGATCTTAATAAAATGATATAGATAAAATGTGTCTTTATTATTTAATCAAACATGCTTATATATATATATATATATATATATATATATGTTGAAAATTCGATAAATGAAACACTTTAAAACCAGTTTAGAGGCGCGATCTTTCGTTTTCTTTTCCTTTTGAAGAACTTTATGCAATGCAAAAGTTCTTCAAAAGGAAAAGAAAAAACGAAAGATCGCACCTCTAAACCGGTTTTAAAGTGTTTCTACATATTTCTATCGTTTTGTCAGATTCACCACAATCTATCATTTTGATATACATATATATATATATATCAGTGCCGACTCTAGCCTATTTTTGCTACTCGTGCCCCCCCTCCGCCCTCTGTCAACTTCGATTCCCCAACCCGTGGTCCGTTGACCCAAAGTAAGTCATCATAGTTGCTATTGCGTGATTCTCCATTGTATAGCACAGATTGACTAACGTACCTTGCATGGTGTTTTTTTGTAAACAAACAAGATACTATATAATTTGTAGTCTTGTTAATACAGTAGATAAGCTAGTAGTTTCAATTTCGCTTAAATAAATATTATTTGTTGAAAATGTATTCAAATAAACAAATTTTAGTTACAGAATGTAATATATGCAACATTCATTAAAGAAATAGAGATCTGTTAGTGAAAAAACGAATTAAAACACGCCATTTAACCAACATTTACCATTGCGATGATGATGACGTCGGCGGCGGCTATAATCTGTAATCCCCCCTCTCTCTCTCTCTCTCTCTCTCTCTCTGTCCCTCTCCCTCTTCCCAAGACAGGCGTCAGCAGTCACGTTGTGCTAATTTTTTTGAGCACGGTATTTTGACTTGCTTTTGCCATTGGCTACGGTCAAAAGCGAGATTTCTCTAACATTACTGTTATTATAAGGGTGTTGTGCTTGGCACGGATTACGCGTGTTCAACATTATAGCCTATTTTATGGGATGTTCAATGGATCTGACGGTGGCCGGACAAAGACCATCCATTCAAAACAGCATCGTTGTATTATTCCCAGATATATTTATGAACTTTTGGCTACTTAGTTATCGAAACTTGAATAGATACGTAATTTAATTGAGACCAGACTAAGTATGTTTGCTTGAAATTAATGGATGATTTCTAATTCATTTTGAATAACATTGACCGAGTTATTGGTCGTGCCGGGCACGAGTAGCACTAGTCCCATCTCCGCCCCTGATATATATATATATATATATATATATATATATATATATATATATATATATATATATATATATGACATTTGTCTAGACTACGTACTTAGAACATCGATTGACAAAATCAAAGAGAATGGCTTCGAACTGACGAAGAAAAGAAGCAGAAGGTACCCCGCAACAACAATTACCGACGCCGACTACGCCGATGACATAGCGATACTGGCAAATACACCTGACCAAGCCGAAACACTTCTGCATAGTTTGGAACGAGCAGCAGCAAGCATAGGCCTCTATGTTAATGCACACAAAACGGAATATATGTGCTATAACCAAACGGGGGACATCTCCACTCTAGAAGGAACCCCTCTTAAACTAGTAGACAAATTCACGTACCTAGGAAGCAGCGTCGAATCAACCGAAAAGGACATCGAAACGAGGTTAACGAAAGCATGGACAGCTATCAATAGGCTATCGATTATATGGAAATCAGACCTAACCGATAAAATGAAACGCAGTTTCTTCCAGACAGCGGTCACATCGATACTGCTATATGGATGCACTACATGGACGCTAACAAAACGGCTGGAGAAGAAGCTAGATGGCAATTACACAAGAATGCTGCATGCAATCCTGAACAAGTCCTGGCAGCAACACCCACAAGACACCAACTGTACGGCCACCTGCCCCCTATCACGAAAACTATTCAAGTTAGACGAACCAGACATGCAGGGCACTGCTGGAGAAGCAGAGATGAACTCATAAGAGATGTACTCTTATGGATCCCCACACATGGCCGCGCAAAAGCAGGACGACCAGCACGAACGTACATTCAGCAGCTATGTGAGGATACGGGATGTTGTCCTGAAGACCTACCTAGGGCGATGAACGATAGGGAGGAGTGGCGAGAGAGGGTCAGGGATATCCGTGCTACCAGTGCGATATGATGATATATATATATATATATATATATATATATATATATATATTCTGAAAAAAACAAGTTATTCAGGGAATTATTTCTCTATTTATGTATAGTATGAGAAAGTTTAACGTTCCATTTTTCCTACCGTTTGGATTTTGTTTTCATGGGTTTTTTTTAATT
>OY757905.1:52617661-52665161 GCA_963585895.1 Sepioteuthis lessoniana | reverse complement strand
TTTAAGTATATCTCTTCATTGGACAAAACTGACAAAATGACACTTTGACACAATAAAAAGTAGTCTGTGTGCAGTTTATATAACATAGTTAATTTATTTTCCCCTCAAAATAACTCAAAATATAATATATACATGTATATATATATATATATATATATATGTGTGTGTGTGTGTGTGTGTGTGTGTGTGTGTGTGTGTGTGTGTGTATCAATGCGTGTATACGTGTCTGCGTGTGAATACAAGATGTATGTAAGCATGCATGTTGGTAGGTGTATATATATGTATGCATCTATATGCAGGTGAATATACATATATATATGTGTGTGTAGATATTTGTTAATATATGCATATATAATAAACATTCCATCAAATTTCGTTTATAAAGTCACATATGTATGTGTGTATGTGGATGTGCATTTATGTGAATATATATATATATATATATGTGTGTGTGTGTGTGTGTGTGTGTGTGTGTGTGTGTGTGTGTGTCTGTCTGTCTGTCTGTTTGCAGAAACATATGCATGCGTGTATATAAAAGAGGATCATTAAATAAGTTTCCAGACTTTTTTCTTATGGGCACTTTTATTGATAGTACACACATGAAACTCTAGTCCCCTTCGAACTAATCTTCTCCGGCTGTAATGCACTTGTACCGTTCCAACAACTTCTGGAAGGCCCCATGGAAGTCCTCTTGTGTGTGCGTGTAAAGAACCAAAAGTCACAGGGAGCAAGGTCTGGACTATAGGGAGGGTGACGAATTGTCTTGATGCCCATCTTGGTCAAATAGTCTGTGACAAGGATGGAGTTGTGGACTGGTGCATTGTCCGGCTGGAAATGCCACTGACCCGATTTGAAGAGTGCTGGCCTCTTCGGACCGAATCTCTTCCGGAACTCCCTTAAAACCTCAACATAGTAACACTAACCCTAACCGTTTGGCCTATCAACTCTGGTGTATTGACTTCCTTACTCCTCTCAAACCTCTCGTCATCCCTTACAGACTCCCTGCCTTCCTTGAATCTCTTATGCCACTCAAAAACTGACGCTCGATTCATGCAAGATGGTCGAAAAGCAGTCTGAAGCATTCCATATGTTTCTGTGGCATTTTTTCCAAGTTTAAAACAGAATTTTATGGCATATCGTTCTTCTAAAGTGTCGTCACGTCGAGATTGCATTTTTGAAATTCACCAGCTATGACAATCAGGCTTTAGTAGGGTGTATTCCAATTGCTGCTGTAGCTGTTGATTTAATCCTGAAATCATAAATATTGGTCAGTCATCTTATAACATGTATAACAATAACATACTGAATTTTCAACAGTCTACGACAATTTTAAATGATAGCTACATAAGATAGACATAATCTGTATACAAGAACATCGATACACTCACACCGAAGATATCAAATATCACGAAACTGGCAATGGATGGATGCTGGTGACTGTATCGGCATGGAAAAACTCTGTCAATGCATCGGTGGGAGGGGTGGGAATGCTTATAGGACTAAGAGCGCTAAAAACACTTAATAGCATTGAGAGAATACAACCTAGGATGATGGCCGCAACGTTTAATGACAACCCCAAAGCAACGATCATCTCCTGTTACAGCCCTACCAATGTTAGCGAAGAAACCGAACTAGTCACCTTCTACGAGGAGCTATCCTCCCTAGTACGTAGCATTCCGAAACACAACCTGCTAGTCATTGGCGGAGATATGAATGCACAAATCGGGAACAACAGAAACAACAAATACAGCCTACACAACATGTCAAACAGGAAAGGACAACATCTAATTGATTTCATGATAGAAAATAGATTAACATGCCTCAATACAAACTTTCAAAAAAGGGAGGGAAAATTATGGACCCACACATACGTGAACAAGAGTAAAGCACAGATCGACTACCTCTTTATAAACAGAAAATGGAAAAATAGTGCGATGTATTGCGAGGCATACTCCACTTTCGAGGGTGTGTCCTCCGATCATCGAATAGTCACGGCCAAAATACGTCTAAGCCTACGAAAAAACGCCATACGAACAGTGACAACTAGGTACTATGACTAGGCCGTACTTAACAACAGAGACATTAGAGACAAATATGCATTAGAATTAAGAAACAGATTCGAAACACTCCAAGAGAAGACAGAAAAAGTTACCCCAAATGACGAACATGAAAATTTTGTTGAAGCACACCTAGAGGCGGCATCAAAGTGTATCCCAACAAAACCTAGAACTAAATATAGAGTCCCATGGGAAACGTCAGAGGTTAGAGAAAAACGTGCACTCGTGAAAACTGCCTCCAAAAGCTATCGGAAGAACCCAACAAACACTAATGCCCGAAAACTAGAAAAGGCACAATATCAATTAGCAGGAATATATCTAAAAGAACAGGCAGAATACATACAAAATCAGATAGATAAGATTAAAGACTCGGTGGAAGATAGACAATCCAGGATAGCCTGGCAAACAATAAACGAAGTAAGTAGAAGGAAGAGCACAGCCAAAGCAAAATTGAAAGCTGCAAGCCAACAAGAAAGAGTAAAACTGTGGGAACAGCATTTCAAAAATCTATTAGGAAGCCCACCGAAAATAACGGATGAACCGATCACCAGAATTATCAGTAAGCAAATAGACATTAAACTAGGGCCTTTCACCAAAGAAGAACTCAACTCGGTTCTTAAAAAAATTAAAAATAGGAAAGCTGCAGGGCTAGACGAGATCCCCCCAGAAGTGTGGAAGACTAGACAATTTGACGATATACTGCTCCGGCAATGCAACGCTGTCTATAGTCAAAATAGGATAGAAAGATGGATGAAGGGATGCATCCTTCTTTTCCCTAAAAAAGGCGACCTCGGATTAGCCAAGAACTACCGAGGGATAACACTTACATCCATAGCAGCCAAAATCTACAATGCCCTACAACGAAACCGCATAGAACCCAAAATAGACAACATCCTTAGGAAAAACCAAAATGGCTTCCGGAGAAATAGATCCACAACCTCACAAATATTGACCATCCGTAGAATCCTTGAAGGCGTCCGGACAAAAAACCTACAGGCGACATTACTATTTGTCGATTTTACCAAGGCCTTCGATTCCATCCACAGAGGGAAAATGGAACTAATCCTACTAGCATACGGCCTACCAAAAGAAACCGTAGCAGCAATAATGATCCTCTACAAAAACACAAAAGTGAAAGTACGTTCACCAGATTGAGACATGGAATACTTCGACATTGTTGCAGGAGTACTACAAGAAGACACGCTAGCCCCATACCTCTTTATCATCTGTCTAGACTACGTGCTTAGAACTTCGATCGACAAAATCAGAGAAAATGGCTTCGAGCTGACTAAGAAAAGAAGCAAAAGGTACCCCGCAAAAACAATCGCAGACGCCGACTACGCCGATGACTTAGCGTTACTGGCGAATACGCCTAATCAAGCAGTAACACTACTGCATAGTTTGGAACGAGCTGCAGCAGGCATTGGCCTCCATGTCAACCCACACAAAACGGAATATATGTGTTACAACCAAACGGGCAACATTACCACTCTAGACGGAGCCTCTCTGAGGCTAGTGGACAAATTCACCTACCAAGGAAGTAGCGTCTCATCAACAGAAAACGACACCGACACACGACTGACGAAAGCATGGACGGCTATAGATAGGCTCTCAATAATATGTAGATCAGACCTGACCGATGAAATGAAGCGCAGTTTCTTCCAGGCAGCGGTTGTATCGATACTGCTATATGGATGCACTACATGGACGCTAACCAAACGGCCGGAGAAGAAACTTGACGGCAACTACACAAGAATGTTGAGAGCTATATTGAACAAGTCCTGGAGACAACACCCCACGAGACGCCAACTGTACGGCCACTTGCCTCCAATCACGAAAACTATACAGGTCAGACGAGCCAGACACGCCGGACACTGCTAGAGAAGCAAGGACGAGCTCGTAAGTGACGTACTCCTATGGACCCCTCATATGGCCAAGCAAAAGCAGGACGACCAGCCCGAACTTACATACAGCAGCTATGTGAGGACACAGGATGTAACCCAGAAGACCTGCCGGAGGCGATGAACGATAGGGAAAAGTGGCGAGAGATGGTCAAGGATATCCGTGCTGGCGGCACGACATGATGATGATGATATATATATGTGTGTGTGTGTGTGTGTGTGAATTGAAGATGTAAAAAATGTTAGGGCAAGTTTCAGAAGACAGGTGAAAATAAAAAAAATTTTTTTAAATCCTATAAATATACATTAGTCCTGGACTTTAAGTTAAAACTTACGGGTAAAGGACATTCCCTTTTTTTACGTACACATGGGAAGCAACATGATGGGCGTAAAGGTAAGCGAATAAACCCTCTGACGGCCAAACGCAATGCCTAACCTGGTCCTGGACGTATGGGTTTTGCGGCTCAACGCTCAGGATCGTCAGTTCGATCGGGGAACTACTGCTGCTCATCTATAAGTGTGGCTTCTATAGATGAGAATAAAAACAGCCATCGAAAGATAACCATGACCCACACTCAAACCACATACATAAACCGCATCGCTCTTCGCGCGGGTAAAAAAGGGGCGCGTCCTGCTCAGGTTGGAGCCCTGGCCCAAGTATTCGATAAATCAGCTACAGAGCTCAAACAACAAAAACTACTAAAATGCAAACAAACAATACAAATAGCGACATTTAACGTTAGAACCTTAAATAGAATAGGTCAACTACCAGAGCTGACTGTATCGGCTCTAGAACATGCATACAAGAACACAGACACACGCACACCGAAGATATCAAATATCACGGAACTGGCAATGGATGAACGCTAGCCACTGTATCAGCATGGAAAAACTCTGTCAATGCCAGGATAGGAGGGGTAGCAATGCTTATAGGACCAAGAGCGTTGAAAACACTTAATAGCATTGAGAGAATACAACCTAGGATGATGGCAGCTACGTTTAATGGCAACTCCAGAACAACAATTATCTCCTGCTACAGCCCTACCAATGTTAGTGAAGAAACTGAACTAGTCACCTTCAACGATGGGCTATCCTCTCTAGTGCGTAGCATTCCGAAACACAACATACTAATCATGGGCGGAGATATGAATGCCCAAATCGGGAAAAACGAAAACAACAAATACAGCCTTCACAACACATCAAATAGAAATGGACAACATCTAACAGAATTCATGATGGAAAATAGATTAACATGCCTCAATACAAACTTTCAAAAAAGGGAGGGAAAACTATGGACCTACACATACGCGAACAATAGTAAAACACAGATAGACTACGTCTTTATAAACAAGAAATGGAAAAATAGCGCGATGAATTGCGAGGCATACTTCTCTTTCGAGGGTGTGTCCTCCGATCACCGAATAGTCACAGCAAAGATACGACTAAGCCTACGAAAAAAGGCCACACGAACGGCGGCCGCCAAACACTATGACTGGGCCCTACTTCACAACAGAGATATTAGAGATAAATATGTATTAGAATTAAGAAACAGATTCGAGACATTACAAGAGAATACAGAAAAAGGTACCCCAAATGACGAATATGAGAATTTCGTCAACACACACCCAGAGGCGGCAGCGAAGCGTATTCCAACAAAACCTAGAACTAAATATAGAGTCCCACGGGAAACGTTAGCGGTTAGAGAAAAACGTGCACATGTGAAAACTGCCTCCAAAAGCTATAGGAAGAACTCAACAAACACAAATGCCATAAAACTAAAAAAGGCATCATATCAATTAACAGGCATATATCTAAAAGAACAGACAGAATACATACAAAATCAGATAGATAAGATTAGAGACTCAGTAGAAGATAGGCAATCTAGGATAGCCTGGCAAACAATAAACTAAAGTGAGTAGGAGGAAGAGCACAACCAAAGCAAAACTGAAAACAGCAAACCAGCGAGAAAGAATAAAACTGTGGAAACAGCATTTCGAAAATCTACTAGGAAACCCACCGAAAGTTACGCATGAACCAATCACTAGAATTATTAGTAAACAATTGGGCACTAAACTAGGACCTTTCACGCAAGAAGAACTCGACTCAGTTCTTAGAAAAATTAAAAATAGGAAAGCTGCAGGGTTTGACGAGATTCCCCCCAGAAGTATGGAAGACCAGACAATTCGACGACATACTGCTCCGACACTGCAACGCAGTCTATAATAAAAATCCGATAGACAGATGGATGAAGGGATGCATTCTCCCCTTTCCTAAAAAGGGTGACCTCGGATTAGCCAAGAACTACCGAGGTATAACACATCTATAGCAGCCAAAATCTACAATGCCCTACTACGAAACTGCATAGAACCCAAAATCGACAAGGGGACACGCTAGCCCGATACCTCTTTATCATCTGCCTTGACTACGTGCTTAGAACATCGATCGATAAAATCAGAGAAAACGGCTTCGAGCGGACAAAGAAAAGAAGCAAAAGGTACCCCGCAAAAACTATTACCGACGCCGACTAAGCCGATGACATAGCGGTACTTGCAAATACACCCAACCAAGTCGAAACACTACTGCATAGTTGAGAACGAGCCGCCGCAGGCATTGGCCTCCATGTCAACCCACACAAAACGGAATATATGTGCTATAATCAACCAGGCGGCATTTCCACACTAGAGGGAACCTCTCTGAAACTGGAGGACAAATTCACTTACCTAGGAAGCAGTGTCTCATCAACCGAAAAAGACATCGACACACGGCTAACGAAGGCATGGACAGCTATCGATAAGCTATCGATCATATGGAAATCAGACCTGACCGATAAAATGAAACACAGTTTCTTCCAAGCAGCGATCGTGTCGATACTGCTGTATGGATGCACTACTTGGACGCTAACAAAACGGCTCGAGAAGAAGCTAGACAGCAATTACACAAGAATGTTGCGACCAATACTGAATAAGTCTTGGCGGCAACACCCCACAAAGCACCAACTATACGGCCACCTGCCTCCCATCACGAAAACTATCCAAGTTAGGCGAACCAGACACGCAGGACACTGCTGGAGAAGTAGAAACGAGCTCATAAGTGATGTAATCCCATGGACCCCCACATATGGCCGAGCAAAAGCAGGACGACCAGCTAGAACATACATACAGCAGCTATGTGAGGATACGGGATGTAGCCCTAATGACCTGCCAGAGGCAATGAACGATAGGGAAAAGTGTCGAGAGAGGGTCAGGGATATCCGTGCTAGTGGCACGACATGGTGGTGATGATGATATATGTATATATATGTAGATGTTTATAAATATATATATATATATATATATATATGTATACATCTTGAATTCATATATATATATATGTGTGTGTGTGTGTATGAATTCAAGATGTAAATACATGTATATATACGTAGATTATATAAATATATAGACAGATAAACATCTACACACGCACATATATATATATATATATATGCATCGACATACATCTTGAATTTAAATATATATATATATATATATATATGTATTATTTATGAACACAAGATTATCATGTTTTTTCAAGTACTTGACGGATCACTTTAATTGTAGGAAATTTTTTCTATCCTTCAACCCTGACAACATCTACTCGTAAATGTCACCAAACTTTGTACCCAAAACACGCCCTTTTGATATGACAGCTTAAGAGACCAATGTTGTGAGCGCTGAGCTATGTGCGATAGCAAATAAGAGATAAAAACGCCGTTAAAATCACGCGACAATGACAATTATTTCGCAACAATGATTTATTTTTAATAGTGTGTCAAATGCCAGACGAATTAATCACTAGTTTGAAAAATGCGGAGAAAATATTTAAAACTTGAATGAATGAGAGAAGTGCAAACAAGAATATAAGATGTGGACGTTACACGTGGATTTTACACAAAGGCAAATGTATGCATTTTACATACAGAAAAACACCTCCGTACGAACAGGATGCGACACAATGTTAACTTTTCAGTGCATTTTAACAGGTTTAAATTCAGAGTTTTCCTTCTCCTAGACTGGTTGCCTAACCAAAGCTAAAGAACCCAGCCTACCCTAATATTTGCCCATAGCTAGAGAGAGAGTAGTTGGATTCATACTTTTCCCGAGGGTATTAGCGCTATGTGAAATGCAACCAGCCTCGTCCGGAATTTGAACTCGGGTCACTGTGCCCATTTCCTACGACAATAACCATTACACTAAGTGCGTATCCATATGAACAAATGTAATTTTAAGTCTAGACAAAAAGAGCTACGGGGCTTTTTGTGAATGAAACCAATCACCCATAAAATATTTCAAGATACACAAAATGTATTTCATAGTCAAATTTGTTATCAATAACGTCCCTGATGTTTGGTTTCTTTGTTTAATGTCATATCAACCTTCGCCAGTTATTAAATGCCAAACCCGTCCCTGTTGGAGGATAGAAGTGGTACTATTTAACCAATAACTGGGCGGGAGGTGGGTAAAGAAGTTAATACCTTACCTACAGACAATAGTCTGAAAATAAACATAATCGCGCGGCTGGATTTCAAACTCGCTGACTATATCTCAATCCACCATATTAACCACAACGCTACTAGAACTTTTCCCGCTGCTAATCTGTTCCTTAAATAAACGTACGTATACAGCAGTGTTCAGAAGTACATCCCAATCAATTTTTTATATAAATAGTTCATTTCCTTCTAAACTAAAAACAACAGGATTTTATCATTTTAGAGGAAATGTAAGAGTCCTTAAAACAGATATTATTTGGTATTATTCATTACCAAAATCTACAGCACTGAAACCCGGCGACCAAAGTTAGTTTTTTTCTAAATCAAAGATGACGAGATTTTATTTTTAGTGTGGTATTATACAATCAAACTGATTTTGTTAGATATTGTTTATCAACAAATTTTACAGCAAAAATACTCAGTAGCCAAAAATACAGTTGCCACACCTCTGTTACGAAAAATATTGCTGCATAAAGATATACTAGAGATGTACTTATTTTTGCTATACATTCATACTTTTGGTAGAGTTTGGTAATAAATAAATAATTCCTTATACTATCCGTATTGATTATATAATGTGCCTCTAGAAATAATGAAATATTGATATCTTTGGTTTTGAAGGAAATTAAGTTTCATAAAAAATTGTTAGAAGCGAAGTTACTTGTGGGTGATTATATATATATAGTCATCTACAGACAGGCTGCTCCGTTGTATCACAAGTCTTCAGTGTGGCTAGACCCACGAGATGCTTCAAGCTGAGATCGAAACCCCGCTGATTTTAGATCAGTCGGATACCTTACACCAGAGACATCGTCATTCTTTGCGTAATTGAAGGATTTTTTTACGTATACCATTTTGCATATACGTTACGTTATCGGCCCCCTAATGATCATAATAATCATGATCACGAAGTCGTACTGATAGCATGAAATATCCTCTCTCTCTCTCTGTCTCTGTCTCTCTGTCTCTGTCTGTCTCTCTCTCTCATTGCTCCCGGTAGGTCCTTTAAACTACATCCGGTGTCCACACATAGTTGAGGTATAAAAGTATTTGCTGATTAACTCACACTGGCGTGTCCATGTGTATGAGTCCATAAGAGGACGTCGTTTATGAGTTCAGCCTCAATTTTCCAGCAATGCCTAGCATATTTTTTCGTCTTACTTCGATGGTTTGAGAGATTGGAAGCAGGTGGTCGTTTAAATAATATTTGTTGGGTGTTGCTTTAAGGATTTGTTCAAAACAGCACGTAGTATTCTTGTGAAGTTGACATTTAGCCTTTTCTTAAAGCGTTTGGTTAGAGTTATGATGGTACAAGTAGGTAGTTTCGTGACGACACGGCCACGACTTGGAAAAAATTCCTTTTCATATTATCAGATAGATCAGATTTTCATATGATCGACAACCAGTCAGAAGCAGTTAACGTCTTCCTTATGCAGATGTTGCTATCGCTTTCAGTAGATAAGATATTGCTACCCAGTTATGAGGACTGGTCTACTAATTTCACGCACACACACACACACACACACACACACATATATATATATATATATATATATATATATATATATTACCACAGTATATGGTCGTCACTATCTCACTTGATGGGTTTTCTGCCAAATTGTTGTCATATAGAGACGGCATGAAAGAATTGGTAGTAGATAAGCTTCCATGCTATTGACTATATATAGAAGCTAATATATATATATATATATATATATATATATATATATATATATATATCAGAAAATAAAATGCCAGTGCGAAAAGTGTTTACAAGTGTTCGATGTTACAATGGTAACCTAGAATATCCAAATAATATAACTAAATTTTTTTTTCTTTAATTTTTGGTGTTCTGTTCTAATTTTTTAAATGTTTTTTTGTTTTGTTTAATAAATTCTAATTTATCTATTATCGAAATCTTTTTCAAATGGCGCCAAATCTGGATGTTGAGGAGAACATTTTTCATTTTAAAACCATCAGCTGTTTTTTTATTATCATCGCATGTCGAACAGTAAATTTTCCATTCGATGCATTTAATTAAACTTTCTATTTTGTCTATTAGCACGATCTTGATTGAATTGTTGAAAGTCACCACTTCTAGAAAGGGGTTTAATGTAATTTTCTAAAAACTGATCAACTAAGTTATTATGAGCTATGTATACTATAATGATAATAGAATATAATGAAATCCATAAAAAGTGAATATTGCACAAACTGCATATAACTGAAATATGTCGTGCGTAGGACACAAGACCAAAAGCTTTCTCATATACAGAGATGGCTGTTTATCATATCGTCCATGGACACTACAAAGTAGGTAATATGAACTGTTTTATTTTGTTTTACGAAAATATTTTCATTTCTGTAAACACGCATATGTTCTTTTTTGTATCTAGCTCTTGTTAAATTCTCGCCTTAATAAAAGCTTTGTTCTAAGAATTGTTTTGGATTGCTTCCTGCGAAAAAACAAACACTAATCAACCTACATAATCCCCCCACCGCCGTGTAGAATAAGTGCTCCGACATTTAAGCACAAACTTCTGACGTCGGAACTAACAAAAACGTGTTGGCATTTTTGTATTTCTTTCTTTTGTGTTGACGATGGATTTCCTTCTAGCATCTACATATATTTCGTAAGAATATTTTCACATGAACTATGGAATAGAATTCTTATGTCATTCAATATTATATAAAAGCCCTCTTTTCAATTGACAGTGTAAAAAAAATCAATGAAATATCTTTTAGGTTTTATTCGCAAAGTTGATATATCAAAAAAGTTGTTTATCCAGATGCTGTAGATGACAAATATCTACCCATAGGCCAACCTAATAAAACTTATGAAGTTTAAATGTGGTGGATGTCTTATACGGTAATTCAAAGTAATTATTTACCCAACTCCTCCGCTACATATAGGATACGACACAAGGTCGATTTTTAAACTGATTAAAATTTGGTTGAATTCAAAATTTTCTTTCTCTTAGATCGGTTGCCTTACTAAAACTAAAGATTCCAGTCTGCCTGACTATTTACCAATAGCTGGAGAGAGAAGAGATGAGTACATCGCTTTCCCAAAAGAATGAACGCGAAGTGAAATGTAAACAGGATTTGTATCAAGGTCACCGATTTTATTTCCTACGACGATAACCGTTCCGCTAAGCGCGCTTTCTCTCGTAAGTGAATTACCATAGAACATATTCTTTTTTTTACCGGAGAACACATTTTTTAATACTGGACAACACATATTTTTTTACCAACAGTAAAAAAAATAGTTGATCGGTGGACTGTTTTATTTAACCGACCAACAAACAAATATATTTAACAAAGAAAATTAACGAAATTAATTAACATCTGTCACTGCATTAATCTGCACAGCTGTTGTAACGACAGGCTGAAAGATCTTATAATTCCTGACATAGTTAAAAGCTTATCAGAGACATTATAATGACAAAAAATCTTACAAAAACATAAATGAATGAATTATATATTAACAAAAGTAGCACTGAATAGAAAAGGGTATTATAAGACGAGTACAACTCAAATTTAGGTCCAGTGTAATGCCCCGCACACGTTCTTGTGTATAGGGCCAACAACTGTTTAGTCCGGACAGCTTTTACTGCAAGCATCAAGACATGCTCTGAATCGTCATGTGTCCTTGCCGAACACATGCTGGTAGTGGATAAGACGTTTGTTTGGAAAGTGTTTCTGAGTAAAACCATCTGGTGGTTGCAGGTTCAATCCCAACTACTGGTAAGAATAAGAAGGAATATTTACTATGACTTAACACTTGTGTGCGACTATGGTTAACAGGATTGGAACTGTCTACCACTGTGGATTTAAAAAAAGCATTCGGTTCGCGATACTGTGTAGGGTCCTGAGTTCGACATGAAACACCTGAAGAAGGCCAAAGGATAAATCGGCTGAAATGTTGTGAGTATAACAATGAAGATGAGGTAAATATTCTAAGTGATGAAAATTATCAAACTTCATCACTAAAATTTAGACAAATAACATCGCTCTTGTAAGGTAATGCTAGTACCCTGTGGTGAAACCTACAACAAAGGTCAATCACGAGAACACTCGTGAAAGGTTCGAGAGACGGTCACACACCTCACAAGAGTAGAGGAATTTTTATTGGCAGATTTTTACGGAATGTCAACCGATCTAGGTTTGTTTATAACGAGAGAATTGATTTCCTTGTACTTCATATTTACATTTTTTCTAGTTGTGTTGTTTGTTTGTTTTTTGGTGGGGTTGAAAGGAGTCTTATCGAATAATAAACGCCAAATTAAAATTCAAACAGTTCAGTTTAGTATAAGTAGTTTTTGTTTACAAACAGTTGAATTTTAAAACATTTCTACTTTAAGCAATTCAGTTGAGCATAAGTACACAGTTTAGTTTTATTTGACCAATAGATAGGACCCTATCAGGAGCTACCATACCAGGCCAGGGTAAACCTGGGAGCGATGGCAATGAAGGGGTAGTCCGCATTTCCCAAAACTCCAGCATTACTGCAACCTCACCATCAGGTTGTTTAGTGTCATATCAGGACACTCATTGGGAGAGTCTTACCCCTCTGCAGAGAAGCAGTCGGTGTATTCTATAGCCCCAGCTGACTGGGTATATATATATATATATATATATATATTAAAACACGGTTACTGCTCTTGGCATTGTAACTCTCCTAATTAAAACTTGCCCTTGTAAAAGACCCGTGACAAAAAGAATTATCTCTTTTTCTAATCTGCGTCGGAATCTAACGATTGCGTTTATGCCAGACTCATGAGCTCAGTAGACTCTACATGTGTGAAAAATACACACGTCTCGAAAAAGACAAAATTGAAGATTATTTGGAACCAATACTGAGTAGGTTTTCTTTTTTACCCAAACGTCTACACAAAAAGTAATGTTCTTAAGCAGATTTTACTTCAAAAGCGGACCTACACCAAAACTTTGGTTAAACTCAACCTCGTGACTCGAAGAATCATGAAGAATCATTCTTATTCACTTTTATAGTTTTGATTTATTTCCATATCTTATAATATTGATTTAGATGAATTTTGCTGACAGGATTCATAATTTAGTTATACGAAGAAAAAAAAATAACATAACTAGTTATTTCGAACCCATGAAAATAAACCCTAAAAACAAACGAAATCCTTCTAATAATATGACGCAGACGAATAGATTTCTGGTTAACGTGAAACAAATAATCACTGAAATTATACTATATGAGAAAAATTGAATCATACAACTTTGGGCTCAAAAGATTCGTGTCTCATCTAAGTTCTGAGTGCGCTTGTGTGTAATATTTACTTTACAATTCAGAGAAACTTTGACGTATTTTCCTCTCTGTGTGTGTGTGTGTGTGTGTGTGTGTGTGTGTGTGTGTGTGTGTGTGTGTGTGTGTGTGTGTGTGTGTGTGTGATCTGTTGCGCTAACCCAGACATTGAGCAGTTGACATCAAAGTGTCAACCGAAATAGCCGCTTATCCTGGCTCAAAGATATTCGTTTTAAAAGTTTACAACAGATGAAGACAAAATATCGTTTTGTTTTTGGAGAATGATCAGTTTTCAAGCATCAGCTGAGCAAACCCACACAGACAAGGGTATTAGATGAATTGTAATTTTAAAAAAATGTTGTTGGATTCTAAAAATTCTTCTTATAATCTAAAGTATACATGAAGTAAATGATGTTAGGAATATGATGACCTAAAGTTACCACTGTTAAATATATAAAATCTAATATATATCTATTCATTATAATTATATAATAGCTCTATCACAGATATTGAGCACTCTCCAAATTATATCGCACTTGCTTCGCCACAAACCCACAAAGTGAATTATTGACAACCAACATTGTTACAATATATATATATATATATATATATATATATATATATATATATATAACAAATCGTCATAAAAACTCTTTAATCTAAAACATCTCAAATACTGGCAAGATAAATTATCAGCAGAATAAAAGCTAAAATAAATAAATTTATTTTCAAACCTCCTCGTGTTTATCTGAGGACAACTTCAATGTTTTTGCAAAAACAAATACAACCATCAGAGGAAACATGCGGGTAATATATATAGCGCCTATGTCCTGTAGATTTTTCAACAGATTTTCCACTAAATCCTTGTAGTTTTCGGCCCAGCGATTACCTAAGAAGTCTTTTCACCATGTCAGCAAACAATATCCAACCACATAACTCCAAGTTATTCATCGAATTAACAAATTCATCATCCTTAATGAGTTTCCTGATGTTATGGTGAAACTAATTTCATGATGTTCATCATGTTCAATGGAATAGGTAGATTAATTGGGAGGTCTTTAGTTGAAGTTTCTTTTCAACTGTGAAAACAAAAGCTCTCAATGTGCTTGGTTTCCTTCCTTAGTGAAGGAAGAAAAGTGATGGAATAAATTTATGAATATCAAACAGAAGATTTTCGGGGTTTCATTTTTTTATGTCACCTTAATCATCAGGTTTACTAAAGTGTATAACTGATAAAACTTATCAGTGAATTTGAATTTTGGTAATAAATTGGAAAAATTCGGTACTTCTATTTTTAAATTTTTTGACTCAAAAGCACATTTTTCTACGATCTTTACTAACTAAATTTTGCCATCAGCCAAGGTCGTAAATTAACCTTTTTTCCAAAAATGAGAAATTACAGTTAAGCAAAGACAGTAGCTAACCATGAAAAACTTAGGTAATTTTCGTAATCACCACTATCAAATTACCTAAAAAGCGTGTTTTTCTTCTTGGCACCAAAAACCGTGTTGACCAATGTTATTAAAGACGAGTTAATTAAATGAAAATATGGTCATATACGTAATGAAAACAAGAAATAATGAAACCTTTAGTTTGAACCATTGAACATTTTTCAATACCAAATTCCATTACTATTCAAATAGTTCGCATAAGGATTTTAAATTCTTTTTCCTTATAGGCAAAACTTTCATATTATCCACGTAGTGAGGTGGTTTATTCTTATTTTCGACTTTCAAAATCTGTAACCTCCTATCTATTTTCTTCGTATACAAGTGGTATCATATTCAACAAATGGTGAAATTGAGTTTTTCTGGAAGAGTTCTCTTTGGATTTTAACTTCTGCTAAGATTTGTCCTCCTGTTGCTAATTTAACTTTCTAGTTTTCCATGACTTTCGTAATGAAGTTTATGACTTTGTCGGATATTCTGTACTCTTTCAAACATGCTTCATTTAAGTGATCAAGACTATGTCATACATCTTTTCGCAGTCAATCTATACCATTATTTTTATTATTTCTAGAGAGTTTTTCACGCCAGCGTCAGCTGATGATTTTCCATTAGAGTTTGAGTGACAGCAAGTATCCTCAAGTCACCAAGACTCTTCTCAATATTCTGGTCGATCTCAGTAAGGCTGTAGTTTGGATAGTCTCCGCTCGTCCTGTTATTTACAAATCCTCTAGTCCTTTTACCAATCATTTTGTGACTGTACTAAGAGCACCAATTACAATTGGTATACCGTTATTTTCATGTTCTCTAGTTTGTTTGTTGTTTATTTCCCTAGAAAGGACCAGATACTTGTCCTTCTTTTCGCTTTCTTTCAATTTTACTCTGTGGTCAGCCGGGACTGCAAAGTCCACAATTCGGCAGGTTCTCTATTTTTGTTCTAAGGTCTGGTCGTCTATCCGAGATTAGGTGATAGTACTTGCTAGGGTCCCAGTCGTGGGTTAAATAGAACTGTTCAATCCTTTACAAGGGATTATCATTAATATCAAATAAAATTACTAGTGTTAAATATCGGTGTGTGAAACCATTTAACTGAGTGGAAATAAAACTATTAATGTTGAAACTATGATACAATTCTGTTATCTTCTGTTTGGAAGAAAATTAACGTTTTATAAAAAATGTTTGTGTTGTACTTATTTCTAGGGGATACATGTTATAAACGTGCAGTTTTTCTATTTTCTTAAAAATATTTTTTATTCTGATATCCTGCATCATTTAAATTTCTCACATTATATATTATGGTCAAAATTGGTCGTGTATCATTGTATTAAACATGTAATTTACTTTGAAATCGTTCTCATGTTTGGATTTTCTTTCTTTTTTTCTTTTTTTCATTTATCAAAGTTTTACTGGTATTTTTTGTTTCTACTTTTTTCGGAGGGGAGGGCTTTGAAAATTTTGCGTCGCTTATGTATCGGTAGTATTTGGAATTTTTGGGTAGGACGTTTTGGAATGGGCCAGATTCTAGGAATTCGATAAAGAAACATGCTGAGCCCACCAAAATGATAACATCGTCCCCCTCCCCCAAAAAAAGAACACAGGAGAAATACATCATAATCACTTGCGAACACGATAACCAACAGCCTTGATTAAAAAAAAATGTCTTAACATAAATATAGTAACAAACACTTCCATAACCATAAAATTTATAATCAGCAACCAACTGAAAACGGAGTCCACATCAAAAGCAGGAATTTACGAAATAGCCTGTAAACAATGCATAAAAATAGAAAACGAAAAACATATCAGTGAATCTTCCAGAAATTTAAAGAAAATAACGGATAAACATAACAGGGATTTAAAAATGAACAATACACTAAATGATATAGTAAAGCACAGCAACAATACTCTTAATGATATGGTACACAACAGCAATAATACACTTAATGATGTGGTACACCCCAGGAACAATACACTTTGATATGGTGCAACTCAGCTTATCACAACTACGATTTAATTAACGTGTCTTAAAATTTAATGAATTGGGAAAATACTCTACAATTACTCGCTTAAAAGCCACGGGCGATTTCCAAAAGAATAGTTTTGGTTTGTGTTGTATCGTTGGTTCAATAAAGGTATTCCACAGGTACAAGCCGAAGAGTGGGCAAGTCTATCAGAGAGCGATTAACGCTTTTTTCCTGAAGTAGTCAGACACCGTCCATTTATATCTTTACCGGTGTCATACTAAAAAGAGTCACTGAGTGTATAGTTCCGGTATAACAGTTTGGTTTCTTTGTTTGCCTATCAACTTTCGTAAGTAATTCAATATCAAACTTCTCTTTGTTGAAGAACATTAATGGAACTAACAGCTGGAGTTATTAGTAGAGTTTATACAATTCTCAAGCGTAATAGTTCGAAAGTAAACGTAATAATTCCAGTAGATTCCACACTCGCTTACGACGATGTTCCAATCCAGCACGTTAACCACAGGAAGAAGAATAAAAAGGATACCTCAAAGGAACAAGAGAAAAAAAAAGACCTATAACATACAGACCAACGCCTTTTAAAGGATGTAAAGACAAGGAGGAAAAATCTGGCAGAGGCATGAATAGACAACACAAAAGCATATGACACGATCCTGCAAACTTGGATAACAGAAAACTTTCAATGTAGTCGTAAACTTTATCACGAGATCAATAGAAACGCGGAACTGGTTACAGACAAACAATTTCTCACTGCAAAGAGGCCAAACAGAAAAACAACAAGAACCGCAAAAATTGATAATACGCAACAGAATAGCAACTGTAGGTTATTTGAAGACAGCGATGAAACAGGTGATCACAGAAGCGAATGCAGAAAAAGAGAAATACAACTGGGCGGGAAAGATGATCCAATGGTAACAGTGCAATAGATTAAAATTTGACCTTACTACTAAATGGTATATGTACAAATCAGAATCCGTCCATGAAAATAATACCCGTAAAATTATGTGGAATTTTGAGATACAAACGCATCACCGAATGCCGCCCAGAATTCCAGATTTTGTGTTAATCAACAAGAAAAAAATAACTTGCCATCTAGAGTTTTGTTGTTCCTGCGAACAACAGAGTGAAAAGAAAACAAAAAAAAATGGATAAAAACTTGAACTGAAAAGGCTGTTGAACACGAGGATGACGTTTATATCAATTGTAGTTGGTGCGCTAAGAACAGTTCCTAAAGGCTTAGAGAAGAGACTGTAGGGACTGGAGATCACTGAAAGGTTCGAAACCATACGGACCACAAGATTAAGATAGGCTTGAATATTCAGGCCTGAAAAGACTTTGTTATTTCTACTACAGTGGAAGATCACACACTAAGGATGGTGTGAAAAACTCGCAAGGATTAAATAATAATAAGCGAATGCAGCAAATTAGCACAGAGGGAGTATAAGGTGAGACACGACTGGGTTGGCAAGGTAATTCACTGGGAAATGTGTAAGAAATTTAAATTCGACCATACTGACAAGTGGTATATGCACAACCCAGCACCTGTCCTAGAAAATGCCACGCATAAACTCCTATGGGACTTTAACATACAAATGGATCACCAAATCCAGGCCAGAAGACCAGACTTAATAATAATCAACAACAAAAAGAGAACTTGCAAAATAGTCGACTTTGCTGTGCCGGCTGACCACAGAATAAAACTGAAATAATGTGAAAAGAGAGATAAGTACCTCGACCTTGCTAGGGAATTGAAAAAACTGTGGAACATGCAGGTGACAATTATACCAATTGTAATTGGTGCGTTTGGAACAGTAACTAAAGGATTACTAAAGGGACTGGAGGACTTGGAAATTGGCAGACGGGTGGAGACCATCCAAACGACAGCATTATTGAGAACGGCCAGAATACTAGGAAGAGTCCTGGAGACTTTAGGAGACTTGCTGTCACTCAGACTCCAGTGAAAAACCATCGGCTAATGCTGATGTGAAAAGCTCTAATGAGTGAATAATATAAATAATTATACCATAAGACCAAATGGTATATGCACAACCCAGAATCCATCCAGGAGAATGAGATGCACACAGATTACTCAATCCCGGCCAGAATACCAGGCCTGGCGATTGTCAACAAAAAAAAGAGTACCTGCCAAGTTTCCCGACTCGATGGACAACAGTGAAAATCAAAGAATGCTAAAAGAGAAATAAGTACTCAGACCTTTCCAGAGAACAAAAAACCTAATGAAACATGAAGGTGACGGATATAACAATTGTAAAAGTTGTGCTCGTAGCAATCCCCAAAAGTTTGGTAAAGGGACTGCAAGATTGAAATCAGAGGACTTGCGGAGACCATCCAAACTACAGCATGGTTAAGAATCCAAGTATTCTCCCTTCAGCTTTTATATAAATAGTCGGGCAGACTGAATGTTTAAAATTGGTATAGTAACCGGTGTAGGATAAGGAAAACTCTAAATTCAAACCAGTTGTCGGCTTGGGAGGACATGAGCTATATCTGCCCAAGACACGTTACTTCACCAGGTTAGGGTTTGGTTTGATTTGGTTTTATGGCATATAAACCATCGTAGGTTATCTAATGCCAAATCCTCTGTATACATAAATATTAAATATACATGATTTGTAAATACATTTTGATGATAACATTTTTAAATGAGCATAAGCTCATTCTTTTGTACACAGTTTAAATATCAAACAGTTCTATTTGACCAATAGATAGGACCCTATCAGTTGCTACCATTCCGGGCCAGAGCGGACCTGGAGCAATGGCAATGATGGGGTAGTCCGCATTCCCCAAAGCTATAGCACTACTGGAACCTCCCCATCAGATTGCTTAATTTTATATCCTGGACACTCATTGGGGAGGGGTCTTACTCCTCTGTTGAGATGCAATCGGTGTATTCTACAGCCCCAGCCGACTAGGCCACTTGATTATGAAACCACTGAACTGAAGTGAAGAACAAAAAAATACAATTCTAATATCTTTGTAATTAGTATTAAAATTTCATAGATATATGTACGAAGTTTGATTATTTTGGGATTGCTTCATATTCATGGTAATCTTTCGGTGGCTATTGTTCTTATCGATGGATACCACTTTTATACACGAGTGCCAGGAGTTTCCTGACTGAACTATTTGACCCGGGTCAATGACATAAAGTTCTTTCGACCAGGTCAAGGGGAAAGCGCTGTGGACCACTATGTTGCGTCCTCTAGTTTCCACTTGATTACATTATTATCGTCGTAGAAAATGGACACGGCGACCAGAGTTCAAATCTTGGATCAAGCTGTTTACATTTCTCAAAGCACTAATACCTTTTTAAAAAATTATGAATCCAATTATTTTTCCTTCAACTCTGGATAAATAGAAGAGTAAACTGGACTCTTTAATCTTTGTATCGCAACTGATCTACGAGAAAGAAAATTCTGAATTCCAACCAGTTAAACTCCGTTGAAAAATTGACCTTGTTTCGCATCCTGCTCGTGCGAAGGGGTTGGTAAATACAAACATTTTCATGCTGTTGAGTTTGGTTATAAATAATCTAATGATACCCGTTTTGTTTCAGGTATCACTTGATTTAGAAGAAATTTGACTGGTAAGGATGAATCTATTTATTGGAGTTACTGTAAAGAATTTCATCATTTATATATATATATATATATATATATATATATATATATATATATATGTATATATATATATATATAAAGATTTTTTGTAAGTCTAATTACAGAAAAGTAAATATTTTTAAATGAATAGGTATTTATGTGGTATTTTAAGGTTTTATTATTAATAATAATAAAATACCACATTGAAATTCATTTGCGAGCCTATTTAAATATATATATATATATATATATATATGTGTGTGTGTGTGTGTGTGTGTGTGTGTGTGTGTGTGTGTGTGTGTGTGTGTTTAATTAGATCTACACTTGTAAAAAATTGAATAGTTCTTGTATAGGTTAAGTTGACCCAGTCTTAAATTGTGATCTGTTTCTAACTGTTGGTTTCTTTAGCTCTTTGTGAGGTACGTAATTAATTATGGCTAATTAATTTGGGTGATTAGCTACTGCGTTAAAATGTTAACACAACCCCTGCATTAATGGTTCTCTTAGTTTGGTGAAAGAAACAGAAAAACTGACAAAAATTGTTTTAGAAATTTAAACTGTCTAATCAGATTTTTCCTCGACATGAAAAACCTCACACAATGAACGTCTAAACATTTATCACAGAAATATGAGTGTTTAAACGATAAAATATTATATCGTCCAAAAGAAGTTATTTTACTTACTTATGTTTTCTTTTTTACTTCATCTTTTTTTTATGGGGAAGGGATAATGTTTGACGGCGGAATGTGTATGCTTTATTTTTACAGTTCAGATGTAAAATAACGAAAACATATACGTATAAACGTGTGTATAGGAGGGGTATATGAAAATGCATATATACATGTATATGTATTTATTCGCCGATTTATAATTACACAACTACACAATATCTTATATATGTATATATACATATTATTCGTGTGTATATGTTTATGTGTATGGAGGGGGGTTTAGGCAAACAGACAGATAGATAGATAGATAGATAGATAATTTTTCATTATATTTATACTCAGCATTTACTTCCATGCATCTGAGCATTTATTCACACATAAGTTAAAACGAATACATACATATATATATATATATATATATATATATATATATATATATATATATATATATATATATATATATGTATATATATATTATTCAATCCAGTAAATCTGGAATAGGGAATAATTCCAATCAGAACAAATAAAATATTCAAAAACAGAATATTAGATTTAAATATTCCTGGTAAAAAGCTCAATGTACATAAAACTTACAGAGCAAATATTTTTTCCCAAAAAAATCTTTTCCATGTTTTTTTTACATATATATATATATATATATATATATATATATATATATATATATATATATATATATATATATATATATATATGTGCGTTCACTTGTGTGTGAATACTTAGATACATAGGCAGTTTTTGCCTTTGAAAGCATATATTTTAGATGTGTCCCATATCAATTTTTCAGACCATTTCCAAAACTAAATGTGACAGATTTAGATAAAGAGACATAAAGTGTATCATTTAACAGTTTCCATTTAGAAAATATTACCTAATTTCCTGGAAAATAACAAACCATCAAACACCAGTAGTTTATAAGTAACTGAAAGCACTTTTCTCTAGTTAAAAGTTGAAGCCACTCAGTGTTAATGTCTCCTGTTTTGGTTCAACGCTCAGTGATCTATCTTAAATTAATTCTATTGATAAAAGAGAACAGCTTGGATCAAATCAAAACAAGTGAGAATAAAACCAAATCATCAAAACGTTGCTTTTTAAAACGAAATTTCTTCTTAGCAGCGGTTGTGTCAATACTACTGTACGAATTCACCACATTGACAAAACTTATAGAGAAAAAAACTAGACAGGATCTTCACAAGAATGCTACGAACTATATTGAACAAATCCTGGAAGTTACACCTCACGAAACAACAGCTATACGGGCACTTACACCTCATCTCTAAGACGATCCAAATAAGGCAAACAAGAGATGCAGGAAATGTTATATATTGACCCTCGACCGAGCCGTCAATCAAGAGATGCACCGGTGTAAATTAGCGGAAGAACAGCAGAAGCAGGTGGACGTTAGAAAATAATATAACCAGGTGCCCGGGCGATTCGAGTCAGTTGGAGACAGGATGCCAAAGTGAGAACCAGCTTTGGGCCCTTATTGACCCCCGGTTGAGCAACCCAAGCCAAGATGCAAAAGAAGTGCTGCTATGGTCGAAAGAAGAACTTGGGTCAATATAACAGTCCGTCCTTGTCTCCACTCATTTCTCACACACAACAAACATCACTTTTTCGAAAATAAAGTGTGAGAGATTTATATAAAGAAGTGTATTCGTTCGTTATTGAAGTCGTCATTATCAGTTGATTATGTTACTTTTGACCATGGCAAAATGTACCTTTTTGTTTTTTAGTTCACTATTGATTTACTGTAAAATTTTTTAGAAAATCTTATATGTAATAAATACATATATGTTCCAAGTATATTTTGGGAAAATTTCGTAAACAAACATGCAAATTTTTTCAAGTAAAAATCATTTAAATATTTATTGTAGCTCCGTTCCTTAATTTATGGCCGCTACTATATATATATATATATATATATATATATATATATATATACACGAAGGTCATTCAGTAAATGAGATGAATATTGCCTGATGAGTTAGCAATAGGAGGCAATGTTTTCAGTTGAACTTTTTTCGAGCAAATCAATGGTGGTAGGTCCTTTCATGTCCAAGGGCGCAGTAAGCATGTTCTATTTTACAAACCGCTGTGCGCGAAACATTTTCTTTAACTGAGAATCAATGTGTTTCCGATTCATCGACCGTATTTTCGACTCAGGCTCGAACTGGCAAACCGTTGCTTACCCATTTGTAAACATTTTATCTTTTTTTTTGCTAAAACTTGCTTCTCTGCACTTATCATATATTCTTCGGTAAATTTCATATGGTTTGCTCTTCCCAGCCACCAATAGTTTAAGGATAAATTTCTGTTCCAGACAGGAGTACTCTTATTTATCGCGATTTTGAATATTTCTTAGAGTTTACATTTATGGAAAAAAATTCCGTAAAATTATTATTTTCCTTTTTTTCAAAATCCTTCCCTTTATTCACCGAATGATTCTCGTATTGTGGTTAAAATTTAACGCTGAAAAGCCTCGAAATCATAAAACCTTTACCGTGCTAAATAAATAAAAATGTTGAGCAATATCTCATTATGTTATCAATTATAAAAATGTAAAGCAGGGTAAAAATTCATAGTTTCACAGCTACGATAGTCAGCTGAACTATTAATCTACAATTCTGATGACATATCTACACGTCTAATAAGTTGGCCGCCCGTTGTCGAGGACGATCTAAAGGCTATCTTTTCAACAGCTACTAAACCGATGTGTGGGGAGGGTGCTACTCCTTCCCTTAGTTTGTTCCCCTTACCCTTGATCCATACCTTATTATGCTGTTAAGCAAGGAGGCGTTAAGTACCATTTTTTGAGTCTTTGGCATAACTCGACCTGGGATTGAACTCCGGCCTCCCTGAGTATTGTCGAACTCACTAACCATTATGCGGAACTCTGTGTGTGTGTGTGTGTGCGTGTGTCTGGTTTGGTTTGGTTTTTGTCACATCAACCGTTATAGGTTATTAATGCCAAATCCAGTTTTTTACCTATGAACTGTTATATTTTAAACAGTTCAGTTTAGTATAAGTATAGTTTTTTTGTTTACAAACAGTTAAATGTCAAAATATTTCTATTTCAAACAATTCAGTTTAGCGTAAGTACACAATTTTGTTCTATTTGACCTATAGATAGGACCCTATCAGGTGCTACCAATCCGAGTCAGAGCGGACCTGGGAGCGATAGCAATGAAGGGGTACTCCGCATTCCCCAAAGCTCCAACTTTACTGGAACCTCACCATCAGATTGTTTTGTGTCATATCCAGGACACTTGTTGAGGGTGTCTTACCTTTCTGCAGAGAAGCACTCGGTGTATTCTACAGCCCCAGTCGACTGTGTGTGTGTGTGTGTGTGTGTGTGTGTGTGTGTGTGTGTGTGTGTGTGTGTGTTATTTCTTCTTGTCTAAATCAATTAATTATTATGAATAAAATCTAACGCTAAAAGCATTGTTTATATTTTTACTGTATTCAATGGTCGAAAAGGCAAAGCAATATCACAATGCAATTCAAATATAAGATAATATAAAACAGGATTTCAAAAAAACTCACGACTTAGAGTTTCATGCTTTCGATCCTCAGGTAACATACAATTCATCACGTCTGAATTTTTCCATTGAAAAAATATATGCTCTTTTTTATGTAGTCTTTTTGAGTCTTGTAACTATTACGCGTTTGACACGTGGCTTAATCCGGTGCCAAATTGTAAAGTAACTATTTACTTTCATGATGACATTTTCCAACCAACTCCAATCTTTTATTTAGTTTTGTGCAATTCACAAATAGATGTGAGTGTCTGTGTATTTATATAAATGGAAGTACTCGTCTATACTAAGTTTTCCAAATTCTTTATAGACTTTAAGGCCAAGTTATAATTGTCTTCCAGTCATTAGGGCTAGATTTTGAAAATACCCTGTATATAGATGTTTACTTTCTTTGTTTAACGACATATCAAACTTAGCGGATTATTTAATGCCAAAGCCATCTTGCAAAAGAACACCAGTGAAACTATTTAGTCCATAGCTGGGGAATAAGGGGTTTCTGTACCTGTCCCAAGTGTAATAGCCAGAAAGTGAACGTAATAGCCCGGCTGGAGTTCGATCTCGCTTACTTCAATCATTTTACCCATTGGACTACGGGGACTCCCTTCTGCATAAAGAGTTGATGATCAGACACTTTGTGAATTGGTTAGAAATAATATAAGTAGTGAATAGAGTTATTATATGCATCTAAAGTATTTATCTACCCAACCCCGCCGCCATACAAGGTCAATTTTAAGCGAGGTATTGCTGCTTTGCTCTATTGTACTGCCGTTGGGGGAGAAGATACGGATTCATGCTTTTCCCGTGTGCATTAGAGAGAAGTGAAATCCAAATAGATTCGTTCTGGATTTGAAGTCGGATCGCCGATCTTATTTCTTATTAAAATAACCGTTGTAACACTAAACATTCCCATTACACATCTAAAGTAAAATCCTGGAATTCCCCACCCAAAAAGAAATATGTCTTTCCTGAAACATTGCTCTGAAGCAAAAGTCTCTGGTATACTGAAATCCAGATTACTTATGGAAAAATTCAGTTATTCAGTATAGATTCAATAGAGTGAATATTAACTTTTTTGTAATCTGAAAACAATGTATAAATAATGTGTATATATGTGTAAATAATGTGTAAATCTGTAATGGTCAGTTGGTTGTTAGGTTGGTTGGCTAGATTTTAAGGCATATCAGCCTTTGTAGGTTATTTCATGCAAAATCCTATATATATATATATATATATATATGTATATGTATATAAGCAGGATTCTGCATACATTTTTGCATACTATTCGTTTACAAATCATATATACATGTATATAGATATATATGCACGTAAAGCAAAATGTAAACAAAGGAAAGCTACTACATAATGCCTTATAATTCCCGAGCTGACGTATACTGCCAGGTAGCTGAGCGGCATGATACTAAGTCTAACGTAAAGTTGGCCGGGTTTCGATCCCAGTTTGCAAGCGTCCTAAGTGTCTAGCCACACTGAAGAGTTGAGATACAACGAAACAGTCTGCCTGTGGATGACAATATATATATATATATATATATATATATATATTTGTTTACAAATAAAAGCTAAACTAAAAGCTGCCAGACAAGAAGAACGAATACACCTGTAGAAAGAATATTTCAAGAATCTTCTTGGAAAATCCCCTAAAGTTACGGATGAACCTATCACGAAAACCATTAACAATCCACTACACATCAAACTAGGACAGTCTACGCAAGAAGAACTCGACATAGCACTAAGAAAAATTTAAAATAGAAAAGCTGCAGGTCTTGATGAAATACCCCCAAAAGTATGGAAAACAAGGAAATTCGACAACATACTGCTTCGATGCTGCAACGCCATATAAAACCAGAACATAATAGACAGGTGGACAAAGGGCTGCATCCTCCCTTTTCTCAAGAAAGGGGACATCGGAATAGCCAAGAACTACCGAGGTATAACCCTTACTTCCATAGCAGTCAAGATTTACAATGCTCTTCAACTCAACTGCATAGAACCTGAAATTGAAAAAGTTCTTAGGAAGAACCAAAATGGTTTTCGAAGAAATCGATCCACGACATCACAAATTTTGACAATCCGTCAAATATTGGAAGGTGCTCGTGCAAAAAACCTCGGGTCGACACTATTAATTGTAGACTTCTCCAAGGCATTTGACTCCATACACAGAGAGAAGATGGAGCAAATACTTCTGGTCAAAGGTCTTCCCAAAGAAACCGTCGCAGCCATAAAGATGCTATGTAAAAACACAAAAGTAAAAATTCACTCACCGGATGAAGACACAGACGTCTTTGACATTGTCGCAAGTGTGCTGCGAGGAGACACATTAACCTGTTTATTATTTGCCTAAACTACGTGCTTGGAATGTCGGTAGACTTAAAGAAAATGGCTTTTCTCTGGCAAAGACAAGAAGCAGAAGATACTCATCACGAACGATTACGGACATGGACTACGCTGATGACATAGCGCTTGTGGCAAATGCACCCGCCTTGGTCTAATACTTGCTGCATAGTCTGGAACGGGCAGCAGGAGACATAGGCTTCCATGTCAACGCAGACAAAACAGAGTTCCTTTGCTTTAATCAAAGAGGCGACTTCACCACACTAAATGGTAGATCTCTGAAACTTGTGGACAAGTTCACCTCGGAATCAGCGTCTCATCTACCAAAAATGATATCAACACGCAACAAGCGAAAGCCTGGACAACTAACGATAGACTATCGGCCATATGGAAGTCAGACCTATCACATAAGTTAGAGCGCAGTTTCTTCTAAGCAGCGGTCGTGTCACTACTGCTATATAGATGCACCACATGGACGCTGACTAAACGTATGGAGAGAAAGCTTGACGACAGTTTCACAGGAGTGCTGCGAGCTGTATTGAACAAGTCCTGGAAGCAGCATCCAACAAAGCAGCAGCTGTACGGACACCCACCACTCATCTCGAAAAACCATCCATTGGATGAACAAGGCATGCAGGACACTGCTGGAGAAGTAAGGGCGAGCTCATAAGTAACGTACTCCTGTGGACCCCCTTACATAGAAGAGCAAGTGTAAGGCGACTAGCTAGAACCTATCTACAACAGCTCTGTGCTGATACAGGATGCAGCATGGAAGACCTACCGAGAACGATGAACGATAGGGACGAGTGGCAGGAAATCCACGCTTGTGGTGCGCCATAATAATAATAATATATATATATATATATATATATATATATATTTGTAAACAAATAATTTGTAGATTACATTTTAAACAACCCAGAATTTATTTGCTTGCATTCAGTTAAATGGTTTCAAGTATTGTTATCAAATAATAATAATTCAATTTTATATTAGTCATTTGTTTGCAAACAGTTAAATTGTTTAAAGTATTCCTATCAAACAAAAATAATTCTCTTTGATATGAATCATATACTTGCATAAATTTAGATAGTTTCAAATATTGCATTGTAACACTAATTGTTTTATTTGCACACAGTTAACTGGTTTCGAGTTTTAGTATTTAACAGTAATAATTCTATTCAGTATTACTCATTCGTTTGCACTCAGTTAAATGTATTGCTATGTATCACTAATACATTTAAATTGCTTAACAGTTCTATTTGACCCATAGATGGGACCCTAACAGATAATAGAACTCTGGGTCAGAGTGGACCAGGGAGTAATGGCAATGAAGGGATACTTCTCATTCTCCATGCTCTTGAACTGGAGCCACACCATCAGATTGTTTAGTGTCATACCCAAGAGACCCATTGGGAGGAGGTCTTATTCATCTGTAAGTGTGTAAATAATGTGTATATGTGTAAATAATAGTTACATAAGGAAACACTGTGTAAGTGTGTAGATAATGAACATAGGTATAAATAATGTGTACACGTGGAAATAATGTGTAAATATAGAAATAACGGATAAGTGTGTAAATAATGTGCATCGACATAAATAATGTGTACATGTATAAATAATGTATGTATGAGGAAATAATTTGGAGGTGTGTAAATAATGAATCAATTATGTGTAAATGTGTAAATAATTTTACGAAAGAACCAGTGCATTTTAGTCCATTTGTATCTCTGAGTCCTAGAGAATTACGTATATAGGTTTCATTTTCTTGAACAGATTCTTGTTTATACATATACCATTAATTAGCATGGTCAAATTTTAATCTCTAGCGCAATTCCCAGCGGATTCCTCTGCCTACCAAGGTATGCCTACTCTTGTATTTTTTCTTTGTGTGTGTGTGTGTGTGTGTGTGTGTGTTATTCGCTTATCTATCATATCACTCCTTGCGAGTTTTTCCCAAGTGTTAACTGGTGTTCTTTCACTGGAGTCTAAGTGACCACAAGTCTCCTCTGGTCTATAAGACTCTACTGAGTTTTCTAGTCAATCTTAACAATGTTGTGATCTAGATGGTCTCAGTTCTTCTGATTTCCAGTTCTTCCAGTCTTTTTCTCCAAGCTCTTAGGGACCGTTCATAGCGAGTCAACACAATTTGTTTCATGTTCCGTAGTTCTTTTTTTTTAGTTCTCTGGCAAGGTTCAAGTATTATTATCATTCTTATTCCACTTCTTGTGAGTTCTTCAAACCAACGTGAGCTGTTGGTATTTTTCTGAAGTCTGAGTGATAGAAAATCTTCTCTGGTCTCCAGGACTCTTCTGGGTATACTAGCCGATCTTAACAATGCTGTGGTATGGATAATCTCGATTTGTCCTCCGATTTCAACCTTTTTCAGTCCTTTTTGTAAGCGTTTGGAGACCGTTCCGAGTGCACTAATCACAATTGGCATCACAGTCACCCTCATGTTCCACACTTCTCTCAATTCTCTGGCAAGGTCTAAGTACTTGTCTATTTTTTCGCTTTCTTTCGTTTTCACTCTGTGGTCCGCTGGGACAACAAAATCCATTATACAGCAAGTTCTCTCAAGCGTTTTTTGTTGCTTATTTATTTATTTGATTTTGGTTTTGATTTTTTAAATAATGACTTGGTCTAGTCTCCTGGCCGGAATCAGTTTATCTGTTTGTATAAGAAATCGCAGATTATTATTATTACTTTACTCATTTGAGTGATTTTCACACCACCGTTAGCCGATGGTTTTCCACAGAAGTCTTTGTGATAACAAGTCTCCTCAGGTCTCCAAGACTCTTCTGAGTATTCAGGTCAATCTCAACAATGCTGTAGTTTGGATGGTCTACACTTGTCCTCTTATTTCCATGTCCTCCAGTCTCTGTACCAATCCTTTGATGACTGTATATAGCGCACCAATCACCATTACCGTTACTGTCATGTTCCATAGTTTTTTCAATTCTCTTGCAAGGTCTAGGTACTAATCTCTTTTTTCGCCTTCCTTTAGTTTTACCCAGTGGTTAGCCGGGACGGCAAAATCCACTATTCGGCAGGCTCTCTTTTTTGTTGAATTATTATTATCATTATTTACTCATTAGATTTTTTCTCATCAGCGTTAGCTGATCGTTTTTCACTGGAGTCTGAGAGACAACAAATTTCCTCAAGTCTCCAGGACTCTTCTCAGTATTCTGGACGTTCTCAATAATGTAGTAATTTGAATGGTCTCCACTCGTCTGCTAACTTCCAAGTCCTCCAGTCCCTTTAGTAACCCTTTAGTTACTGTTCCAAACGCACCAATTACAATTGGTATAATTGTCACCTGCATGTTCCATATTATTATTAATATTATTATTTACTTTAAACCATATCATAGCAAATAGATTGACCTCAACATTGAATAATCCCACAAGGAATGACATGTTACAAAACCAATCAACCAACCAACGAATCAACCACAGCTCATATAAGGTTGTTCAAGTCACTTCAAAGACAAGTCTATAGTAGTTATTCAGCCAGGAAAGACCGCTCTGGCATGCAAGATGAGCTTGCTAACCTATTAATTTAAGGGAAGATATCGCAAGAAATTGATAGGAAGTCTAAATATATCTGTAAGCTTCATAACTATTTCCTTGGGAAAGGGGAGTCTCAGTAGCAAAGTGGCTAATATGTTAGACTACGACATCGTAATTATTTCCTTGAACCAAACTTGACTCACTTTAACAAATGCATTTCTTGAATGAGACGGATGACAACCTGAAACTTAAAACAGCTCTTAAAACTGATTACACTTGCTTAAAATTGAAGCACTCCTCCTCCCATGGATTATGTGTTAATATGTTTCACTAATCCTGAAGGGCGGGTAGAATAACACATCTTTCGTTATCCGGACGACAGTGATACACACAAGAGTAAAATATATTGAAGATTCGGTTTTTATAAGCACCTGATTCTTATTGATGTTTTGATCGCATTTAGCATGAAAATTATGTAATTGGTTCACTTCTTCCGTCCTCCATCATAACCTCCATCATCCAAGGTATCGTGGACAACGCAACGTCCTATCTCATCAGATCAAGCTTGAATATTTCAAAACTCAACAAATAACGAAAGAAAGTTGTGTATAATGAAACGAAAAGCGATGAAAAAATAACATTTAAAGTCAAAGAAATTATTCTGAATAAACCAACAGGATAAAAGACTTGTCATTTATTAGTTTACGATATTTATTTAACACATCATGAGTCAAAACAATACCTGAATGAAACAACCACTTGTAAACGCCATCAAAGAATAAAGAGTTGTAGATCCGAAATACCAATAATCCGTTTCGCAATCTGAATAAGAAGATAGAATTGTTTATATCAAAAGTACTTTCGATTTTTACAGATCTTTACTTCTAAGAGTGTTTCATGCATGTTTTTTCACTGAAATCAGAACTCTTAAAAGTATTTTAACTGATCTTATCAGTACTGTGGTCTGGATGGTCTCAATTCTTTTCTGATCACCAGTGCCACCCCAGTCTCTTTTCCAGGCCTTTGAGGACCGTTCCAAAGGCTCTAAATTCAATTTATATCAACGTCACTTTCATGTTCTACCGCTTTTTCATCTCACTGATAAGATGTAGGTCGTTGTTAATTTTTTCGATATTATTATTTTACTACTTGCAAGTTTTTCAAACCAGCTAGTTTCCACAGGTCTCCAGGACTCTTCTCAGTTTTCTGGCTAATTTTAATAATGCTATATTCTGGTGGCTCTCGAGCTCCAGTTCCTCCTGTCTTTTTATCAAGCTAAACTTTTTTCTCGTGCTGTCAATTCCATTCTCCAGTGTTTCAGGCCTTTTTTTTTTAAACTTAATGACTTTTTCGGAAATCTTGTACATTTTGTGACAGTTCTTTTATCCAGCTTTGCGAGACTATATCGTTTGCCTTTATTTGGTCATAGCAACATTTTTCCGTTTCGTTTTGCTTTCCTTGAGGATGTGTTGATCAATATATTGTATATCTCCTGTTCCTTTTGTTTTCTTGTGATATCCTTTTTGTTTTTCGGGGAACAGTCTGCGGATTATAAGCGAGTAGTAAATATCCTCCCTAATTTTTGCTGTTTGTATATTCTACATCATCAGTTGGCATGTTATCGGTTTATAGTCGTTGGAGGCGGTTTTTGTTTTGTTTTTTATGGGGGTGGAGTCATTTTCGATCAGAGTGGTCTTTCTTTTGATCATCCATTTGGACACATATGTTTATTCTAACTAGTAATTAATTTCGAGAGACAGTCTGTCGTGGATGGAAGTGATTTTTTAAAACTAGAATTCATGTATACCATCATGGTCGGACGTTTTCTAATTTGGTACTTTTTTTAGTGTTGTTCTGAGTGAATCTAGGTGTATTTCACCTTAGGGCCTTCACCGAGTCCTTGTAATTCTTTTTCTATGTTATTCATTTAACTTTTCTGTCACGTTCTTTCCGTTTCTATATTTTACTCCAAAATTGTTTTGCTTCCTTTGCATCCTCTTGTGGGTATGTATTCGTACATTCACCACCTACTCGCTGGTAGAATTTTCTTTCGTTGCTTTACATTTTCTTATTTCAGTATTATTTGACCCTGTATCGGTATCTTTCTGTCTTCCTTCTTTCGCCAGTACGTTTGACTTGTATCGTTGGTTTAGTTGCTGTGCTGCTTTTCTCTTTTCCTCCCAACATATCCCCGCGTTTTTCTCTTTCTAAGCATTTTTACTAGTCGTAGATTTCTAATTGATGTTTCCAGTCTAATATCCCATCCAGGTTTTATATTTCTGTTCGTGTTCATAAGGGAAACACCGATTTTATCCCAGACTAATTTTGCTCCAGTATAAATCAACTCGTTTAATTCAGTGATGCTTTTCGTTGTTATTATCATTATTGTTATCATTATTAATTATAATAATATAAAATGACTATTAGTACTATTCAACTGTACTCTTTGTTTCAGATGTTTTAATAGATACAAGTACTGAAACAGAAACAATTGTAAGACATTATTTTAAACTAGGCCTCAGTTTCACTGAAGCTACCCGTGAAATTTGGGAAAGAAATAAAAAACAGAAATACTTCTCAAATTTAGTTTAAGCATTTTAATGGTGGTGACTAGTTCAGACTAGGACGGCGATCAGTTGTCGGTGACAATTCATTAAAAACCAGAGTCGAGAACTAGTGTAAAAGTACTGGAATATATTTCAGGAGAGCCAATATCATCGTGCTCTCTCTCTCTCTCTCTCTCTCTCTCTCTCTCTCTCTCTCTCTCTCTCTCTCTCTCTAAAAACGGTGGTGTAAGCTTACAAATACTGGTTGGTTTCTTTGCTTAATGGCGTATCGATCTTCGTGGGTTATTTAATGCTAAAGACATCATTGTAGATGAACGGTTGTGGTACAATTCAACCCGTATCTTGGGAGCTCACAAATATCAACCGTCGAGAGATGATTGGTGAACTTCTTGTAACCTATTGCCAATGATTTCGTCCCTCACTGGGTGGCTATGGGTTAACGCTGCTCATTCTCAACAATTGTCAACCATAAAAACGACCAGTTGTATAGAAGATCTTAGACCCTGGTCCCAGAACGTGATCACCAAGGCCTGCATAACGTAACAGTTATCGCTGTTGGAAATAAACTCAGGGCCCCAAGCTCAAATCTTGGATGAGGTTGTTTGTCATCCTCTTTGCGAAATGCACAAATTCATCTGTTCTCCTTCCAGCTACAGACAAATGATAATGTAAAATGGCTTTTTTGTCTTGGTGCGGCAACCAGTCTAAAAGAAGGAAATCCTAATCCAAACCGGTTTGACTCCACTTAAAATGTGATCTGGTATCGCTTCCTGTTCATGATTTGAGAGTTAGGTAGATACACAGACCGTTTAATTCTACCGAAGCTATAAAAGATTCAGAGAATACAATAACAATGTCCGATAGGGAGATTTTTTTTTAGTCACAAAATACAGTCTCCGCCACTGGCTAAACATTTTCAACAGCGATGGACAAGAGCCCACATGCTGTGTTCGTAAATATCAGTGCCAGCAGAGGTGACTCATTTGTTCACAGCAGTGGTGACGACTTCGTTAGGAAAAGGTTGTTCGAGTAGTCCATCTTTCATCGGCCCTTTTTGCCCGGCTGATCTGATCGATGTTTCGGGGATTTACAAATGTATCGAATGTGGCTTATCCCTAACGTTGCTGATGCCGATGAAATACCACAAATGTGGCTATTACACCCGGCAAAAATTGTGGATATAATACGCTTTGGGGATGTTATGTTTTGTTTTGTATTTATTTGGCAGTAAATAAACTAATAACAGATTAGACACAAAACGTTTTCTATTTAATAGCTGAATATCGTGGCTTTGTAAGATACTCGTTAAACAAATTAGATAAAATTATTAAAATGACCTGGTAATTTGCATTCCTAAAACAAATTCCATCTGAAGCCGAGTCATGCAAATCAGTCTATAGTTAAAAGAAAGTTCTTACAGTCCTCAAAAAGTGGTTAGATGCATCTAATTAAAAGAAAACATGCATCCAACAAAAGAACTGTCGATTGAAAAAATGGAAAGGTCCGTAAAACTCACTGAACAAGACAATCCACAGTGGAGTATGGCAGAAGATGCAGAGTGACCCCAGTCAGCTACGTCGAAAATTTGTCTACAATTTGAAGCAAATCTAAAGAGATGGCGTAATTAAATAAAAAAAGAAAAAGAAAAAAAGTATACTGGTAGATTACAAAAGTTATCAAAGCGTCAAGATAGAAAATTCAAATCAATATGCCTTGAACATATAAGTAAGTAAAGCTGGCGACCGTAGTCGAGGGCGACCAGAAGGCTATCTTTTCCATATCTACTACACCGCGGTGTAAGGGAGGGCGCTAGTCCTTTCCCTGGATTGCTCCACTTTACCCTTGATACGTACCTTGTATTGCTGAGTATTAAGCAAGGAGGTATCAAGTACCATTTTTAAAGTCTTTTGTATGACGCGAACAAGAGTCAATATTTGTGACACAATTGTAAGAAATCGGCTGAATGAAATGGGATTTTATAGAGAAAAGCCTAAAGAAAACCAACAGTGACACACAATCAGAAGAAAATGAGGTAAAAGTGGATTAAAAAGAAATAATCATTGCGTGGGAACAATTGAATAAAAGTTGTATTCAGTAATAAATCAAGAATCTGAATTGGCCGAGGCAATTATGCTGGAACTTTTGTCTACTGCCGTTTAAATGGATCATATTCAAATGACTGCCAGAAGGAAATTTCTTAAGTTATTCATGATATGGAGTTGTATGTCATTAAAAGGACCTTGAGAGATGATAATTCTTACATCAACAACCAATGCACATGCGTACATTGAAATTCTGGGTAATTTTCTCATTCCATCGATAGAAAATTGGTTTGGTGATGAAGATATTTTTCAGAACGATAATGCATCTTGTTGCAGAGCAAAGGGGATTAAATCTATTCTCCGAGAAAGTAATTTATAATCAATGACATGACCAGTGAACAGTTTGGATCTAAATCCAGTTGAAAATTTGTGATAAAAAATTTTTTATTGCCGCCATCTATTGAAGGAGATCTATTAAATACTATTCGGGAAAGTTGGAAGCACTTTGATGAAGAATATTAATGGAGAATATTGATGAAGAATATTGCTTTAAATTAGGGAAATCCATGCATCAAAGAATAAGATAAAAGATCGAGGGTTAGGTAATTAATTATTAATTCTCTTTTTTTCTTTTTTTTCTTTTTCTTTTTTTTTGTTGATGACTTGCTTATTTTCCCCAACATTGGACTATTCGATATTTTTCATAGTATTTTCCATTGCATGGTTTGGAAATAAAATATGTCATTAATTTAAACTGCATAATCTAGTTGGTTTAAGGAATATTTTTTAAAGCTAGAATGTTCTGCTTTTGAAGATAAATGTGTCTTAGCTCTTATTAGTTAATTTACTGCTAAATAAAAAAAAAACGGGGATCATCCTCTAAGTGTGCTAATTCCATAGTTTTTGCTAGTTTTTACAACTATATTGGATTAAATCAAATATGGATTCAATGAATCTTTATTTCAAGATTTTTGTCATAAAATCTTGATACAATCGCTGATTATGTCAAAATCAGCGCTCATTTTGATTTCAACCTAAAAGTGTTAATCAGATTTGCAAGTAGTTTGTTTTGTTTTGTTTTGTTTTGTTTTAATTTTTACTAATTTTCTTTCCTAAATGTTCATTATAATGCTTACTAGCACTTAAGAATGAAACAAATATAAATTCATCTTGACTGAATTTCCCTTCTTGGAATTTGGTCAATTTAAGTAGAATGCCAATTAACATGTGATACACGGTACGGAATTAATATTACAACACACACACATAATAGATAGATAGATAGATAGATATGTATGTATGTATGTATGTATGTACCTAAACCCTCCCCCATGAGCAGAATGCAATTCAAGGTCAGCTTGATTTTAAGTGAAGTATAGCTGTTTTAAATTCAGAGTTTTACTTCCCTTAGATTGGATGTCTTATAAAAACTAAAGAACCCACACTTCCCTAATATTAACTTCTATGGGAAGAACCGATTGGTTCATGTCTTTTCCCAAATTTACTTATGTATGTATTTACTCTGCACCTTCGGCACAGCTAGGATGTGACACAAAGTCATTTTTAAGCGGAGTAAAGCTGATTTTAATTCAAACTTTTCCTACCTTACCATAGCTTTAAAAAAAATAACAATCTGTCCAACCATTTTGTATCTTCTGTGATATTTAATAGTGCACCTCGGTTAAACGAATTACTGATGAATATATATTTACCCAACCCCTCTGTCAATGACATGTTGTAACACAAGACAAATTTTTAAACGGAGTAAAGCTGGTTCGAAATTTGCGTTTTCCTTCTTTTAGACTGGTTGCCTAATCAAGACTAAAGAATACATGTTATATTTTAACCCTCGCCCCGGCCCAAAAATGCTATTCCAAGGTGATACACCGGAAGGAAGTGACACATTCCAATGGCCAGTAATCGAAAGAGATCGCGTGGGCGGATTAAGGCTTATGATATGGGACAAGGTGAAGGTCCCATTGTGCCACTACAGTGATGCACCGGAAGAGAGTAACCTCTGAACTGCATGACAGTTATTTCCGCTTGATGACGATTAAACATTCGATTTCAAAGATCCAGTGGGCGATCGTGTGGGCGTTGAATTATTATTTGACTCAGTTGAGTTCGGGTGCCAGAGCAGTTGCCAGCAGACTTCCATACAATAGAAACCAGATGTGTTAGGGAAAGCCACACCCGACCGAGGGGGTCCTCGGAACCCCCCGATGGAGTGGACCCCAACATCAGGAGAACAAGACACAACGTGTCGGTCATAACAGTGGGGTCAAAATATGAAGTTTATGTTCGGTCTCCAGCACCCTCTCACATGCAAACCTTGAACAACCCTTTCGAACCCTTGCAATAAAGTGAGAGGTGAATATTTTTCTAAAGAAGTCTTCTTGTGTCGTTTCTTCCTGCGTTTTCCTTCCTGCATCTTAATTGTTACTGCGTGCGTCCTTCATTATTGCGTCTGTTATTATTGAGTCGTTATGATACGGCAAATGAGTATATAACATACAGCCTATCCTACAATTTGTTCATAGTTAGGGGTAGAAGAGATTGATTGATACCTTACTCAAGTGTATTTGTTCGAAACTAAATTCAAAGTCTCGTTCGGGATTTGACTTTGGATCACTGATTCAACTTTCTACGACGAAAACCCTTACTCCGAAGCCTATGTATGCATACATGTGTGTATGTTTGTGTATATATACAAGATAGGCAATAAAAGTAACGAGACGGAGGCTTTTAAAAAAAAACAGATATGAATAATGAATATAACTGTAAGAAGATGCACATTTGGATTTCTTTTTATCCCATTAACGTCCTCAAATCTTGCTGTTTAAATAAATTTTCAGTTTAGAAAATAAGAAAAAAATCGCTCGGAGCTAGACCTGGTAAATTTGGAAGATGGTACAATTTCACAATTCCTAATCGATAAAAACTGCAGATCAATAGGTACTGTGATCGCTAATTAACAAAGTGACGACAATTGACGTTGATTCATCTTGATCTTGTCTTCATTTAAAATTTGACACTTTTAAATTAAAAAATAATTGAATCTACAGTTTCAATACATTTTCTGAAAGATTTGAAGACATGAAGGACAGAAAAATATAACGGCGCAGCTTCAGCCATATCAAAAAATGTATTTCAATAGGAAACTCGCTGCCATAAATGTCTTAAAACGTGTGCAGACTATTTTAAAGAAAATTATATGTATCCCATAATTAGTATATCCTTAACATTTTTAAGTTAATTTTCTTATAACGAAAGATAAGAAAATTATATTTTTAGTGGAAGTAGAAACTAATGTGACAAGGTACTGTTTATTATCAAATACTATAACAGTGAAAATCTTAGAGCTAAAATAGGTTTGCCTATATATATATATATATATATATATATATATATATATATATAGTGCATGACTACATATTCATATTTTTTGTTACAAGAGTTAAATAATTTATAATATCTAAAATATCCATTTTGATAGTAAAATTTTCGATTAGAAATTATAAAATGCTGGTATCATTGGTTAAGAATAAAATACACAATGAATTATAATATAATGAATAAGATTCTCTCTCTCTCTCTCTCTCTCTCTCTCTCTCTCTCTCCACATATAATATTTATGGATAGAGAGGTATGAGAGCATCATATATATATATATATATATAGTCAGTCAAAGAACATTTTCAGATGCTTCAAGAATGATCTTCAGTGATGTACTGAAGACCGGGGTTCAATATATGCTATTTTAAACAAATCCTCCCAAAACAGCAGATGTATAACCAATCACCTCTCATCTCACAAACCACCCAACTAAGACAAATAAGACATTGCTAGGCACTGCTGGAAAAGTAAAGATGAACTCATAAGGTCCGTTCTTATATGGACTCCTAAACATGTGTTGGCTGTCCACCAAAGAATTACAAACATCAGTTCTGTGCGGAAAGTGGATATAGTTTGAAGGACTTGTAGGAAGCAATAGACTATTGGGACAGAGGGTGAAAAAAGGAGAGTCAGGGAAATCCGTGCTGTTAGCACAATTTGTCTAGTAATAAAATCGCCCTAGAAGAGACGTCTATCCAAAGAGATTTTCAAAATAACCATCTTTCCAGCTAAGTTAAAAATTAGGCGAAGGAATTTTCAGCAGAATAGCTGTCTTCTGAGGGTTTTTTTTGGGGGGGGGTATATTGGTTTTGGCGATTTTGTAACAACAAGATCGATCTACTTTATTTCTCACAGATTCTTCCCAAACCATCTTCTGTAATATTCCGTAAGCCTCATTGTTGCATTTATTGCCGGGCCCAATTAGTGCTGTATATGCTGGCGTGTCAGATCCTCACTTTTCCAAAACAATATCTTCCGGTAGGCAAATGTTTACCTAGACATTAATAGACGTAAAAGCTTTGCCTAAGTCGATAATATTGGAATATTAAATGTAAATAGCGCGGGGAGATCTCATATTCAATCAAATACAATAAGTTTTACCGAACTCTCTTGATATTTGTAGTGGTCCATAGCCAAAAGAAACAGACAAAAGTTACTCTCTCTCTCTCTCTCTCTCTCTATGTCGGGTCATGAATTTTAATGTGTCTAGATGTCAGCTTGTGAAACTCAGTGTGTGTTTGTGCGTCAGTTTTTGTTGGTGTCTCTTGTCGCCTTCTCAGCGTTTGTTGATTTGTGTTTGCATGTATGTGTATATACATGTTTACATGTATGGTTGGTTGGGTTTTATGGCATATCAACCCTTGTAGGTTATTTGATGCCAAATCCATTTCTATATAAATAATCAGTTTTATTTCAAACAATTCAGTTTAGCATGAGTGCACAGTTCAATTATCAAAAACATTTCCATTTCAAGCTATTTAGTTCAAACAGTTCTAATTCAAACAATTCAGTTTAGCGTAAGTACAGTTTCAATGTCAAAAACAGTTCCATATCAAACAATTCAGTTTAGCATAACACGATGCTTAGATGTCAAAACAATTCTATTTTGAGCAATTCAGTTAAGCAAAAGAACGCAGTTTAGTTTTATTTGACCCATAGGTAGGACCCTATCAGATGCTAACACTCCGGACTAGAGTGGACCTGGAAACGATGGTAATGAAGGGGTGCACTACATTCCCCAAAGCTCCAGCATTACTGGAACCTCACTATCAGATTCTTTAGGGTCATATCTAATACACTCGTTGGGGGGAGGGGTCTTACCCTTCTGCTGAGATGCAGTCGGCGTATTCTAGGGCCCCAGCCGACGGGCCAATGTTTACATGTATGAGTACGTATATTTGGGTATGTACATATATGATGGAATATGTTAGTCTATGACAATTTCCCGTCATTTCACTGTGTTCCTTGGCTGTATGTGGGAATTTCTATACATCAGTGCGTGTGTCTCCAGGTGTGTGTGTGTGTGTGTGTGTGTGTGTGTGTGTGTGTGTGTGTGTGTGTGTGTTTGAATTTCTCTAAGTAATCCGATATATGTGTGTGATCGTAAATTCGAAATATTTGAACTGCTTCAGTGCATGCAAGTCTGTCTATACGCATTTATGTACGCATATATATATATATATATATATATATATATATATGTGTGTGTGTGTGTGTGTGTGTGTGTGTGTGTGTGTGTGTGCACAAACATGCATTTCTATGTGTATGTGTGTATGTGTGCTTGGATAGGTGAATATCAGTTTATCTTCAATACTCCCAGGGGAATGCATGTATTTTGACACCCATATATTTTGAAAGCAAATCCCACTCTATCTTATGTCAACAGATCCTTCACAAAGAAGGAAAGGGAGAAAGGCAAAAATTCATCGGCCTTCCTGAAACAATCCACCATTTTGCTAAAAAAAATGCCTATCAACAAGATTCATCAAAGTTATAAATAGTTATTAGAAATACTAAATACAGCTTGGATCACGTAAACGATTAAGAAATGTGCGCTCAGCGTAACGGTTATCGTCGTAAAAATGGAACCATTGACTCGGGTTCAAATTCTGGTCGAGGCTATTTGTTTTTTTTTCTTCGCGATGATACCTTTAGGAAAAGCATTAATCCATTTCTACTCTCCCTCTCCCAGATATGAGTAAATAGTAGGACAGACTGGGTTTTTTTAGTCTTGGTTTGGCAAATTTTCTTGTAGAAAAACTCTGAATTCAAACCAGCTTTACTCCACTTAAATAACTGGTCTTATGTCACAACCTCCCTATGATAGAAGGTTAGGGCCATTACACACATTAATGTTTAATCAATAACGAAACAAACATAGAGATAAATATATTCGTTGACTTCAGTCTCTAAAGATAAGAATATTATTATATATAAACTATAATTTTTATAATAATAATTATATATGTATATATATATATGTATATGCACTACCAGTCAAAAGTATTTGGTACGCTCAAAAATGTTTATTTCTCATTCGAAAAGTGTCATTTTTAATGAAACAACTCAAGCACCACTGTAATATAATGGCCGAGGGTTTTCGTTTTATATATCTTGCCTTTGGGTTTAGTTAGGCTGAGAACCTTTCGGCTCAGTGCATGGGTTAGTTAAGTGCAAACTTGAGCACAGGTGTTGACGCGCGCGCGGTTTGACCAGTGGATGTAAATGATGTCATGCACCGGAAGCGCGCGCGGAGGATTTTGGGGATTTTGAAAAAAGTCAGTTAGTTGAATTGAGTCCTGCCTCGGGAGAAGACGGTTGACTTTCGCTTGCTCGCGGAGGCCTTGTGACGGGTGCGCACGTGTTGGGGAGCATATGGAAAAGCCAGAATAGAAAGAAGGTGCATCTCTCTCCTTATGTCGAAGAACCTTTAAACTCAAAGGTAATAAAAAGTTTCGTGCCTGAACTAAGAAGTCGTAAGTGTTTTTCATCTTCCGGGATTCCTATGTTCTATGTATATTTGTTATGAACATTCTATGTACGTTACACATATCCGTATCTGGCTATGGTACACCACAAGGGTTTTATTTGTTATACTAAATACAAGTTTTCCCGAGCCACATTAAATACAAATTAAACTAAAAACACTCAAAAAACTTCTTAAACTTTTCATTCATCAAAATGAACACTTTTGGCTGCTATCGCTGCTTTACAGATTCTCCGTATTCTTTCCATCAAAGACTGGAGGTAGACTGAAGATAGTTCTGTCCAGCTTTCCTACAAGAGTTGACAGTTCATCCTACACTAGTTCAAAGGGATTTAAGTCCGCTGATTGCGTCGGCCAAGACATCAGTTGAAGGATGTGATGTTCCTCTTTGCTTTTAGTGTACCACTGGTTGAGTATACGAGTATGCTTTGGGTCATAATCTTGCATGAATACAAATACTTGACCCACATTCCGTGTTCCAGATGGAATTGCGTGATGCTGCAGTATTCTGTGATAGCCGGTCTGATTCACTTTGCCGTTCAACTGGTGCAAATCCCTGACTTTGCAATTGGCAAAAGCCTCTAACACTATAACGGAGCCTCTTTCATGCTTTACGATTGATGTGATAAAGGGTGTTGCAGCTCTTTTACCAACTCTCCGTCGCACGTGGACACTCCTATTTGACCCTAAAAATTTCAAACTTTGATTCATCAGTCCAAAAGACTTTATTCCACACATCTATAGTCCAGTCTTTATGCGTCTTTGCACACTGGAGCCTTTGGACATTGTTTTACTTCCTCAACAGTGGTTTCTTGAAATCAATTCTGGCATGTAGGCCATCTTTACAGAGTCTTTTCCTCACAGTGGATGTTGACACATTTTTCCACGACTTTGGTTCTATCGTGCAGTGATGTTTGGAGAAGTCAGCCTTGTGACTGATGAAATTGTCCTGTACATTGGAAAAACAGGTAGTATCTAGAAAGCAGCAATTCAACATAATACAGTCTAATGCGAGTTCAAGAGGTGATATAATGTTTCTTTTGGAAAAAGTTTTTTCATGTTCAGTATTAAAGGAGAAAAACGCCTTCAAATCAATTTTTCAAAAGATGTCTGGTTATACTTATGTCAAAGTTACTGAGAAAGACGTGTATTTAATATAATGAAAATATTATGGTGCTTAGATTAGTTCATTAAAATAACTCTTTTAGGATGAGAAATAAAAATTTTTGAGGGTAGCCAAATAATTTAGACTGGTAGTATATATATATATATATATATATATATATATATATATATCAAGTCACGCTGACCACATGGATTTCCCTGAATCTCTCTCTCTCTCTCTCTCTCTCTCTCTCTCTCTCTCTCTCTCTCTCTCTCTCTCTCTCTCCAAGCCCAGTCGGCTGTGGCTATAGAATACATCGACTACATCTCTGCAGATTGTTTAGCGTCATACCAGGACACTCTCCAAGTTTTCTGGATATGAAACTAAATAATCTGATGGTAAGGCTTCAATAATGCTGAAGAATTGGGGGAAGTGGAGTACCCCTTTATTGCCTTCGCTCCCGGGTCTACTCTGGCTCGGAGTGGTAGCACCTGATAGGGTCAAATATCTATGGGTCAAATAGAACTAAACTGTGTACTTATGCTAAATTGATTTGTTTGAAATAGAACTATATTGATATTTAGACTTTGTACTTATGCTAAACTGAAATGTTTGAAATAGAACTGTTTATATGTATAAAAATGGATTTGGTATTGAATAACCCACAATGGTTGACATGCCATAAAAACCAAACTAAACCTCTCTATCCGTCCGTTTTCAGCTATCACTCCTGGTAGCTCCTCCAAACTAAACACAAATTCTTGTTTGTCGGTCAACACTAAGGCGACCATGTGTAGAAGATAATAGAAAAAATGTCGCTTATATTTTGCAAGTTCGTTCTTGCGTCTCCAGTAGTGTTCTGCTTGTCTTATTCGTCTTACGTTGATGGTTTTGGAGAGGCAAGTGGCCGTACAGCTGCTTTTGTGGTGTGTTGCTTCCAGGATTAGTTCAAAACAGCACGTAACATTCTTGTGAAGTACCCATCTTGTTTTTTTCTCCATGCGTTTTTTATCAGCGTCCATGTCGTGGATCTATATAGTAGTATTGACACAACCACAGCTTTGAAAAACACTCTTTTTGTTTTATCGAATAGATCAAATTTTGCTACGCTTGGACTACTATCGACATATATATGTATATATATATATATGTGTGTGTGTATGTGTGTGAATAGTGACTGGTAATGGTAGGTCTTTTCGGGCTCACTGGGAAGAGCTATTCTATCAATTCTATCAATTAGGAACCCATACACATTCTCTTAGAACTATTAATTTGTTCTCAACTTGGGTTTGACTCAAAGCCTCACGAATAATCATCTAATTTTCGTGGCTTTGTTTCATTTTCGTACCTTAAATTTTTTATTTAGATGTATTTTGCTGATCGTATTTAAAAAAAAAAAGCGTTGTAGATATTTCGGGCCTATGAAAACCATCCCTTAAAAACAAATACAGTCCTTCTAATTACATGGCTCAGACAAATAAGTTTCTGATTGAAATAATAAAAATATTTTTTAATCTCTAATGTTAATCCCCGTTTTTCGAAGAATATGTTTTTGCTTCTATTTAACAGTTAAATTTTAATTGTATATATTTTTCTTCTGTTTATTATAATATAATATAAAGAAAATTTAATATGACGTCGGGCCCAAAAGATTCGAGCCCCATGTTAGTTCAATACATGGTTGTGAGTGAGTGTGTGCGTGTACGTGCGCGTATGTGTGTATGTGCGTGTGCATGGCATGCGTGGTGTCCGTATACGCGCGTGCATGTGAGTGTGTCTCTCTCTTTACGTAGGTATATATGTGGCTCCGTGATTTGTTCCACTGACCCTGAGACTAGGCGGTTAACTTCAAAAATTCTAGTGGTGACTATATATATATATATATATATAGAGAGAGAGAGAGACAGAGACAGAGACAGACAGAGAGGAGAGATAAGAGAGAAGGAAGAGAGAAGTCAGTCAAAGGAAGACGGTTAGCTCTTATATATTTATAAAATATATTTATGTATAATGTATTTTGCGTCATAGGAAAAAACTTTGAATATCTGGCCAAAATGTGTGGGTTTATTAACAATGAGTTATTCTCTAAGTCATTTTTTATTTACCATTCTTGGCTTTGTACCCATTTCTCAACTTGAACGCTTTCAAGTTGGGTAATTATTATGGAATTGTGATTCTTAAACGGAGGGGGTGCCGTTGAAGGCATGTCTAATCTTAGAGAAAATTTAGCAAGAGAAGAAATTATGAAGGAATTTCAGTCAGATTTCTCAGTCATAAGGATATCAATAAATTCAATCGGGTTTTTATTTTTATGGATTTTGATGCAGTATATTTCATTGTGTTTGAAAAAACTGATTGATTAACTTTAACGACAGATAAACCCGTCAGGGGATATTTTATGCCGAGAGGTTTGGGAAATGCGTTCATTGTACGTTTAAGTTTATATTGAATTGTACGTTTATATTGACATTTTTGTATGGTTTCTAAACTTTTTGCATGCGATAATAAGTTTTCAGGTATTCCAATCTAAGTAATTTACAAACAGATCTATTTGGTCCATCGATGGGACCCTAACAGATACAACCAGTCCCAGTCAGAGTGGTCTTGGAGTAATGACAATGAAGGGGTACTCCACACTCCCTAGATTTGCAGAATTGGAGCCTCACCACCAGATGTAGTTTAGTACCATACACAGTACACCTTTTTTGGGAGGTAGAGAGTCTTAACCCTCTGCAAGAGATACAAAGAGCATATTTTAAGCCACGTTGATAGGGCGGTCTTGAAAAATAAACGGATGGCGCAAACTCATCTGAAGGTGCTTTGTTTTTATTTTTGTTGTTTTTGATTTTTGTTGTTTTTGTTTTGTTGCTGATTTTGTGTGTGTGTGTGTGTGTGTGTGTGTGTGTGTGTGTGTGTGTGTGTGTGTGTGTGTGTGTGTGTGTGTGTTTTAGGGCCGGGGGTTTCAAATTACAAGCAAGGCTTCTTTTTTTAAAGGATAACACTTTTCAATATTTCTCGCACATTAGAAATAAATTTTACTTTGGTGTATCCAGTGAGACCTTCCACCTCTGTCCGCTAGCCCAGTCGGCCGAGGATGTAGAATACACCGACTACATCTCTGCAGAGAGGTAAGACTCCCCACTCAACGAGTATCCTAGGTATGACACAAAACAATCTGATGATGAGGCTTCCGTGATACTGTAGTTTTTGAGAATGCGGAGTGCCCCGTCATTGTCGTTGCTCCCAGGTCTTCTCAGATCCGGAGGGGTAGCATCTAATAGGATCCTATCTATCGATCAAATAGCACTATTTGAAATTTAAACTGAGTGCAAAAATAGACTTATGCTCAATCGAATTGTTAGAAATAGAACTGTTTGATCATTCAACTGATGTTTAATTGAATTGTTAGTGATACATAGTAATACTTTGAACCATTCATCTGTGTTCAAACTAATGAGTAATGTTGAATAGAATAATTAGTGTTAAATAGCAATACTTGGAACCAATTCAACGTGTGCAAACAAATGATGACCTATAATACATAGTTAATGTTACATAGCAATACAAGAAAGTATTTCACTGTGTGCAAACAAATGGTTAACTGTAAATAGAAACATTCATGTGAGGTAGAAATACTTGAAACCATTTAACAGTGTACAAAAGAATGAGCTCAGGCTCGTTAAAAAATGCATCAACCAAATGTGTTAACAAATCATATATTTAATATGTATACGTAAAAACTGGATTTGGCATTAAATAACCTACAATGGTTGATATGCTATAAAAGCCGACCAAAACTCCATCTGTGCATTATAATTGTAAGCGAGCTCAACTTGCAGACCATTGTTCGTAAGTACTATTTGCACTGGATACTCCATAATTCTGGCCTTGTGCTACGCTAAACTTAGTAAATAACTACATACGCGTGGCGTAACGGTTACCCTCGTTGGAAATGAACTCGGTGACCCGTGTTCAAATCTTGTACGAGGCTGTTTGCCCTAGGTAA
>OY757905.1:52610161-52612661 GCA_963585895.1 Sepioteuthis lessoniana | reverse complement strand
GTGGGGATCCATAAGAGTACATCTCTTATGAGTTCATCTCTGCTTCTCCAGCAGTGTCCTGCATGTCTGGTTCGTCTAACTTGAATAGTTTTCGTGATAGGGGGCAGGTGGCCGTACAGTTGGTGTCTTGTGGGGTGTTGCTGCCAGGACTTGTTCAGGATTGCACGCAGCATTCTTGTGTAATTTCCATCTAGCTTCTTCTCCAGTCGTTTTGTTAGCGTCCATGTAGTGCATCCATATAGTAGTATCGATGTGACCGCTGCCTGGAAGAAACTGCGTTTCATTTTATCGGTTAGGTCTGATTTCCATATAATCGATAGCCTATTGATAGCTGTCCATGCTTTCGTTAACCTCGTTTCGATGTCCTTTTCAGTTGATTCGACGCTGCTTCCTAGGTACGTGAATTTGTCTAATAGTTTAAGTGGGGTTCCTTCTAGAGTGGAGATGTCCCCCGTTTGGTTATAGCACATATATTCCGTTTTGTGTGCATTAACATAGAGGCCTATGCTTGCTGCTGCTCGTTCCAAACTATGCAGAAGTGTTTCGGCTTGGTCAGGTGTATTTGCCAGTATCGCTATGTCATCGGCGTAGTCGGCATCGGTAATTGTTGTTGCGGGGTATCTTCTGCTTCTTTTCTTCGTCAGTTCGTAGTCATTCTCTTTGATTTTGTCAATCGGTGTTCTAAGTACGTAGTCTAGACAAATGATAAAGAGGTACGGGGCCAGCGTGTCCCCTTGTAGTACTCCTGCTACAATGTCAAAGTATTCTGTGTCTCCATCCGGTGATCGTACTTTTACTTTAGTGTTTCTATAGAGAATCGTTATTGCCGCTACGGTTTCTTTAGGTATGCCGTACGCTAGTAGGATTTGTTCCATCTTTCCTCTGTGAACGGAGTCGAAAGCCTTGGTAAAGTCGACAAATATTAATGTCGCTTGTAGGTTCTTTGCCCGTACACCTTCAAGGATTCTGCGGATGGTTAATATTTGTGAGGTCATGGATCTATTTCTTCGGAAGCCATTTTGGTTTTTTCTAAGTATGTTGTCGATTTTGGGTTCTATTCGGTTTCGTAGTAGGGCATTGTAGATTTTGGCAGCTCTGGATGTAAGTGTTATGCCTCGGAAGGTTTTGGCTAATCCGAGGTCCCCCTTTTTAGGGAAGGGGAGTATGCATCCCTTCATCCATCTATCTATTGAATTTTGATTGTATACTGCGTTGCAGTGTCAGAGCAGTATGTCGTCGAATTGTCTGGTCTTCCATACTTCCGGGGGAATTTCGTCCAGCCCTGCAGCTTTCCTATTTTTAATTTTTCTGAGAACTGAGTCGAGTTCTTCTTGTGTGAACGGTCCTAGTTTAATGTCTAATTGTTTGCTAATTATTCTGGTGATTGGTTCATGCGTTATTTTTGGTGGGTTTCCAAGTAAGTTTTCGAAGTGCTATTTCCACAGTTTTATTCTTTCTTGTTGGTTTGCTGCTTTAAGTTTTGCTTTGGCTGTGTTCTTTCTTCTGCTCACTTCGTTTATTGTTTGCCAGGCTATCCTAGATTGTCTATCTTCCACCGAGTCTCTAATCTTATCTATCTGATTTTGAATGTATTCTGTCTGTTCCTTTATATATATGCCTGTTTATTGATATTGTGCCGTTTTTAGTTTTAAGGCATTTGTGTTTTTGGAGGCTGTTTTCACTAGTGCACGTTTTTCTCTCACCGCTAAAGTTTCCCATGGGACTCTATATTTAGTTTTAATTTTTGTTGGAATGTATTTTGCTGCTGCCTCGAGGTGTGCATTGACGAAATTTTCGTATTCGTCGTTTGGTGTACTTTTTTCCGTCTTTTCTTGTAGTGTTTCGAATCTGTTTCTTAATTCTAATACGTATTTATCTCTTATATCTTTGTTGTTTAATAGGGCCCAGTCATAGTGTTTTGTGGTCGCTGTTCGTTTGGCGTTCTTTCGTAGGCTTAACCGTATTTTCGCCGTTACTATTCGGTGATCGGTGGACACACCCTCAAAAGAGGAGTATGCCTCGCAATTCAGTGCACTATTTTTCCATTTCTTGTTTATAAGGACGTAGTCTATCTGAGCTTTAGTATTGTTTGCGTACGTGTATGTCCATAGTTTGCCCTCTCTTTTTTGGTAGTTTGTATTGAGGCATGCTAATCTATTTTCTATCATGAAATCTGTTAGATGTAGCCCATTCCTATTTGACGTGTTGTGGAGGCTGTATTTGTTGTTTCCGTTTTTCCCGATTTGGGCATTCATGTCTCCGCCAATGACTAACATGTTGTGTTTCGGGATGCTACGCACTAATGAGGATAACTCATCGTAGAAGGTGACTAGTTCAGTTTCTTCACTAACATTGGTGGGGCTGTAGCATGAGATGATTGTTGCTCTGGGGTTTCCGTTAAATGTAGCTGCCATCATTCTAGGTTGTATTTTCTCAACGCTATTAAGCGTTTTTAATGCTCTAGGTCCTATAAGTAATCCTACCCCTCCTACTGCGGCGT
>OY757905.1:52367661-52605161 GCA_963585895.1 Sepioteuthis lessoniana | reverse complement strand
AGAACCTCGACAATCAGTAAAAGTCAGTTAGGCCTAAAAGCATGGATTTCGATGCCGTGCTCCAAGCTATAGTGCAAATCTGGAGAGTAACACACGGAGGGTATCAGACGAGTTCAGCATCTCACAGTTCAGTGTGGTTTGTTACCTTTACGATCACAGGAAGAGCATACGGAACTGCTGAATTGTGCCTCATGTTACCAAAATATTGCAAAACTTTTGACTCACCCTACTATATAAGTATTTACTAAGCTTATCTTAGTTGTAGCCCAAGGTCAGAAGTATGGGGCACCCAGTGAGAATCAAGTTCGCTAGTAATGTTCTATTAATTTAGCTTGCTAACCATTAGAATATGTAAAATTCTCATAAGTACGTATATATATATAATTACATTTTTTCTTGTTTACATTTATCTTTTTATATAACTTGGAGAAGTCAAAAGTTCTGCAATATATTGATAACTTATTTGCTTCATTCAGACTAGTTACAATAAAAGCAGTTTCCCATCAAAAATAGAGGCCATCGTTTTGCATCTCGTTAAGCTATCTTTCTGTCAGATTTTTTATACCACGTTGACAACAGTTCTTGTCCTTAGAGGTTTCCACCTTTACTTAGTTATTCGAGTGTCGCGAGTACAGGAATTGAACTGGGGATTGGAATAAATAATAATTTGAGGGAGATAGATCCGGATTATATGCTAGATGTGTCTCCTCACCCCTCCCATGGGTTGAGCGCTCGAATGGGGAATTGCCAGCTACCACATACTCGTAAATGCAAACCTCGTCTCATGAATTGAGCACTCCGGTAGCCGATAAGCGTATATGTAAATAAATATACACGTTAAAAATTCCTTCTCTTATCAGCCCCATTTTATCTTATGGTACAAGAAGGTGATGGCTGAGAGTCAATTGCGCTGAGACATTTAAACTGTGTACAAACAAACAATCAATATGAAGTAGAATTATCAGAGTTAGACAACAATACCTGACGCCATTTAACAGTGTGCAAACAAATGAGCTCTCGTTCGTTTAAAAATGTTATCTTCAAACTATTCGCTTACAAATCATATATATAAACAGGGTTTGGCATTAAATAACCCACAAAGGCGGATATGCCATAAACCACATATATATAACGTAAGTAAAGTTGGCGACCATAGTCGAGGGACACCCAAAGGCTCCCTTTGCGATAGTTACAACACCAAGATGTAGGGGAGGGCGCTACTCCTTTCCCTGGATTGCTCCACTTTGCCCTTGATCCGTACCTTATAATGCCTATTAAGCTAGGAGACATCAAGTACCATTTTTGAGTCTTTGGTATGAGTCGACCTGGGATTGAACCCAGGTCTCTGGGGCCAATAGCGAACACTCTAACCATTGTGCCAATGTCCGGTATTATAATTAAAGTAAATGGGTTTTATGGTAGGTATTTGCCAACTCCTTCGCTGGGGCAGGATGTGACACAAGGCCAATTTTTAAGCGGCCTTTTGAATTCACCGTTTTTCCACTCCTACACCAGTTGATTAATCAAGGATAAAGAACCGCGTCTGCTCAACAATTTATCCAAAATTGCAAAGAGAATAATTGGATTCAGATCTTTCCCTGGGGTATTAGCGCTAGGCGAAATGCAAACTCGTTCAAGATTTGAACTCGTGTTGCCGTGTCCATTTACTACGGCGATAACATTACACCATGACACATACACTTGTTTTTGATGTAACTGTTTGAGAAATTCTATTCATGAAAGAATCTTTTTAATCCTTTATTCTCAGGGAGATTAGCACAAACTATGAAATACTTAAATCTGAAGGTCTGGATGGCTGCAGTTTTTAAGTGTGGCATGAAGCTAAAAAAAGCAAAAAATAACAGATATGCAATTGATTTGTTCCCTCCCTTGTACTAAAAGGTATAGAGAAACAGTATAGAGAAGAGGTCAAGTGGTCCCCGGCAAAACCGAGGAATCAAGAAATCTACACAAGAAGGTTTTTATGTTAGATCTTCAGTTTGTGAATAAGTCGGGAATCGTGACAGTTGTAACGTAAAGAGCATTAGGTTCATCATTATATGAGCCGTTGTCAATGTCACTGGGTGCAAATTTGTTGACGTGAAAAAATTTAAAACGTAAATCGTAGATATGTCTGCTGACAAAAGATATCTTATACATATATATATATATATATATATATAGTGGCTTTTCCTCTCTCTCTCTCTCTCTCTCTCTCTCTCTCTCTCTCTCTGTATATATATATATATATAATGGCTTCCCTTCTCCTATCTTTCGTCAAGACAAGTTTATGATTTATATATATATATATATATATGTGTGTGTGTGTGTGTGTGTGTGTGTATACAAATATGAAAATCAAGGTATTCAGAGAATGATTTCATTGATAGTTGAATACACACACACACACACACACACACACACACACACATATATATATATATATATATATATATATATATTAGCGAAAATATATATATATATTAGAGAAACTGGAAATAAATTTGACAGTATGTAAATATAAAAATATGATAAAACCAAATATTTGATATTTTTTTATATATGATGATATGCTACGTATGTTTCATTTATTTGTTAAACCATCTTCAGTATGATTAATAGCTTCATCCGAAAAATATTTTCAAATGAAAAATGAAACGAAAATATGAAAAAATCTTAGCGTACTATTATCGCAAACAAATAGTGACGTTACTTATTGCGTTCGAAAGTATTCTTTTCCCAAAGATTCGGTCTTTGCCATAGATTTAATCTAATTTTTTTTATATGAAAATCATACAAATATAAGCATTATTTTCTTTAATTCATAACTCTTATAAATATTTTGTTTATTTAAAAAAAAACTTGGCATATGATCATATATAAAAATACATCCTCTGAATATTTGTTTTCACACGCACGCACACACACACACACACACACACACACATATATATATATATATATATATATATATATATATATATATATATATATATAAGATTGTTTTTGGTCCAACGAGAGATATTTAAATCTTTTTAAACGAGTAAGTCCGCAAATGAATCTGAATTTGACATTTAGGTTTTTATTATTTCACATATTTGTGCTCAATACGTGTTTCAGACTTGACTCAAGAAATCTATAATGTTATAATCTCGTTCTTAATTCCAGGAGAGTTTCTGTAAATGTCCTATTGCAGTTAATTGTTCTTGAAGACATCTGGCTATGTAATTTAAAAGATCTTTCGATTTTTAAATTTTAAATTTTAAATTTTAAAGATTTATTAATTAAAACTTATAATTTAAAAGATTTATCGAGTTAGAATGTTTTTCAGAATAAGCAAAAAGCTTTGCAACTATTTTACATAATCAGCTTATAAATCTAATTAGCATTGCTTCGTTAGATATGAATAATTATTTTAGAAAAATAATTCCCCCATCTTTCTTTGAAAGTTTTTAGATTAAAATTTTGTACAATTAATTACGTCTTACAGTAACATGGCTTATTTCTGTTCGTCATTTATAGCACCTTTTCAATGATAATTTTTTTTTACCATCAGAAACAAATCTTTCTGTGCCCAATACTTTCGCGGCCCTACATCAACCGTTTGACCATCTATAGAGAATTAACACCCAATTAGTAATATATATGTGAACAAGCGATATTACATCACTGAAATATCTTGCCAGTCGCTCCAAAACAATCATTGCCACCTGTGCTTTCATCACCAACTATTGTTAAACGCGAGTTCCATGGAAGAAAGACAAATAAACACGTCTCAATTATTGATATAAAGTTTTTTCAAAAATGTATGCAAATAGTACCTCCCTAATGTCCTGTCCCATGATCGGACAACTCCTCTGTTCAGGCAAATCTTATATGGTCTGGAATGTTTTGAATCAAGCAACATTATTTTATGAATGCACCCCAAGAATCTGGAGTTTGGACTGTAATTTACGGTTTATAAGCCAACTCGTTAAACACAATCAGAAAATTAAACTAAATTCAAAATTCCACAATTCTCGTTGTTCAGCATAATATTAGTGTAATTATTTATTTTACTAATGTCAGTGACAAAGAGGACGAGTGGAGACCATCCAAAGAACAGCTTCATTAAGATGGGTCAGAATACTGAGAAGAGTCCCGGACACTTGAGGAGGCTTGCTGTTTCTCAAACTCCAGTGAGAAACCATCAGCTAACGCTGCTGTGAAAAACTTTCGAAAGAGTAATAATAATGGTACTTAACAGAAGGCTATACCAAGTATTCATTGACAAAAAGAAAAGAACTTATCATCTGGCGGATTTGTCTGCACCAGTGGACCCGAGTAAAGATGAAAGAAGGCGGAAACATAGAAAAATATTTGTGTTTTGCCTGAGAGCTGAAAAAATGTGGAACACGTGGGTGATGGTAATACTAATTGAAGTTGGTTCCCTTGGAACAGTCCTCAAAGGCCTTGAAAAGAGACTGGGGAAGCTGTGGCTCAGAGGAAAAATCGAGACCATCTAGACCACAACATTGTTAAAATCAGCCAGAATAATGAGAAAAGCAAAGCTAATGAGACTTGCTGTCACTCAGACTCCAGTGAAGTACCACCAGTTAACGCTGGAGGTGCCCGTGGTGTAATTGTTATCGTCGTAGGAAATGAACACGGCGACACGAGTTCAAATCCTGGACGAGACTGATTGCATTTCACATGGCACTAATGCCCTCCAGCTATGGGTAAATAGTAGGACAGACTAGGTTCTTCAGCCTTGGTTAGGCAACTAGTCTAGGAGAAGGAAAACTCTGAATTCAAACCTGTTAAACTCCGCTTAAAAATTGACCTTGTGTCATATCCTGCCCGAGCGGAGGGGTTGGTAAATAGGACCACCAGTTAACGCTGGTGCGAAAAACTCGCAATAATAATAATACCTATGTAGTGATACTGGCCAATTAATCTGCCTAATTTGCATAAGTGTAAGAGAGAACCTAAGTAAATATTTCACTAAGAATAACTGGGGAAGCTTTATTAGCCGCTGACAAGGGCTAACCTTTCACATCACAACAATGGTGTCGCCGATAGAATACCAATTGGCTCTCGTGGATTCTGATTTTGTCGATACGTGGCTACGATCTTTTGCTACGAGTGCAAGAAGTAAAAAGCTAAAAGACAACAAAGAAAAGAGAGGAGAAAATGAAATTACGGATTTCTTTTTGGCTACATCTGGATGCTAGGCGATAATGCAGGTCTTCACAATGGCGTACCCCAAAACCTTGAAGACTTGACTTTTGAAAAAATGAATTAGATCATAAGAAGAAATATGAGACCCAAAAAAAGGTTGATCGTGACAGAAATAAAGAAGTTCATTTCGATGAAACAAGAAATTGATGAACCAATCATAAAATATCTACACCGTCAACGAAATGCGAGTAGATATTGCGAGCTTGAAAAGCTTGGACAAGAAGAACAGTCAATTGAAGAGGACTTAATTCAATTAAGGTCAATTGAATGTATGTGCAATGCTTCACACCGATATAAAATAATCGAACAACTACAAAAAGGAAATATGTCTTTAAATACCTACGTTGACTTTATACAGCAGCAAGAATTAATTCAGAAATACAACCATTATAAAAGTCAACTCAGCGAACAAATATTCGCCGATATTTACATGTTAAAAACAATTCTAAAAATGTTCGTATTATGGACATGAACATGAAATAAAAAAGGAGAAATGCCTACCATTTGGGAAAACTTGTACAAATTGCTTAAAAAGGAGTTCTTTTCAAGCAGTATACAAATTCAAAAAGAAAAACGTTGAAAGAGTTGAAGAAAATGAAGCCAATATGGAAGCTTTTTCAGTAAAAAAAAACAAACAAACATAAAAAAGAATGTAGAAAAAATGAACGAAAAAAAAAGACATTATACTCAAGGTTAAAATCAACAACTTCGATTTAGATACGCAAATGGATACCGGCAGTGGCCAACAAATTTCTAGGAACGCATTGGAAAGCCAACTTCACAAAAGATCAGTTTACAACTCCGCCAATTCGATGGGTCAGTCATAAAAACTGTAGGGTACTTTGAAGGTTACTTGGAGTTAAAAGGTAAATGTGAAGTAATACCTATAATTGTCACAATTAGTAAACAGAACCACGGACTTCTTGGAAACGATGTGCTTAATATAAATTCTATCAAATTAATGAGATAAAAATGGAAAAAACCAGAAAGTTGAAAAACTATAAAGCGAGTTTAAAAGTAAAAGAAAATGTTAACCCCTCTTATTATGAGGCACAAAAATTACCTGTACATTTGTTGCCATTAGTGGTTGACAAAGTACGAAAATTAATAGAACAGGACCTTCTTGAACATGTTCCCCCTGGGGGTAGCAAGTGGGCATCACCCATTATTGTTGTAAGAAAGTCAGATGGAAACATACGTATATGCGGGGATTATAAAATAGGCGTAAATCACAAAGTTTTCTCGGATTCATATCCTATAGCCAATGTTAAAATTGCATTAAATACACTGACAGGAATGATCGTTTTTACAAAAATAGATTTGAAAACGGCATACCACCAAATAGCAAAAGACAATAACTTCAAAGAAGTAACGACGATAAATACGCCAGTAAGATTACTAAAATGGAAAAGGATGCCATATGGAATAAAAACAAAAAGCACTATATTTCAAAGGGCTATCGAACAGGTTTTAGGAGAAGATATAAAAAATATGGTTTGTTATCAAAACAATATATGCATAGGGGCTACTAATGAAAATGAATTAAAAAAGGAAACCGACATCCTTTTGAATAGATTAAGAAACGCTGGAATGGCAATAAATTCTAAAAATACGTTAAAAAATAGTAGTAAAATATCATTTTTAGGTTATTCCATTTCAAAAGAAAGTATATCACCAGACCAAGCCTCGATAGAAAAAATATTAAAAGTAGCTACACCTACAAATCGAAAAGAAATTGAATCTTTTTGGGGATAGGTGAATTTCTACAGGTGATATGTACCAAAATACACAGACCTGACTGAAGCGTTTGCAACTTTAAGAAAAGAAGAATGTTGAATTTATCTGGTCGGAGGAACAACAAAAAGGGCAAAGAAACCAGTAGTGAAAATTTTTTTATCCAAAAAAGATCATTGTGTTAGCCACAGATGCAAGCGAATATTCAATATCTGGAATATTATCACAAGAAAAAAATCCGATAATGTATTTATCAAGAACACTAACGAACACTGAATTTAATTATCTAAATATAAAGAAAGAAGCATTGGCCATTGTGTGGACAACCGCTAGAGCCCGAAAATTTTTGATTGGAAAAAATTTCTATTGAGAAGTGATCATACAATATTAGAGTTTATATTCAATCCAAGAAAAGAATTACCTAAAATCACGACATCGGGAATACTAAGAAGGGCAAAAAGATTAACGACGATTAACTTTGATACAGAATATGTCAAAGGAAATTCAATGCCACACGTAGATGCACTATTAAGATTGCGATTTTACAAGGAGTTAAAAGATAAAACAGAAGAATTTGAAAATACATTTTAACATTGGGTAGAAACTGATATTTTGTCTTGAGATAGAATGACTGCAGAGACTAGATATGATCCAGGACTAAGTAAAATGATATCGAGAATAAGAAAAAACACATGGGAGAGTTGTTTCTGGGTGGAAAGACCCTACAAAGAAATAAGACAAATTAACGATAGAACATAAAGTGATTTGTAATGGGGATTCGATAATTCCCCCAGAAACACAAAATGGTGATAAAATTGGTGATAAAAAATGTACATGATGATATACATTGTGGAGTAGCGACCGCACAAAAAAGAATAAGATTAGAAGCATGATGGCTTGGATATTCACGAGATAATGAAGAATATTTTTTAAAATGTAAAGAATAAAGAAATTTTACGCAGACTCCTTTACATTCATGGCCCAGAGAAGTGGAGCCATGGAATCTTATGCATATGGATCATGCACACATTATTAGAATGGGACTCTTATTAATAATAGCAGACTCTTTTTCAGGCTGGCCTGAAGCAATCCGTAAGAAAGGTTCTACGATAAAACAGATCCTAAGGGTCATATTTTCCAGAAATGGTATACCAAAAACCCTGGTATCCGACAATGCACCAGAATTTGGTGACGAAGATCTTAGTTTATGGTTGGAAAATATAGGATGTAAACCGTATATGACACAGCCATATCACCCTCAATCAAATGGGTTAGCGGAAAGAATGACGAAGACCGTAAAAATGGGACTAAAAGCATGTTCTCAGCAAAAAGAAAAAAATAGAAGTTTTTCTACCTAGGCTCTTTTTAAGATATCGCTCAATACCACACGCTGGAAGACTAGAAAGCTCATCAGCTTTAATGGGAAGGCAAATTAGAGCTCCGCTAACGATGTCGAATTCCACAAATGAAAAAATGTGGTACAAAAAGAACAAAGAATCAAATCCAGAAAAGGCAGAATTTACCATGTAAAAAGGCTACAATACAGTTATTATAAATAGAGAAAACGGGAACAGTATATTAGCCCATGTAAATCAAATAAGGCCCAAGAGTGAAGATGGAGAGCAAAATGATGAAGAAATCTGTCCAATTCCTTCCACTGATGATTTATTAGAACAACCTTAACAGAAAGAAACGTCAAAATAATGCCTGATCAGATGGACCAGAATGAGTTTGAAAATTCTGATGAAGATCAAGTAATTCAAGGAGACGAACCTGACAGGTCTACGAGGATCATTAAATAAGTTTCCAGACTTTTTCGTATAGGCACTTTTATTGATAGTACACACATGAAACTCTAGTCCCCTTCGAAGTAATCTCCTCCGGCTGCAATGCACTTGTTGTACCTTTCCAACAATTTCTGGAAGGCTCCATGGAAGTCCTTTTGTGTGGGCGTGTAAATGACCTTCGTCACAGCCTCTTTCATCTCCTCAATTGTCTTATAACGATATCCTCTGAGCTTAGGGAATAACCAAAAGTCACAGGGAACAAAGTCTGGACTATAGAGAGGGTGAGGAACTGCCTTGATGCCCATCTTGGTCAAATAGTCTGTGACAAGGATGAAGTTGTGGCCTGGTGCATTGTCCTGGTGGAAATGCCACTGAGCCGATTTGAAGAGTGCTAGCCTCTTCCCTAGGAATCTCTTCCTGAATTCCTTTAAAACCTCAACATAGTAACTCTAACCCTAACCTTTTGGCCAATCATCTCTGGTGTATTGACTACCTTACTCCTACCACACCTCTCATCATCCCTCACAGACTCCCTGCCTTCCTTAAATCTCTTATGACACTGAAAAACTGATGCTCGATTCATGCAAGATGGTCGAAAAGCAGTCTGAAGCATTCCATACGTTTCTGTGGCATCATTCTTTCCAAGTTTAAACAGAATTCTATTGCATATCGTTCTTCTAAAGTGTCCTCACATCCAGATTGCATTTTTGAAATTCACCAGCTGTGATAATTAGGCTTTAGTAGGATGTATTCCAATTGCTGCTGTAGCTGTTCATTTGAAGCTGAAATCATAAAAATTAGTCAGTCATCTCATAAGATGTATAGCAATAACATACTGAATTTTCAAGAGTCTTCGGCCATTTCAAATGCCAGTATTTAAAAGTCTGGAAACTTATTGAAGTCACCACGTAGATCTCCCAGAGAAGTAAATACGGGAGAGAGACAAGGAGAGCAAAGTAATCCTGAAAATGAAGTCATAACTAGAATGAGTACAAGACCTACTAAGGGCATAAAATCTATATGTTTCTGGGAGATATAGTTATACTGGCAAATTAATCTGCCTAATTAGCATAAGTCTAAGAGAGAGCCTATATAAATCTCTCAATAACAAAAACTGGGGAATCTTGATTAGCCACTAACCAGTGCTAACCTTTCACATCACAACAAACCGAATGCAGAAAACTGGCTCAAAAGGAATACTTGAGTGCCCATAACAGGGTAGAAAAGGTGAGTAGGAGACTAAAATTTAGGCCATGTTGACCCACAAAGATCTATCCTAAAACGTGAGACATAAAATTCTTTGGAGCAAAATATCTAATCCCGACCAGAAAACCATAAATAGGATTAAATAAGAAAAGAACTACACATCTTGTGGATTTTGCCATTCCAGTGGATAATAGAGTAAAAATAAAACCCAGGAGTTCAGGATCCGTCGAGTAATAATTCTTATGAGTACAAATACAAATCTACAACTCCCATGAACTGTTTTGAATTTGTCACTCTTAGTTAATTTACAGAGTTGCTCAATTCGGATTCAAAACGCAGTTTAAAACGTAATTAAGTGTTTGATAAACCGACTTTTTAAATAGAATGTCTAGAAGCTCAAAAACGACAAAAACTCATTGTTTTCAGTTTTATTCTATGGTCTGTTGCATTTAGCAATTACAGTTGCAGAATGTTTTGTAGCAGTTAAATATGATTTATTTTAAAATGTAAGTGTTACATACGATAGGAAGTATTCCAGGGTTTAACATCACTCCTAAAAATAAGACAAACACAACTAAACTACCAATGAATACCCGTATAATGTATAATTGCTCATAGATAAGCAGAAAACCATACGAAGATGTATATATCTTATCTTAAATCTTAATGTATTTATATATTTATTTTCTTCAGAAAAATCCCCTTACTTTCATACTTTCATAAATAAATAAGTATGCACACACACACACATACACGCACACACACACACACACACACACATATGTATATATATATACTTACTAAACAATCAATCGATATATATATATATGGAGAGAGATAAAGAGAGAGAAAAAGAAAAAATGACAGAGAGATTGAGAGAGAAAGAGAGAGAGGCGGATAGATCATATATGTGTGTGTGTGTGTGTGCCCGCGCGCGCGTGTAAATATATATATATATATATATATATATATATATATATATATACAATAGATGGGTTTACAAATTTACGCATGCATCAATATATATATATATATATATATATATATATATATATATATATATCAATAGATTATTTACATTGATGTATGAGTAGTTTTGTAAAGACATTTATATATCTGTGTATAGATAAACGCATACGCACACACACACACACTCACACATACACACACACACATGATTGTATATGATTGTATTTATGACCACATAAAATTGTATATGATTGTATTTATGACCAAATGAAATATATACATATGGATATAGACAGACAGACAGACAGATTGACAGACAGAGAGAGAGAGAGAGAGAGAAAGAGAGAGAGAGAGTTAGATATGAACGGATTCTTCTATAAGTCACCTCGGTTGAGTCTATTGAATACGTTGATTGCATCTCTGCACAGGGGTAAGATAACCTCCTTTCAAAAAAGTGTGTCCTATATATGACACAAAACCATACGATGGTGATACTCTTGTTTTTAAGCTTTGGGAAATGTGGAGTACTCCTTTATTGACATTACTTCCAGCTCCACCCTCACCCGGAGCGAAAGTACCTGTTTGGCGACCTATCTATGGATCAGATAGAACAATTTAAACATTTTCTACGTTTAAAACCATTTAACTGTGTGCAAACAAATGAGAGATGCTAAATAGAATTATCACTCTTAGATAACAATACTTGAAACCATTTAACTATGTGCAAACAAATGAGCTCTCGCTCGTTTAAAAATGTTGCCCACAAACTATTCGTTTAATAATCATATAGTTGATATATGTATAAACAATATTTGGCATTAAATAACCTCCAAGAGATGATATGCCTTTAAACTCAAATAACGAATCAACCAACCTAATATATATATTACCCAGTCGGCTGAGGCTGTAAAATACACCGACTGCTCCTCAGTAGAGGGGTAAGACCTCTCCAACGAGTGTCCTGTTATGACACTAAACAATCTGATGGTAAAGTTCCAATAATACTAGAGCTTTAGGGAATGCAGAGTACCCCTTCATTGCCATCGCCCCCAGGTCCATTCTGGCCCGGAGTAGTAGTACCTGATAAGGGCCCTATCTATGGGTTAAATAAAACTTGACAGCGTACTTATACTAAACTGAATTGTTTGAAATGGAACTGTTTTTGACATTGAAACTCTACTCACGCTAAACTGATTTTTTTAATAAAGAACTATTTTGACATTTAACTGTGTGTAAACAAAATTTATACTAGTACTAAACTGAATTGGCTGAATTACAACTGTTTGAATAAACTGAATAGCTTGAAATAGAAATGTTCTTAATAATTAAACTGTGTACTCATGGTAAACTGAATTGTTTGAAATAGAACTGATTTTTTTTTTAAATGGATTTGGTATTAAATAACCTACAAATGTTGATATGCCATAAAAGCCAAACAACCAACCAACCTGTTATATATAAATTTAATTTCTTTTAAAATCTGAATATCACGCAGGTTTTCAAGGGGTTAACTTAATCACTTTCCAAATCATACAAACACAACTAAACACGGTGATCCTTAGTAGCTGTAATTTCTTTCGCAAATTTTCAGCTCGACGACTTTTAAGATATTTTATAACATTGTAGTTTACTGTAATGTAAACGCTAAGAGAATTGTTCGACAAGTTGACAATTTGGTAAATGCTCAAACACACACACACACACACACAAGCATACAAATCAACACATATAAGAAAAAAAAAGATTCTGTTGCTTCGTATATGTAGATTTGTTTGTTTTTTGTTGTTGTTTTTTGTTGTTGTTGTTGTTTATTTTGTTTTTTGTTTGTTTTTTCAAAAAATAAATGCATAAGAACAGGCAAAAAAAAATGTAAGCTGCGCCTGGAAGGATTACGAAGTAAACGCAAGAAATATCTTGTTTCGTCGCCAGGCACGGGCAAGACTACTTCGTACTTAAGAAACTACAGAGTGTGGCACAAGATACAAGTGGTTTTATATGAAAATATTTCGTCAGAGGTATTAAATGCAAAGGCTCAGATTTCATCCAGCTGTTTGCATATTTAATATGCACTGGGTAAGAAAATATTTTTCATATATATATATATATATATACCAATGGATACTCATTCGTACAATTGCTTATATATATATATATATATATATATATATATATATGAACAAAAGTATAGGGAGATGTATGAGTATTTCTATCTTAATGTAATAATATTTTTATTTTCCCCGAGAGAAAACTTATTGTAACTTACATCTATAAATATATTCTGTAATGCATATATACATTGATACGAATATATATATATACATATATATATATATGTCTTTACAGATTTACGTATACTTCGCCCTAAATACACACACACACACACACACACACATACATATATATGTGTGTGTGTGTGTGTGTGTGTGTGTGTGTGTGTGTGTGTGTGTCCGTCCGTCAGTCTGCTTATATATATATATATATATATATAAACAGACGGACAGATAGACAGAATGACCGAGACAAAGATCAGTACATAGAGAGAAATAGTTTAATGAATATAGATAAATATGTATATATAAGCATGTACATATCTAATAAAACGACTCGGTGGCCTAGTAGGTAGAGTGTTCACCAACGGTCCTCAAGACCTGGGTTCAATCCCAGGTCACGTCATACCAAAGACTTTAAAAATGGTGCGTGATACCTCCTTGCGTGACCCCCAGCAATATAAGGTACGTATCAAGGGTAAAGTGGAGCAATCCAGGGAAATGAGTAGCGCCCTCCCCTACACTTCGGTGTAGTAGCTATTGAAAAGGGAGCCTTCTGGTCGCCCTCGACTTCGGTCGCCAACTTTACTTACATATCGAATTATATGTTTCTGTGTATATATCTGTCTACGTGGTGACTTCAATAAGTTTCCAGACTTTTTTTTGTACTGACATTTAAAATTGTCGTAAACTCTTGAACATTCAGTATCTTATTGCTGTTTGTTTGTTTGTTTGTTTTTTTTTGTTTTTGTTTTTTTTTTAAGAAGTAAGCATCCGGCTTTTTTGCTTAAAGACAAAAACATGTCGCATTTCTGACCATCTCTCTTACCTAAAGCGAGAGTCCTAGTGATTGACCTTTTGTTATCAGTCACACTGAAAGGCACTAGGGTCACTGGAAGTCGGCAGCAGCTAATGAACTACAACATCAACACCTTTGAGTAAAGTAATTGGACAGACTGGGATCTCTAGCACTGATAGAGCATCTGGTCGAGAAAAAAGAAATACTAAATTCAAAACTAGGAGTTAAATCCCTAAGGTACCTGATGTTGTCATCCGTCTCGTTCTGTCAATTCCAATGTTGTCCCTGATGTAAACTTGTATAGCACTTTGCTTTATTTTGAAGAGGCAATTGACTGTCTTCCATACAGCCTTACTCGGGCCTTTGTCGATATCTACGCGCAAATCGATGGGGTCGCAAGAGACCAACAAATGCCATAACTATAACATAAAATCTCAATCCCTTACCGTCCTGTCGGTGGGGCTTAGAAAACTCTGTCTCTGCGGTTGAGGGTAGCACCTCTAAACATATGTGCTGAACTGAATCTAATGGTAAGGCTCCAGTTCGGAGGATCTCGATAGTGTGAAGTTCCCCTTTCACTGCTAAGCCGGAGTGGTGGTACCTGTTAGGGTTACATCTAGGGGTCAAGTAGATCTGCTGGTGTTGTATAGTGGGTCGTACCACGTAACTTCCGGTATCGCGGAAGTAGAAAAGACGCCGTGTCTCTTAAGCACGAGGAAGAAGAAGCAGAAGCAGAAAGAGAGACAGCTCTGGAACGACGTTGGTCAGTAGTAAGACCAACTTCGGACGTAACACCAACAGCGCGAGACTAGTCGAACTGTACCACTGTAATAAATAATTAACTCTATTTCACTGTGTATCCTTACCACGATGCAACAGCTGGTAAATTATTTGTATCATATCGGAATACTTAAAACCATGCAAAAGTGTGAAAATTACTTGTATTAGATACGTGGTGACTTCAATAAGTTTCCAGACTTTTTTGTACAGGCATTTAAAATTGTTATAGACTATTGAAAATTCAGTATGTTATTGCTATACATCTTATGAGATGACAGACCAATTTTTATGATTTCAGCTTCAAATGAACAGCTACAGCAGCAATTGGAATACACCCTACTAAAGCCTAATTGTCACAGCTGGTGAATTTCAAAAATGCAATCTGGACGTGATGACACTTTAGAAGAACGATATGCAATAGAATTCTGTTTAAACTTGGAAAGAATGATGCCACAGAAACGTATGGAATGCTTCTGACTGCTTTTCGACCATCTTGCATGAATCGAGCATCAGTTTTTCAGTGGCATAAGAGATTCAAGGAAGGCAGGGAGTCTGTGAGGGATAATGAGAGGTGTGGGAGGAGTAAGGTAGTCAATACACCAGAGATGATTGGCCAAAAGGTTAGGGTTAGGGTTACTATGTTGAGGTTTTAAGGGAGTTCAGAAAGAGATTCCTAGGGAAGAGGCTAGCACTCTTCAAATCGGATCAGTGGCATTTCCACCAGGACAATGCACCAGGCCACAACTTCATCCTTGTCACAGACTATTTGACCAAGATGGGTATCAAGGCAGTTCCTCACCCTCTCTATAGTCCAGACCTTGTTCCCTGTGACTTTTGGTTATTCCCTAAGCTCAGAGGATATCGTTATAAGACAATTGAGGAGATGAAAGAGGCTGTGACGAAGGTCATTGACACGCTCACGCAAGAGGACTTCCATGGAGCCTTCCAGAAATTGTTGGAAAGGTACAACAAGTGCATTGCAGCTGGAGGAGATTACTTCGAAGGGGACTAGAGTTTCATGTGTGTACTATCAATAAAAGTGCCTATACGAAAAAGTCTGGAAACTTATTTAATGATCCTCGTATCTATCTATCTATCAAGGGAGGCGTAAAAGTCACTTATATAAGTATATGTGTGTATAGTCATACATCCGAACATATATGCATATATGCGTAAATTATATATATATATATAAATATGTATATATCATATACATACATATATATATTTATAAGTATTTTGCTGTGTGGTAACTGCATAGTATATAAGAATTATAGATATAACATAGGATATGAGAACTATAATTATAGTATACTAAAAAGTAATTTACAGTGTGATAGTTGCATGCGAAAAAATCAGATTATTATAATGTACATAAACGTTTATCAGACAACAGCGTGGATCAACGTTCTTTATGTAAGAGAAATAGTTTCCATTCCAACATGCAACTTAACAATTATAGATAGCGGTCTTATCTGGAAGTTAACCACTAAATCCTCCTTAAAAGGTTTTTTTTCCATTTGTTTTATTGTTACTGTTAATTATAATTCAAAAAGATAATTGCCGTCGGAATAGATCTACAGACATAAGTGCACACGCCCATGTCCTTACCCATACTCATACTCACACACACATACTCCCTCAATCTCTTCCTCTCTCTCTCTCTCTCTCTCTCGCTCTCTCCTTCTCTTTCTCTCTCTCTCTCTTTCTCGCTCTGTCTCTGTCTCTGTCCTTCTCTTTCTCTCTCTCTTTCTCGCTTTGTCTCTCTCTCTCTCTCTCTCTCTCTTCCTCTCTCTCTCGCTCTCTCCTTCTCTTTCTCTCTCTCTCTCTTTCTCGCTCTGTCTCTGTCTCTGTCCTTCTCTTTCTCTCTCTCTCTTTCTCGCTTTGTCTCTCTCTCTCTCTCTCTCTCTCACACACACACACACACACACATACACACACGTATAATGTGATAACTTCTTACGCAAATGAATTCTATGCCACATATTAGTACAATGGTAACACTGTACTTAGAAACAGTAATATTTACCAGGTGAAATGATTGCGACAGCCTCGTTCTAGCGTCCATTTCTTTGACTTTTATTAACTATGTGGTGTTCCAGGGATGAAAGTTTTTTTAGTCTTATTTCGGTTATAAATCTTTCAATCGTGTAAAAAAAAATTTTAAGACACAGTTTAATATTTAACACTATCCAAGCACATGAAGAACCTCAAAAACAAAGTTAAAACTCACTATTAACAATTTGAAAAATGAGAAAAACAGAACTAACTTACGACATAACCTCAAAACCCTGGAGGGGAAAATTACAATAATAAGCTTCCGAGAACAAAATGAACATTTAAACAAAAGATCAGAACTCATTCCAAATACAGGCATGAAAATAAATTACTATTACGCTTCTTAAAAATACACTATGACTATAAACCCTAAAGATTTAACTAAAATTAATAAAACCTCAAAAAGAATATACCAAAATTTGGAACCGAAGAAAAGGTACACGCTCGAACAAAAACTTTACTGTTTACAAACTAAGAAAACTAAAATGAAATAAAAAGGATAAAAGGATAAAATGAAATAAAAAGGAAAATAAACTCATAAATCCATCGTCAAACAATCCTATATATAAAATTATCCTCAGAACTTAGAAGAATCAAATTAGGTGTCAAAACATTTCCCTAAATAAATTCCTTGTCAAAGACCATAAAACCATAAACCAAAACCCGTAACAGTCCGGTTTTCCCTTTCCGCAATACTTCAGGAGAAACAGAAATGACTTTTTAACCTGGAGATACAAAAAGCGTAAAATTAACAGTGACCATATGGTGTCATTTTTTTTTTATCTACACGGTCTCTCGCTCGCTCGCTCGCTCGCTTTCAATATATATATATATATATATATATATCATACTTTCACACACACATACGCTCTCTCTCTATATATATATATGTGTGTGTGTGTGTGTGTGTGTGAACAGTCGCCAAACGCCGTTGACTGTGTCTATGCTATCCAAACTTAAATACATAAGCTGTATAACCGATAATGAGTACTATTTATGCATAAATGTACAAAACTAAGTGTGTTCACCAATGGCTCGGGAGACCGGGGGTCAGTCCCAGGTTGAGTCATACCAAAGACTCAAAGAATGTTACTTGATAAGTATTTTAGCTAATTTCAACAATGCTGTGAGCTGAATGGTTTCTATTCCCCCTCTCCCGATCTCCAATTCATTCGCTTTCTTTTCCAGGTTTTTGAAGGCTGTTCCAAGGGTTCCAACCACGACTGGTATCGCTGTCACCTTCATATTTCACGTCTCTCTAGTAAGAACCAGGTATTGGCCTAGCTTTTCGCCTTCTTTCATTTTCACTCGGTGGTCTTCTAACTCAGCAAATTTCTCTCAATGAAAAGTTTTTTTTCTTATTAATTCACGTTCTGGCCTTTTGGCCGGGATTGAGTGATCCGTTTGTCACAGAGAATTTTATGCCTCATTTTCTTGGACTGATTCCAGTTTGTGCAAATACCATTGACTTTTTAGCAATAGGATTCAAGCACTGCAACACTGATTGAAGAGACGCGTGGACCGCAATGGAGGCGAGGCCGTGTAGAAAAATCTAATTCCAAGGATATATCTTGATCAACTTGTGAACTTTTAAGCTGACCGTTCGTATTGCTTTTATGCCAGTTTGTTGTATTTGCTTATTATGTGATCAACTATTTCATCTTTGAAACTTTGCCCAGTCGGCTGGGACTGTAGAATACACCGACTGCTTCTCTGCAGAGGGGTAAGACCCCCACCTACAACGAGTGTCCTGCTTATGATACTAAACAATCTGATGGTGAGGTTCCAGTAATGCTGGAGCTTTGGGGAATGCGGAGTACTCCGTTATTGCCATTGCTCCCAGGTCCACTCTGGCCCGGAGTGGTAGCACCTGATAAGGGTCCAATCTATGGGTTTAATAGAACTATCGGCATACTTATGCTAGACTAAATTGTTTGACTAAACTGAATAGATTGAAGTAGAAATGTTTTTGACAATTAAACTGTACTTACATTTAAACCACGTGCTTGTGCTAAACTAAATTATTAGAAATGGAACCGTTTTTTGACGTTGAAAACGTACTTATACTAAACTGAGTTTTAATATAGAACTGTTTTGATATTTAACTGTGTGTAAAGAAAATCTGTACTTATACTAAACTGAATTAGCTGAATTAGAACTGCTTGACTAAACTGAATAGCTTGAAATAGAAATGTTTTTCACAATTAAACTGTATTTACTTTTAAACTGCGTACTTATGCTAAACTGAATTGTTTGAAATAGAACTATTTTCATAAAAATGGATTTGGCGTTAAATAACCTTCAAAGGCTGATATGCCATATAACCCACCAACCAACCAACCAACCATCTCTGAAACTATATAATCTACAGTTACTATTCTCCTGTTTATTAGCACATTTCGATATAAGATTTTAAGTCATTATTCTATGCTGCTTTTTCTTTTAAATCAATTTCTCTCCACAGATTTCTTCTTCTTAGCAATGTTCGGGTCATCTCATTAGCAGTTTACTTAGTTTGTTACTGGAAGTATCCATTAAGTTTTCTTCGCATTTTTGTTTTCAAGATTTCTTTTTCTTCGTGTTTCCTTCCGTTAGTTCTATTAAAACTACTGTTGTCGGCTGCTGTAATCAGTCTTTCTCTGCTGTTTTTTGTATAATCTTCGAATCCTTTTATTGCTCGATCCATCTCAGTGATGGATATTACTAGAGATTCAGTTTCTGTTTTTACGTCTCCCTTTTGTGACCATTTCCAGGTAATTTTATGAGTAATGTCCTTAGTTTATCACTGAAAGTTTATCACTGTTGTTTTTCGTCCCATTTTGGCTTTCCAGAGGTTTTTTTCTCGTCCTGTTTTTATAGTTGTTAAGGACTGCTGCAACCATTCTTCCTTTGCTCTTGTTTATATATTCTTCGTTTCCATATATTGCGCCATTCACGCAGACCTCAAAGCTTGCAAGTCCTCTTCCTCTTTCTTCTCTTGTCACGTAGAGTCTATCGATGTTATATCTTGGGTGTAAAGCCTTGTGCATCATCATCAGTTCCCTAATTCTTTGGTCTATCCGTCTGAGTTCCTTTCTTATCCAATTTAAGAAGGGTCCAGAGTATCTTACAAGGGAGACAACCCAGTTATTTATTCAGGTAGAGAGGTTGATTACGAGAAATCTTCTTGTTTTTCTGAGATACTCCTTTTTTTCTTTCATCTCCGTTTGCTTGATGGTATCCGCATCTAATATTCCCAGATATTTGTGATTTTTCTTTTCCCCGAGTGTTCTGATGCTTTTCTGATTGAGCAGTTCTATTCCTTCAATTGTTTCTCTTTTCTGTTTTATTTTACTCATTTGGGAGTTTTTCACACCAGCGTTAGTCTGAGTGAAGTCAGAGTGACAGCAAGTCTCCTCAAGTCTCCAGGATTTTTCTTAGTATTCTGGCCGATCTCAGCAATACTGTAGTTTGGATGGTCTCCACTCGTTCTCTTATTTCCAAGTTCTCCAGTACCTGTATCAATCTTTTGGTGACTGCACAGAACGCACCAATCACAATTAGTATTACTGTCACTTTCATGCTTCATAGTTTTTTTGGGTTTTTTTTCAAATTCTCTAGCAAGATCCAGGTATCTCTCTTTTCGTTTTCCTTCAGTTTTAACCTGTGGTCAGAATTTTATGCGTCTCTAGTTGGACGCGTTTTTCAATTTCAAATTCTATTCCAATATCTTGGTTGAATATTCTTATAGTTTGTATAAGGGTTTCTGTTTTTTTTTTATTCTTGACATATATCTTAATTTTGTAATCTACTCGTGCCAGGCTACAGTTTTCTTCGTTGTATTTGCCTCCTTTATACGATGTTGATCTCTATGCAATTGGTCATTTGATTCTTTAAGCTTCTTTTCGATATTTCTATTTCGTTTTCCTTCAGTTTTAACCTGTGGTCAGCCGGAACGGCAAAGTTCACAATTTGACAGGTTCTCTTTTTTTCTTTGTTGACTATACTCATCATAGGCACATACGTGATCGTTCTGTAGTTGCTTGGAATATATCCTGGATTTCTGCTGATGAGTTTATATCATTATTATCATTATTATTTTATTTGAGGTTTTATATTATTATTATCATTATTATTTTATTTGTGAGTTTTTCACACCAGCGTTAGCCGATGGTTTCTCTATGGAGTTTGAGTTACTGCAAGTGTCCAGGACTCTTCTCAGTATTCTGGTCGATTTTAATAAAGCTGTTGTTTGGATGGTCTCTACTCGTCATCTAATTTCCAAGTCCTCTACTCATTCACCAATCCTTTGGTTACTGTACCGAGAGCACCAACTACTACTGGTATCATGTTACTTTCATGTTCCACAGTTTTCTTATAATTTCTAACCAAAGTCGAAGTACTTATCTTTCTTTTCGTTTTCATTCAATTTTACTCTGAGGTCAGCCGGAACAGCAAAGTCCACAATTCGGCAAGTTCTCTTCCCCACCCGCTTTTTTAAATAGATTATTACTTGGTCTGGTCGTCTGGCCGAGATTTGGTGATCTGTTTGTATCTCAAAATCCCAGAGGAGTTTGTGCGTCTCATTCTCCAGGACATATTCTGGGTTGTACATATACCATTTGTTCGTATGGTCAAATATCAATTTCTTGCACAATTCCCAGTAGATCACCTTACCCACCCAGTCGTGTCTAGTTTTATACTCTTTCTTCGCTAATTTGCTGAATCCGCTTATGTGATTGATCATTTTGTCTCTATCATTATTATTATTATTATTATTGCAATCTTTCTTGTAAACAAGTCTCTTAGTAAACCGGAGAGATTTGTTTGAATATTTTTTTTACTGATTTTCTTTTCAGACGACTATGAATGTCAGATTCAAACATATGTAGAAATTGTTCAAAAGTTTCTTCTTAAACTCTTTCATCCGTCTTTTTCAAATGGAAAGTTGAAATGTTTTCCTTTGGAATTTAGAGAAACTTTGATGCAGTATTTTTCCAGTGTGTTAGTGTGTTTGTGTGTATATGACGAACTCTTGTCGTTTTTGTATTTTTTTTTTTTTTATTATTAAAGCTTCTTTTTTTTTTTTCTTTTTTAGATAACACTTTCTTTTTGCTAAAGCTAAATATCTTGCATTGCATCTGCCGTTATTCTATTTTATTTTTTTCTGCATTTCTCTTTATTTCGGAATTTGTGAACACTAATTTTTTTTCTCACTTATTTTAAAAGATGCTGTATGCTTGTTTGATCAAAGTAGTATTAGCGTGATTGTTTTTTCTTGATTTTGTGAGATAACATTCGTCGCCTGTTTTAGAAATAGAATCCTCAGTTTGTTTACTTTCAACCACCCCCATCGCTACCATCACCGCAAACCATCCTTAAACATAGCTAACCCCAAAAGATGACTGGCGTGGTGGCTACACTTACAATCTAGCTTAGGTCCTTTACCCTACCCATTTTACATATTCAATTAATTATTTATTTTAGAACTTTATCTTAAGTGTTGTGGTTTAACGGCAGGCTGGTGGCCATGAGATCTAACTTACCAACTTGCTGATACCTATATTTTTTTAGATTTTACAAGTACTTCAAATGACTGTTGTGAGCAGAAATGTGTCAATGAATAAATGCCGACGCATTGTCCACAAGTCCAAGAATTTTATTTAAAACTTAAATTCTAAGAAAGGAAAAAACAACACAAATTATGAGGTAGTTGATTCTGTTCTGCACTTCGCCATCTTTTTCCGGTTCTCAACTCTTCCCTAACTGCCATGTGCTCCGAACTGAAGCCTGATTACCACCTTCATCTTATAGGTTCTCCTCCGGTATTCTATCGGTAGGTCTGTCTCTGTTTTCAAATAGATTCGATGTGCTAATTTCAAATCCTGGGGAAAACTGGTGGCTTTTCTCATTGCGCTAATACTGTTAGGAAAGTTACGACTCTCTCTCTCTATATATATATATACTGTACTCTCTAAGCTGTAGGCAAATTGTAAGGTAGACCGGGTTCTTTCGCCCAGAAAAGGCCGCCAGTCTAAGTAAAGGAAAATTCAAAACTTGTGGAGTTCTCTTCGGAAAATCCATGGCACACTGTTGCACAATTCCTCTGTTATCAGCTGACCCGGTATTAGCCTCAATCACTATAAACTAATCACTTGAGTAATGATGGTCGTCATCGAATATGATTGACAAATATTATATATATATATATATATATATATATATATATATATATATATATATATATATATAATCTACCACAAGCTTTTTCATATTATGTCATCCGGTTGTGGTTTCATGCAGACAGAAGACATTAATATTCTAAAAATCGAGACCTTCCGATTTTGATATTTAAAATTCTTTTTTCAGGTTTTTAAATCATAAACATATTTTTTAACCCAATGACACCTGTCTACAGGTGACCTTGGAATGCTCGTCTTATTTCAACAAATTATTTTTGCAAAACTATTGCTGCTGGCAGTGTTACTTTATAACATCCAGGTCTCGTTCGTATTAAATTTGTATTGCAAATTGAGTATCCGATCTCATAATATAGACAAGAAGTCAGGGCCTAGTTATACATTATTCGTATATTATAAATCGACCCCTACTTCCGCGCCGCTTCTGTCACTTCCACTTAATGTATCTCCAAAATGAAAAATTTCCGAAAGAAATGAAGACTTCTCTCAAGCAATCTAGACCGAACTAAATAAGATAAATCCATTTTCTAACAACATTACTATTGTGCACTAAACCGAATCTAAACGAAAATATCGGGTTACTTATGTTGTTTTATGATATATGTAAAACTTTACCTCTCATAGTGCTATGGTTAGCAAGCAAGATTAACAAACCATTGGCAGTGAGTTCGATTCTGATTGGGTGCCTCTTACTTCTGACCTTGTGCCACAGCCAACGTTTGTAAATAATTGTCATTTTGTATAGCACAGAACCAAATGAATATTTCACTGCTCCAATTGTCTAACTCTATGTTGTAGGTGACTCCCCTATGACCAGAATAATGGACTTACCCAAAGAGTATATTAATCAAGAACTAAGCTGGTAGAGGGAGAGCAGTCAACCCATACCGCGCCCGACCCCTTGTTTCTTTTTACTCCTGTAGATTAGGATTCCTGCTCCACCTAGGGTAGGTCCGGCTTGTTTTCGGTTCTTTCGCCCCGGAAAACAGTCGGCCTCCAATTTTATAGACGGGGGGATGGGAGGGCAACCAAACGGGGGATTTTTCCTTTGTTTCTGTATATATTTCGGGTTTTTTTCTCCCATCCCCATCATATGAATTCATTTGTAAAAATCACAATTTGTAAATAAAATCACGCACCACTCTCGGGGTTTTAAGTAGGTCTTCATCGAGCAAATGTGGTATTTTGGTGGTAGCAGTGCCCATGCGACGGATGAATGACTATATATTGTATTGTTGAATGGGTCGGCGAATGTGGCTAGCTAGGTCCTCTTAGTAAAAACACAGTCAATGTAAGACCGCACCCTTCCCCTTTCCCCCAAAACTTAAGGCCTTGTGCCTTCCTGTAATTAACAGGAAATAAAGGGAGGGCAGTAGCAGCTGTTAAGCACCTTGCCTGTCTTCGTGTACGTTGAACCAAGGAAACCCTCCTCAGAGACTTGGATACAATTGCGTGGCACTTATATCTCCGTGTTGAGTTATTTATTTATTGACCCTAAATAATCGGTCATAACACTCTAGAAAATAACCATTTCGTTTTCATCTGGACAAGAACACCGATCACTATGCAACTAATAAAGCGCAAATCACTAAAGAAACACGTAAATCTATTAGACGCTTTCTCTCTCACTTCGAAGGGCTGATTTCAATCAGCAGAATCCAGTTGATGGGACACACTTCGGCCGGCCGTAGTGTCAGCGGCAGAGATCTGTTCGGGTGTGTCACGTCACTGGACATACTTCGAACCTCGGGAGCAGTCCTACCAGGCTTTAACCCTCCTCGAAGGGGTTAGGTTTATCGCCTGGCACCTGAGAAATGCCGACGGAGCCCGAGGCATTTTTGGAAATGCCGAGCGTGTCTGGGCTACGACCTTGCACCCGGACTCACCTTAAAAAAGGCCTTGTGCCACACTGGTCTGTTTGGTGGGACGGCCCACAAATACCGCTGATGATGTTTCGAAATATCTTTACCCCAAGACATTATCTTGAGGAAAACAAGTTCCTGCTTTGTGCCATGTATTTTTCCATTATTAGTATAGATAGGAAAATAATGAGACGCTTTAACAAATTTGTCGACGTCTACATTTTGGCTCGACAGTTTAACCAAAAGGCAAGGATACTCAGGGAAAATATTAATGGCTGATTTTGCATGGCCATTGATAGTAAGAATTGCTAAAGTGAAATGTTTATTTTTTGTTGTTTGCCTTTTTATTCTTTGTTTGATTTTGTTTTTGTTTTTGTTTTTTTTTGCGGGGGAGAGGGGCTTTGTTTTGTTTTGCGTGTTTGTTGTTCTATGATTTGGTGGGGTTGTTGTTGTTGTTTTTGTTTTGCTTTGCTTTGCTTTGGTTTGCTTTGTTGTGTGTGTGTGTGTGTGTGTGTGTGTGTGTGTGTGTGTGTGTGTGTGTGTGTGTGTGTGTGTGTGTGTGTGTGTGTGTGTGTTGCACACAGTTAAATGGTTTCAAGCATTTCTGACACGAATGATTTTATTTACTCTCAAACATTTATTTGCACTCATTTAAATGGATATACATATATGATTTTTAAGGAAATAATGTGTAGGCAATTTCACTTTTAAATGACTAAAATCTTATTTTTTTTGCATACTAGTATTGCTATTGTTTCTACGTAGTTAAATGGTTTCAATTATTGCTCACACTAATAATTCTATTCAATATTAATCATTTGTTTGCACACAATAAATACGTGATAAGTGTTGCTATTTAACACTAATTGTTCTATTGAATACTATTCATTCATATGTACACAGTCAAATAGTCCCAAATATTGTTATGTAATACTAATATTTCTATTTAACATTTTTTATTCGTTTGCACACAGTTCATTGGTTCCAAGTTATGCCATGTATCACTAACAATTCAATTAAACATCACTCATTTGCTTAAACACTGTTAAATGATCAAACGGTTCTATTTCTAATAATTCAATAAGAAATTTGCTTGCACACAGTTTGAATATCAAACAGTTCTATTTAACCAACAGATAGGTCCCTATCAGGTGCTACCACTCCAGGCCAGAGTAGGCCCTGGACCAATGGTTATGTAGGGCTACTCCTCATTCCCCAAAGCTCCACCATTACTGGAGCTTCACCATAAGATTGTTTAATATCATATCCAGGACAACTGTTGAGGGAGGCGTGTTACCCCTCTGCAGAGATGTCGGTGTATTCTACAACCTCAGCCGACTGGGATGATAAGAAGGTGATATAACAGTTTCTTTTGGGTTTAATCCTGTTCTATTGGTCAGTATTTGAACAATCACTTGATTAAAAAATGTTTTTAAACGATTTGTTTATTCACCAGCATAAGATATGTTGCTCCATCCTCACAGATAATTGCCGTCATTTGTTTCTCATAAAAGAGTAAGAAGAAACATCTATAAATCATGGGATGAAAGTGGCAAACGCTTGCTTAACCCGAATACCACTCTTTGAGCGATTGGGATTACACTCCTGTGACAAACCGAAGCAAGATAACTCGCAACTACAAACATTAAGGGATAAAGTGAGTTTTTGTTCTCATTATGATGCTCTATTAACCTGAGTGGTTGTGCTTTCCCGCTGACATCGTCATGTTTTTCCACGAGACCATAATACTGTTTTGCTATACTGTGGTTTAGTTGTTATATGCCTTCAAAGTTACTGCTACCCATAGAATAGCAGGATTTGTTTTCAGGGCTCTCTCTTCTGCATTAGTTATGTCTTGAATTCCTTCTCATAGACTAATCCCTCTACCAAGACTAGAGAGCCCAGTCCATCCTGTTATTTAACTCATCGCAATATATATATATATATATATATATATATATGTGTGTGTGTGTGTGTGTGTGTGTGTGTGTGTGTGTGTGTGTAACGGTTCGAATGCAGACGCCAGGTAATCTACTCCTTAATCATGTAGGTATGGTTTACATAACATTCATAGTATTTGTTCGGCAATGAAGGATTCAAAAGAATTTAATCATACTACATTATTCTCTTTTATTCTTGATCAGATTCTGTTTGCATGGTCGTATTCTATTCATTCCATTTGTGAGCAATAAGAGTCAAAACTCAAGGTTGAAATTACAGTGACAATAAACAGATTGAGCTCTAAACTAATGACTCCATTGAAATATACGTTCTACAACCAATTAACCACAAACAAATACGCTTTGCTTTTTACGTCGACAAGACATTGCAAAAGAATTCCAACATTATCCGAATTATCGATTTGTCAATGTTTAAATAAAAGCAAATGCAAAAATATCAAACAAGAATAACAAAAATTAGATCAAATTTATTAATGTTAGAATTAACTATTCAATGAAATTAAATAGACCAAAAAATGAAAAATCATAAAAATTAAATTAATACGTTAAAAATCAATGAAATATTTAAATGAAATAAAATACTTTAATGAGAAAATATAAATATGAGTGAAGCATTAGATTAAAATTAAATCTAAAAATTAGATTTAAAAAATTAATTAAGAATTAAAATTTTGAATAAAATAAAACATTTAAAACTATAATAAAAGATAATTTTTTCACAATGAAAAAATCAAATTAGAAACAGTTTATGAAATATGAAAAAATAAGACAAAATTAATTTTAAATTGAATTAGTTTTTTTAAGAAATGATTTTAAATTAGATCAAATTAAATTAAACTATGAATAAAAAAAACAGTTAAGGAATTAATCAATAGAAAAAAATTAGAATGAAAAAATTAATTTAATTGAATTAAAAATGCAAAGCAAAATTATAAAATAAAAATCAATTCAAAAGTAATTAAAATTCAATAGAGTTTAATTTAAAAGTAAACTAAATAATTTTTTATATAGATATATTGATAATATATAAACAACAAAGCAGGAATTTCGACTCGGAAAAGGAATTACAATAAACACACACACAAACACATATACACACACACACACACACACACACACACACACACACACACACACACATATATATATATATATATATATATATATATATATATACAAGTGTGTGTGTGTTGGCGAGCAAGCAAATTTTGCTTATGGAGATCAAAGAAAACCACCCGTCATCCTTCTCCTCACAGTCCCAGCTGACAGGTGCGAGAAATTGATGTTGGAACTTTCTACAAACTTATAAAAGTAATATTTCACATGCTTCATCCCATATATATATACACGTACATTATATATATATATATATATGTGTGTGTGTGTGTGTGTGTGTGTGTGTGTGTGTGTGTGTGTGTGTGTGTGTGTGTGTGTGTGTGCAAAGGTGGGCATGTATGTTTTCCTGTACAACAATGTGTTTGTTTAAAACTGTGTGTATGCATGCACACCAGTTCGTTGCCGCAGCCCCAGTGTATATATCAGCATGTGCTAGTAATAAAAATGTCTTAAACGTAAGCACGAGCGATAAAACAAAAATAAATATAAAACAGATGAAATAAAATATATAAAAATGTCATATGTACGTGAGATTATTCATATGTATGTGTATATGTATATATGTGTGGTTTCTCGTAAACTATGTGAGAATAGGTTTACTCTTACTGTCAAAAACTGACGACTTTATTGTGATAAATTGTCAATTCCATTGGAGGTACAAAATTATCAAACACTTACTGTTGCGCTACGTTTTATATTTGCGCTAAAAACTTTCTGACAATTAAAGTTGAATTATGACCTTTTATTTATCAAGTTTTAGATAACAGAAAATTCTATTTATACTATGTCATCAGAAAAGGCCCATACACAAAGAAGGCTCAGTTTTGTTTTTTTGCTTTTTTTTTATGGTGAGGGTGCTTTTTCATTATGAATTGAAAATATTTATACACACACACGCGCGCGCGGTGGATATCCTTGTGGTGTAATGGTTAAAGTAATGGACTACGGAATCGTAGTAAGTGAGTTCGAACTCCAGTCGTGTTATTACGTTCACTTTCGGACAAATACCCTTGGGAAATATATAAGCCCCCTTATCCTCCTAGCTATGGGTTAAATAGTACCACTACTATTCTTCTAGAAGAATGGCTTTCGCATCAAATAACCTACAAAGGTTGATATGCCATTAAACAAATAACTCAAACCCAAACACACACACATATACATGTGTGTGTGTGTGTGTGTGTGTGTGTGTGTGTGTGTGCGTGTTGGTCTTGTGGGTAGAGTGTTCGCCAATGATCCGGGAGACTGGAATTCAATCCCAGGTCGAGTCCTAACAAAGACTGAAAAATGATACTTGATGCCTCCTTGCTTAAAACTCAGCATTATAAGTTGCAGATCAAGAGTAGTGGAGCAATCTAGGAAAATGAGTTGCGCTCTCTTCTACACCTCAGTGTAGTAGCTATTGAAAAGGGAGCCTTCGGTTTGCCCTCGACAATGGTCGCCCACTTTACTTACTTTATTTTAGTCATAGATTGTTTTTCTAGCAAAACTTTGAGTTCGTAGTTGCAGGTTTTCATTTTACAAAGGTCAGAATCTTGTTTTGTACCAACAGGCTAATCATGTCAAAATAAGCGCATCAAGTTTGTTTTAAAATCCACTGTAAGTAAAATACTAAAGATAAGCATTTAGATAGATATAAGCTGATATTTATTGATGAAGTATCATTAAAAAATCTAATGATCACGTGTGATTAAAGCATTTGTTAAGAGAATAATTCGAACGTATATAAGAAAGAGATTAAAAGACGCAGTGTCAGTCAGTCAGTCAGTCGGGGAGTCGAGCAGTCAGTATAGGAGTTGGAGTCAATCTGAGATGGAGTCAATCGGAGACGAAGTTGGAGACGACAGATGACGCCGATGTGGGGATGGGATCGACCGACGGTGGCGTCGCGTACGCGCTCACAAATGGCTTCCGGTTCAGTGAAGAAAGTAACAAAGTGCCAACTCCTTTTCATCTCCCATAATAACTATGTCTGTCTATATTTTCGAATTGCACTATTTACTCTATACGTCGATCTAATGAAGTGACACATATTTCCTAATCTATTTGTCTCTTTTTGCCGGCTACAGCAAACGTTAAGGTCCTAATGAACTTTCACACCATGAAACTAACAGAATCTTTTGTGTATTGTGATTCTATTTCAACTTTCGATTTAGAACCGTTTAACGCCACACACACACACACACACACACACACACATATATATATATGTGTGTGTGTGTGTGTGTGTGTGTATATATATAAATCGGATTCTCAAATAAAACTGTATATATATATATTTTAGTTTCTCAGATGAAATAAAGACCCCCCAATCCACCCCACCCCACCCTCAAAAAATAGAGTTGACGAAAAACTCTTATTTTAGCACGAAATGAATTTTCTTATCACAACATAATATTCTTTGTCTTCTGCGTCACCATCCCATTATATGAATTCTATTTCTACGACATAAACAAATGATTTCTCGACATAGAGATGGGCTATTTACCCATTTCTATGTAATGTACGCTTCGAATGACGTAGAAAACTGTTCTGCATAAAAATACGTTCATGCACATACACACATATATATATATGTATAAATACACACACACACACACACACACACGTATATATATAGAGAGAGAGTGAGAGTGAGAGAGAGATGTTATATATTGACCCTCGATCGAGCCGTCAATCAAGAGATGCACCTGTGTAAATAAGCGGAAGAACAGCAGAAGCAGGTGGACGTTAGAAAATAATATGACCAGGTGCCCTGGCGGTTCGAGTCAGTTGGAGACAGGATGCCGAAGTGAGAACCAGCTGCAGACAGAGGGCTTTGGGCCCTTGGTGACCCCCGGATGAGCAACTCAAGCCAAGATGCGAAAGAAGTGCTGCTATGGTCGAGAGAAGAACTTGGGTCTATATAACAGTCCGTCCTTGTCTCCACTCATTTCTCACACACAACATCACCTTTTCGAAAATAAAGTTTGAGAGATTTCTATAAAGAAGTGTATTCGTTCGTTATTGAAGTTGTCATTATCAGTTGATTATGTTCCCGTGTATATTTGTATACGCGTAGTATACTATACAACAGAGAGAGAGAGAGAGAGAGAGAGAGAGAGAGAGAGAGAGAGAGAGAGAGTGAGAGAGAGAGAGATTTGCAGAGTTAAGGTTCAGAAAGTGACAATTGTGAAAACCTTCAAAATGTAAAAGTGAATGTATAAGTTCGATGTAACAAAGGATAATGCTTTTTGAGTATAAGAAAATTTGAGGGTGAAAAGCAAAATCTGGGATAGGTAAAGATATAAAATTTCAAGCAGGAAGAAGATAAAAAATATATAATGCATCTAATGTATTGTCAAACAGCAAGACAAATTATTACGGAGTTAATTTTAGCTCTATTCAATTAACGCTATTTATTTTCAAGTTACCTAAGCCAACGCCATTCTAAATCAAGGACTAATCTTATAGACTATTTAACTACACAAAAGCAAGAAACAAATCAGACTTAAATTGTCAGCATTTGAAACTTGTCACACTCTAAAAAAATCGACTGCTTCCACGCACACACAAAGACATATATATATATATATCATCATCATCATCAAGTCACGCTGCAAACACGGAATTCCTTGACTCTCTCTTACCATTCGTCCCTATCATCAATCGCTCCCAGTTTGTCTTCCAGACAAACTGTGTCTGTACAGAGCTGTTGTAGGTAAGTTCTTGTTGGTCGGCCAACATTGACACGTCCATGTGAGGGGTCCATAGGAGAACGTCACTAATGAGTTCGTCTTTGCTTCTTCAGAAGTTTCCCGCTTGTCTTGTTAGTCTAATTTGGATGGTTTTAAAATAGGAGATAGGTGGGCGTACGGCTGCTGTTTCGTGATTAGTATTAGAGCAGGAGATCTGGAAAAAGCTTGTTATCTCTGGATTAAGGTGACATATTAAACTTCATGTGTATTGTATTGGTCCTAATATTTGTGAGGAGGATGAAGGACATCCAAAACAACTGTTCAACAGTGAGCTGGTTTTGGGTAAGAGACTCAAGCATAAACTTCGAAAACGTTGTGTGACACCAAAAAGCAGAACCTAAAGCTTCTTAACCATAACATTGATAAATGGGAAAACCTTTCATTGTCAGAAAATTGACGGAAAAGTTCGACTTGACATGAAGTTGGAAAGCGAAAGGCTCGGAGGATTGACGTGGTTGAATTTCAATTGGGTAAAGGAAACGAAAACAGAACTGACATGTAATGTTATATGGTCGTCTTATTTTTGAAGACCGTGAATATGTGAATCACGTAAAAATTCACGTAGCACTAGAAAATAATGCTAACTCAATTTCAGTTGCATCCATTCATTTTTGTGTTAACCTACGTCGGTCCCATTTTAAATCAAAAGATGATCTTATGCGCCATTTAACGACACAAAACGGAGAAGTAAATCATAACTAAATGGCCAGCACAGCTTAGAAGTTGTCATACTCTAAAGCGAGTCGACTGCTACCACACACGTACCCCCCACACACACATCCTCTGAAAACGTTGTGCTTTTCATATTTGTAGATTTGGTTTGGTTTGGTTTTGTGGCATAATAAACATTGAAGGTTTTTTTTTTAAATGCCAAACTCTCCTAATGCAAATATATTAAATACATATGATTTGTAAACATTTTGTTGATAACACTGTTCATTCATTTGCACACAGTTAAATGGTTTCAAGTATTGATATGAAACACCAATAATTCAATTTAGCTACACAGCTAAAGAGTTTCAAGTATTGCCATTTAACAATTATTAGACAGTTATTTGTTTGTTTATTTGTTTGTGTGTTTGGGTTCTATGGCACATCAACCTTTGTAGGTTATTTAATGCCAAATCCATTTTTATACAAGTAAGTAAGTAAAGTTAGCGACCATAGTCGAGGGTGACCCGAAGGCTCCCTTTTCGATAGCTACTACACCAAGGTGTAGGGGAGGGCGCTACTCCATTCCCAGGATTGCTCCACTTTACCCTTGAACCGTACCTTATAATGCTGAGTGTTAAGCAAGGTGGTATCAAGTACCATTTTTAAAGTCTTTGGTATGACTCGACCTGGGATTGAACCCAGGTCTCCCGGGCCATTGGCGAACACTCTAAATTCGGTTTAGTATAAGTACACAGTTTAATTGTCAAAAATATTTCTATTTCAAGCTATTCAGTTTTGTCAAACAATTCTAATTCAAACAATTTAGTTTAGTATAAGAATAGTTTTTGTTTACACATAGTTAAATGTCAAAACAGTTCTATTTCGAACAATTCCGTTTAGCGTAAGTAGAGTTTCAATGTCAAAAAAAGTTTTATTTCAAATAATTCAGTTTAGCATAAGTGCAAATTTCCCATGACTAAACAGTTCTATTTCAAGCAATTCGGTTTAGCATAAGTCATCATCATCATCATGTCGCGCCGCCAGCGCGGATATCCTTGACCCTCTCTCGCCATTTCTCCCTATCATTCATCGCCTCCGGCAGGTCTTCAGGGTTACATCCTGTGTCCTCACATAGTTGCTGTATGTATGTTCGTGCTGGTCGTCCCACTCTTGCACATCCATATGTGGGGGTCCACAGGAGTACATCGCTTATGAGCTCGTCCTTGCTTCTCCAGCAGTGACCTGCGTGTCTGGTTCGTCGAACTTGTATAGTTTTCGTGATGGGGGGCAAGTGTCCGTATAGTTGGAGTCTCGTGGGGTGTTGTCGCCAGGACTTGTTTAATACTGCTCTCAACATTCTTGTGTAATTTCCGTCCAGCCTCCTCTCCAGCCGCTTCGTAAGCGTCCATGTGGTGCATCCATATAGCAGTATCGACACAACCGCTGCCTGGAAGAAACTGCGTTTCATTTTATCAGTTAGGTCCGACTTCCATATGATCGAGAGCCTATGGATAGCTGTCCATGCCTTCGTCAGTCGTGTGTCGATGTCTTTTTCGGTTGATGAGACGCTACTTCCTAGGTAGGTGAATTTGTCGACTAGTTTCAGAGAGGCTCCGTCTAGTGTGGCAATGTTGCCCGTTTGGTTGTAACACATATATTCAGTTTTGTTTGCATTGACATGGAGGCCAATGCCAGCTGCGGCTCGTTCCAGACTATGCAGTAGTGTCTCTGCTTGATTAGGCGTATTCGCTAGTAACGCCAAGTCATCAGCGTAGTCGGCGTCCGTGATTGTTTTTGCGGGGTACCTTTTGCTTCTTCTCTTAGTCAACTCGAAGCCATTTTCTCTGATTTTGTCGATCGAAGTCCTAAGCACATAGTCTAGACAGATGATAAAGAGATACGGGGCTAGTGTGTCTCCTTGTAGTACTCCTGCAACAATGTCGAAGTATTCCGTGTCTCCATCTGGTGAACGTACTTTCACTTTGGTGTTTCTGTAGAGAATCATTATCGCTGCTACTGTTTCTTTTGGTAGGCCGTATGCTAGTAGGATCTGCTCCATCTTCCCTCTGTGTATGGAATCGAAGGCCTTGGTAAAGTCGACAAATAGTAATGTCGCCTGTAAGTTTTTTGCCCGAACGCCTTCCAGGATTCTACGGATGGTCAGTATTTGTGAGGTTGTGGATCTATTTCTCCGGAAGCCATTTTGGTTTTTCCTAAGGAAGTTGTCTATTTTGGGTTCTATGCGGTTTCGTAGTAGGGCATTGTAGATTTTGGCTGCTATGGATGTAAGTGTTATCCCTCGGTAGTTCTTGGCTAGTCCGAGGTCGCCTTGTGTATTGTATTGGTCCTAATATTTGTGAGGAGGATGAAGGACATCCAAAACAACTGTTCTACAGTGAGCTGGTTTTGGGTAAGAGACTCAAGCATAAACTTCAAAAACGTTGTGTGACACCAAAAAGCAGAACCTGAAGCTTCTTAACCATAACATTGATAAATGGGAAAACCTTTCATTGTCAGAAAATTGGCGGAAAAGTTCGACTTGACATGAAGTTGGAAAGCGAAAGGCTCGGAGGATTGACGTGGTTGAATTTCAATTGGGTAAAGGAAACAAAAACAGAACTGACATGTAATGTTATATGGTCGTCTTATTTTTGAAGACCGTGAATATGTGAATCATGTAAAAATTCACGTAGCACTAGAAAATAATGCTAACTCAATTTCAGTTGCATCCATTCATTTTTGTGTTAACCTACGTCGGTCCCATTTTAAATCAAAAGATGATCTTATGCGCCATTTAACGACACAAAACGGAGAAGTAAATCATAACTAAATGGCCAGCACAGCTTAGAAGTTGTCATACTCTAAAGCGAGTCGACTGCTACCACACACGTACCCCCCACACACACATCCTCTGAAAACGTTGTGCTTTTCATATTTGTAGATTTGGTTTGGTTTGGTTTTGTGGCATAACAAACATTGAAGGTTTTTTTTTTTTAATGCCAAACCCTCCTAATGCAAATATATTAAATACATATGATTTGTAAACATTTTGTTGATAACACTGTTCATTCATTTGCACACAGTTAAATGGTTTCAAGTATTGATATGAAACACCAATAATTCAATTTAGCTACACAGCTAAAGAGTTTCAAGTATTGCCATTTAACGCTAATATTTCTATTCAACATTATTCATTCGTTTGAACACGGATAAATGCTTCCAAGTATTATAATGTATCACTAAAATTTCAATTAGACAGTTATTTGTTTGTTTATTTGTTTGTGTGTTTGGGTTCTATGGCACATCAACCTTTGTAGGTTATTTAATGCCAAATCCATTTTTATACAAGTAAACAGTTCTATTTCAAACAATTCGGTTTAGTATAAGTACACAGTTTAATTGTCAAAAATATTTCTATTTCAAGCTATTCAGTTTAGTCAAACAATTCTAATTCAAACAATTTAGTTTAGTATAAGAATAGTTTTTGTTTACACATAGTTAAATGTCAAAACAGTTCTATTTCGAACAATTCCGTTTAGCGTAAGTAGAGTTTCAATGTCAAAAAAAGTTTTATTTCAAATAATTCAGTTTAGCATAAGTGCAAATTTCCCATGACTAAACAGTTCTATTTCAAGCAATTCGGTTTAGCATAAGTACGCAGTTTGAGGTAGTGAAGTTATTATTGTTGTTAGTATCAATGAGAACATCTAAAAAGGAAATTTTATTGTTTTTGTTTAGTTCATGAGTAAAGTTAAAAACTGAATTTTTTTGGAAGGTGTCTTGTTGTATGTTGATTTCGTTAATATTATTGAAAGAATTTTAAAAGTAAACGCTACACACTGCAACGGCACAGACGCTCTTCTTCTTACAAAGTAGTAATGTACATACAAAAGTTACATCACTTTTGTAATACATCCTCCCCTGATGATGGCCAAAAGTCGGACAGAAAGTACTTGGGAAATAAACAATTATGGAAGATACATCAACGAATTTCCCGCCGAATATTATAAAATCAATACGGCAATATGAAAGGATCAACAAGAAAGTATGTAGACAAAAAATGTCTATTATGTTTAATGAAATTTATATATATATATATATATATGGTTAGATTATATAATTTCATGGCATAACCACAATCGGAGTTTATAAATTATATATACGAGTTTTTCGTGAATAGTTTGTATGTAAATTATCTTCAATTGAATTAGAGCTCATTTGTTTGCACACAGTTAAATGGTTTCAAGCATTGCTATTTAACATTAGTAATTCTATTTATTAAGTATTCTTATCTAATTTAGTACCAATGATTTGTTTGCATACAGTTAAATGATTTCAGTATTTCAATTTATTTTTTAACCATAATCAAATGGTTTCAAGTATTGCAATCTAACATTGATAGTTCTATTCACATTCAGTTAAATGGTTTCAAGCATTGCCAGCTAATACTAATAATTCACTTACATATTTGTTAGTTATTAAACCACAGTAAAATGAATTTAAATTGAGTAAATGATTAAACAGTTCTATTTGACCCATAGATTGGACACCAACAGGTACGACCACTCCGGGTCAGAGTAGGGGTGGGAGTCAGGCAATAAAAGGGTACTACGCTTTCCTCAAGGCTCTAGGATTTTTGCTACTGAAGAAAAACACACTCAAACACACATACACACACACAAACATCACACATATATAAATATATATATATATATATGTGTGTGTGTGTGTGTGTGTATATATATATATATATATTCTTCGACATGCCTGTTTTTGCATTTTAGATATGTCCAGTCACAGAGGGTTGTCCTTCAAGCAGCATCTGCCCTCATTACCTAAGGGTTGGGGTTTATAAACAGGGATGCTGAGGGATTAAGACAATATTTGCACAAACCGCTCGTTTAACTGCCTTTCTTAGGAGTACCCACATAAAACCGATCTTGTATCACATATTGTCACCAGGGTTGGAAGGGGATTGTAAATTTCTCAACACAGCGGAAAGGCGGATAGTTGAATATCTTTGGGAAATACATAAAAAGATAGTTAATTGTATATATATAACCGGTCTTTGGTTTTTTCTTTAAAGAATATATATATATATATATATATATATATATATATATATATATATATATATATTGTTGAATTTGACATAGTATTCATATATAAACAAACGCGTCCTTTGAATATATTGTTTTTTCATATTTAAGTCATTCATATATACATATACATTGTTGGATAAGGCTTTGGGAAAGACATAAAAAGGGAGTTAACTATATATATATATATATATATATATATAACACAAAAATACAGCTAACTATATATATATATATATATATATATATATATATATATATATATATATATATATGTGTGTGTGTGTGTGTGTGTGTGTGTGTGTGTGGTTAACTGCCATTTTATGCTTTTCCAAAGCCGAATCCAACAATATATATATATATATATATATATATATATATATATATTCGAATGAATGAATGAAAATATGAAAAAAATATTCAAAGGGTGTATTTATCTATGTATGAATAATATACTTTCGAGCGATTGATTATGTGATATCTCAACCTAAACATAATTGTTAAATGAAAAAAAATGAAACGAAAAATAAGAAAATTCTCAACAAAATCATTATCTTTGGCAGCGCTCTGTTTCAAAATGTGTTATTTTATTTGCTATAAAACTAAAACAAAAAATAATGATGATTTTATAATAGATTTTTTTTTTCTAAATCACACACATAACCGTTATTTTTTAAAGCTTTAGATAATTTCTTAATTCTTGTAAAGGTTATAATTTTTTTGATATGGCTGGAAATGGAAAAATTTAAAACTAAATAAATAAATGAATAGAATTAAGTAAGATAAAGCATACAAATTTTTAACACTAATTATGTCACATAGATTTTGAAACAAAATGCTACCAACGATACTAGAACGGTAAGGATTTTCTCATTTTTAAAAAAAAAATTTATCGATGGAAAATAACTTTTTCGTTGAGAAAACATCACATAACATTGCCCTGAAGATGGTTTGAATAAATTGTTTTTTCATATTTTCATTCATATTTTCATTCATATATATTGTTGGGTTTGGCTTTGGCTTTGTGGTAAGACCTAAAAAAGATATTTAACAATTTACCTCTTCACAAGGTTGAGAGATTTACTATTCCCTCCCAACCCGGCAGCAATATGTGACACAAAGTCAATTTAACGCAAAGAATTTTTTCCTATTTTCAGATTTACTTAACCATGAGTCTTCCTTCTACTAGACCGGCTGCTTTACCGAGGTTAAAGAACTCAGTCTCTCCTACTATTTACTCATAGCTGAAAGGAGGGATTCATAACTTTCACAAGAGTATTAGCGCAATGTGAAATACAAATAACCTCGTCCAGGATTTGAACTTATTTCTCCGTGCCCATTTTCTTTTACTGTAACCATTACACGTTGAGTGCCTCCTATATGCTTATAAATTTGTTCAAGTGCAGACACTCTCCTCCACAAAAAATATATAAGTGCTGCTACTAGGTTTACACTACCATATAGTAGTCTTGAGGTAGCTGACATACCAAGGATTTAATTTCATGCCTGCATTAGAAAACTACCTCAGATTTATTGTTCAGTAATCTTATATATATAAATATATCTATGTATATATATACATCGAGAGAGAGAGAGAGAGAGAGAGAGAGAGAGAGAGAGAGAGAGAGAGAGAGAGAGAGAGAGAGTCTCTGGAGCAAAAGTAATTGGGCTGTTGATATTCAATTACGCACAACACTAATAGTGATTGACACATGGCCAATTTAGCATAGAGTCTAATGTCCCGTACATGAGAGAAACAACAAAATTCCCTCTCCCTGTAAGTTATGTCCCAAAAACCTCTATCTACTACTAACACACCCTTTGACGCCCCCAGGTCGGAATCACTAGGATCATTCACGTCACTCTTTTTGCGGCGTCCTGCCTGAATAAAAGATCACAGCTGAGGTGCACACACAAACACCAAACTCTGAACCAAGCCTGAAGACCGAGAAAAAAATTTGGGACTGTCAGTAATATCAATTATAACTATCAAGTGTCCTATTACTTCTGCCTTACTCAATATATACATATATTTATTTATATGCGCGCGTGTGTGTGTGCATGTGTGTGTTATCGTGTTGCACTTGATACTCAGTGTCATTTGTTTCGACTGGGAAAATAGCCGTTATTAATCATTACAAATAAACACGTGGTTATTCAAATATAAAAAGACGCGAGAAAAAATGCATTAAAAAATCAAACAGTTTAAGCACTTGTTGCCTTTTGCCTTAAAGACATCGCAATCAGGATAATCACAAAGTAAAGCAAAGACGTATTTGCGCCTTTTATTTTTTTAGATGTAATACCAGTTGGGACAAGTCTCTCAAGAAAAATGATCTTTTTGCATGAGAGACACAGATTAGACACACACACACACACACACACAAACACTCACACACAAGCATGGACATATGCACACAGATAGATAGATATATAGATAGATAGATAGTTATGACAATAATACTTAGCTGAGTCTCTTAATGATCTTTTTATGTGAGAAGCACAATTGAAAACTATACGTTTACACAAACACACAAACACACACACATACGCACACTCGCGCGCGTGCACGCTTAGATAGATAGATAGATAGTGATAACGACAATATTTAGCTGAATCTCTTCATGATCTTTTTTGCGAGGGAGGCACAGATTAGACACACACACACACACACGTACGCACAGATAGGTAGATAGATAGATAGTAATGACAACAATAATTACCTGAGTCTCTTAATTTTTACGTGAAAGACACAGACGAAAAAGATATGCACACACACACGCACACGCACACAGACACACACACACACAAAGATCGATAGAAGAACGAGACTGAAAGATAGGGAAAAAGTGCTTTTTGGTTTTAATAAGTAATATGTTTACCTCCTAAAGTGTTAAACAATACATTCAGTTCATAATTTGTTCCATATATATATATATATATATATATAGATATAACTTATTGAATAATAGCACTTACGGTAAGGAAAAAAAAAACAGCAAGAAATTCGAAGATAAAAAATATACAACGAATTATTGTCTAGGGGAAAAATATATATATATTGGAAAAAAAAAAGAAAAGGCCAACCTTGTCATACCAATTGAAAAAAATCAACAGATACGCAATAGATTGGTCAAAAGAAAAAACGCCGTAAAGCTGCTAAGCTACAAGTGCAAAAAGTGCTCTGTACTAAGTAGAGCGAAATAATGACAAAAATTATTTCGTGAGTCAGAAACTAACCTACTACAGTTTCGCCTAAGCGGTTCATCAGGGTACCTAATCCCGATATATATATATATATATATATATATATTGACAGAGAGAGAAATAAAATGTTTTACGGGGCCAACAAAAAAATGAATATGTAAAAGAAAAAGTAGGCAAACGATTTTAATTTCCATATTCATTATTTTTTTTATTTAACTTCATGTCTCGACTGTCTTTATTCTCTTCAGCGAGTTACTTACATATTCTAGCTGAAAAGGCCCTGAACAACCGTTATATATATATATATATATATATATATATATATATATATCGGCCCACTGGTATAGTTGGTAGAGTGTTCGCCAATGGTCCGGGAGACCAGGCTCAATCCCAGGTCGAGTGTTACCAAAAACTCAAAAAATGGTACTTGATGCCGCCTTGTTTAACATACAGCATTATAAAGTACGGATCAAGGGTAAAGTGAAGCAATGTAGGAAAAGTAGTTGCGCCCTCTCCTACACTTCGGTGTAGTAGTTGATGAAAAGGAAGCTTTGGGTCACCATTGACTACGGTCGCCAACTTATATATGTATATATTGAATTGAGCTCTCGGTAGCCGTTAAGCGGATATATGTGAGCAAAACAAATGTGATACATAACCTGGCTGAGCGGTGGAATCTCGGATTAGTGTTTGAGTTAGCCGGGTTTCTATCCTAGCTTCGGGAATCTAGCCTATCAAGCTACACTGAAGCGTTGTGATACAACGAAACAATCTGTCTGTGGATGACGATATATATAATCTTTCTGCATTAAAAAAAATCCAGGTTACAGGAAAAAGCAACTGCATTATTTATACTCCTGTATTTGAAATTTATGGCTTATTTTTTATTTCTTATTTTTTTAAATTTTTTAAGCAATTACCAACAATAGATTGGTCAAAAGAAAAGACACCGTAAAGCTGCTAAGCTACAAGTGCAAAAAGTGCTCTATACTAAGTAGAGCGAAATAATGACAAAAATTATTTCGTGAGTCAGAAACTAATCTACTACTATTGAAAGTGAGATTTTTTTTTTTTTAAAGTGGCTGTCACTTTCAGAAATTAATGTGAGCTTTAATGACAGAATAAAGATAGTTTATGTATAATTAGCGTAGAACTTTTAAAAAATGATTAGTTTATTTACGCATTGATTGTGAAACAAGATACGATATATATATATATATATATATATATATATATATATATATAAAGAGAGAGAAAGAAAGACAGAAAGGGGGAGTTTCACATTTTTTAAAGAAAATGTTTAAGCCCAAATCAAGTACCATAAATGAAAGTTACGTTTATTAAAAGGTAAAAGGATAATATTTTAATATCTGCTACTATTTAGTCTTCAACATTAAAAATGTCAAGAGGAAGCCTTGAGTACATGCTTCAGATATTCGACGTTCAGTTGAAGACACTGTTGAATTAGGCAAGCTAAGTTGTTGATAACGCGTGCACATTCCTCCTAAGTGATCGGTAGCGCAGATGGAGTGAAACCCGTTGCCCAACAATCTTCACTATATCCAAGAGCTTCAAAGTTCTTCACCAAATTGAAACTTTGACACTTGTTTGGAAATGTGCTGAAATTGAACTTCCTTCTCTATCTTGCTTGGACAATCTTGAAAAATTTTGTTTTGTAATATGTCTTCCCACAAAAGATATTCAGCTTCTTAATGCAAGGCATGATTTAGCTATAGTTGATCAAATATATCAAAATGTTAAGTATTTCCCCGCAATAATCAAAAAAGAGAAAAAGATAAAGTCAACCGGAAAGATTTGAGAGGCCACTTTTTTCTTTCAACAACTGTGAAATACCCTGTATATAAGTTTTAAGAGACTTTAAAGAATTGATCTGATGAGAGCATTGGCGAGAAACTAACAGTCACCAAAAGCTGTTGACTCTGTGTCTACGCTATTAAAACTTAGGTGAAGATATACTCTATCGCCGATATTGAATACTCTTTAATTCATAATTACAGCAAACCACATAACTATATATATATATATATATATATCATTGTCAATACGTGCTGACAGCACAGATTCCCTTGACCCTCTCGCGCTATCCGTTCCTATCGACCACTGCCTTTGGTAAGTCTTCTAGACGGCACCCAGCGTCCGCATAGAGTTGATGGATGCTAGTTTTTGCTAACACTAGTGTATCTATATGTTCGAGAGAATAGGAGAACATCGCTTATGAGTTCGCCCTCATTCCTCCAGTAAATGCTCAGCGTATCTTAATAATTTACAAAGCTCTTTGCTTCGATGCGGCCCAAGGCCGAATGAATGCGGCGCCTAATGAGACTCGAACTCACTCGTGTAGGTTTGCTAGTCTAGCTTGCTAACCGTTACACCACCAGAGGTTTAATTTACTAAGCTTTTTGCTTAGATGTAGCACAAGGCCGCATGAATGGGGCACCCAATGAGAATCGAACTCACTCGTGTAGGTTTGCTAGTCTAACATGCTAACCATTACACCACCAGAGGTGCCCAATGCTCAGCGTATCTTACTCGTTTCACAAACCATTCAAGTAATACCAGGAAAAGTGGAGGTAATTGGCTGTATAGCTACTGTTTGGTAGGATGCTGCTTGAAATATTTGTTCAAAATAGCACTCAGTATCATTGTGTTGTTCCCATCTACCTTTTTCCCATGGGTTTCGTTAAAGTTCAATTTCGTTAAAGTTCAATTTCGTTAAAGTACAATTTCGTTAAAGTTCAATTTCGTTAAAGTACAATTTCGTTAAAGTTCAATTTCGTTAAAGTACAATTTCGTTAAAGTTCAATTTCGTTAAAGTACAATTTCGTTAAAGTTCAATTTCGTTAAAGTACAATTTCGTTAAAGTTCAATTTCGTTAAAGTTCAATTTCGTTAAAGTACAATTTCGTTAAAGTTCAATTTCGTTAAAGTACAATTTCGTTAAAGTTCAATTTCGTTAAAGTACAATTTCGTTAAAGTTCAATTTCATTAAAGTACAATTTCGTTAAAGTTCAATTTCGTTAAAGTACAATTTCGTTAAAGTACAATTTCGTTAAAGTACAATTTCGTTAAAGTTCAATTTCGTTAAAGTACAATTTCGTTAAAGTTCAATTTCGTTAAAGTACAATTTCGTTAAAGTTCAATTTCGTTAAAGTTCAATTTCGTTAAAGTACAACCATAAGATTGTATTGAACCGCTTCAGCTTTGAAGAATTCCCATTTAATTTCATCTGAGCGATTAAATTTCCATATAATCAATAACTTGTCATTTGCAACATATGCTTTACCAATGCGTATGTAGACGTCACTTTCAGTAGATGAGATATTGCACCCGAGGTATGAGAACTGATTTCATAATCTTGCCAGTTTTATCTGAGTTCACGTAGAGACCAATGCATCTTGACGCCTGCACCAGGCTAAGCAACAGTGATTCGGCTTAAGCAGGTGTGTTTACAAGAAGCTCTTGATAGTCTGCACCAGTAATAGTTTCAACTGGATATCGTCTACTTCTTGCCTTTTTTTTTAATTATGAAGCTATTTTCTTTCATAACATATATGTAAACAGTCATTTAAAAAACATCGGATAAATCAAAAGTGCTCAAAGGCGAGATTCATTTTTTTAGCTTATATATATATATATATATATATATATATATATATATACTGGCTTAACCAAAGTATGCTATTACAAATTCTTTTGTGATAAGGGTCTGAATCTGCTTTCTCTACATTTCAGATACGCCTCTGAAATTAATATTTTGCTTAAGATTTCAAGCAAAATAGAATTAGTGTTAAATTATCTAGTCATCGAATTATTAATATGATATTCACACGTTTACTGTACTGTGGAAAACGCCACTGCATCTGCTTACGTCTCTTACATGTCTTTCGTTTTTTGCTGTGTCATAAAATATATAATCATTGGAGTGAATGAAACCCATGACGTATTTCTTTAATAACTTGTACTTGTTATTTCAAAGGTCACACAAATCGCGAGTTTGATAGGGAATATATTACCAACCTATCCCCATTATATATATATATATACTCCTCGAGTTACGACGTGTTTCTAGTTCGACAACCTCGTCGGATGTCGGGGTTTGACGTTAGTCGAATACCTCCTGTAGTAAGCAGTGATGTCATTTAATATTAGTGTTTTAAAATGTTTTTCTTTGTTTTTTGAAGGTCAGAAAATAAAACAGCAATAAAAAGATTTTTTTATTCAAACAAGTAGCCGTGTTGTCAGAAGTGCGTTGGGCTATCTTCTAATGCTGTTTATGCTTTCAAAACTGCTCAACGTACGAATATAATAGGTGACTTACAAGTAGAATATCGCATGATACTATCGCAAGAAGTCATCAAGATTAGGCCGGGAATCCCAGAAGTAACTACAAAGTAATTGCGCATCTATAATGATGCAGTTTTTCTACAAATCCTTAATATGCATATAAGTTATGTAAGTTGGCGCCTGTAGTCAAGGGCGACCCGAAGGTTCCCTTTCATTAGCTACTATACCAAAGAGTAGGAGAGGGCACTGCTCCTTTTTCTTGGATTGCTCCACTTACCCTTGATTCATACCTTATAATACTGAGTGTTAAGCAAAGAGGCATCAAGTACCTTTTATTTTGTTTTTTTATGTGACTCGACCTGGAATTGAACCCCGGTCTCCCGGACCATTGACGAACCCTCTAACCATTATGCTAATGGACCGTTGGTCATATAACTGTAGCAATAAATGCAATTAATCTTAATATGCCGTAACAATCCACCCATCCTTTCCTAATTCTTTAAACATCGTGTCCTGGATATGATACTAAACTGTATCAGATGGTGAGATATCTGTAGAATATAAGTATTTCATTGCTAGTTGGTTTGCTACGATTGCTACAACATAGCAACCAAAGGTGAGATATCCATGAGCTTCTTGAGACATTGGATCCCCCACTGAAAATTTTGGCTATTTTTTGGTGGGGTGCTGTCTGGAAGACAGGCAGTTGTCTTTACAGCGAGTTTCCTTTCTTTGAGCCAGGAAATTTGTTCTAGGGAATAACGAGGGCCGATACAACCTAATATCACTTGTAGTAGTAATAGTAGTTGTAAGTATATTTATTTAAAAGACAACGCTACAAAATTTTGTCATTTTAAAGAGAGTGTGCTCTTACCTTACAAAGTAATTTTCCGCCCAGCATCTCCAGAATCGATTGTAGAGAGTACTTCTTCATTGCCCTAATTCCCAGTTCCACTCTGACCTGGAGTGGTGGTACTTATTAGGGCCTCACCTATTGGTCAAATAGATCTGTTTAAAAGCTATTCGTATTCAAATGGAATTCTTGATTTCATACAACCGTTAAGTATTTGCATTAAAAGTAGTTAGTAAGTATCTAACTATTAATTTGATACTTACTAACCTTCCTTTAATTACTTTTAACTCTATTAGAAGTATTTACTAGAAGCTATAACTATTTACTAAGAATTATTATTAATTACTCGAAACCATATAACTGTGTTCAAACAAATGACAATTATTAAATCGAAAAAATTTATTGAAACCATATAATTATTAGTATTAGATAGGAATACTTTAAATCATAAAACTGTACGAATTATTTATATTGGATTGGAATACTTCATATAATATAATTGTGTCCAAATTACTTGTATCAGAATACGTGAACCCATATAACTATGCAAACAAATGATTATTATTAAATTGAAATAATTACTTAAAACCATAAAATTGTTTGTACAAAATAGGAATACTTGAAATCATACAACTGTGTGAAAATTATTTGTATTAGATTGAAATACTTAACATCATATAAGTGTTTGCAAAACGTCTTAAGAAACGACTTTACAGAAATTGTAAATATTAACGTACAATGAACGTGATTTTATAATTCATTAGCATAAAATATCCCGAGACGAGTCGCCATGCCATTAAAATCAATCACTCTTAATTCACATATACTTGGTTATATCACTACAGTCATAAATGTGAGAAGTTTTTATTTGTGTATATCTTAACTGGAGGACATATCCTTAATATAATTTTAACATATTTTAACTCAGGGACATATTTTCAATATAATTTTTAACATAAATTATAAATACTGATATTTAGAATATACGAATAATTTTAAACATTAAGCAGCATCTTCTCTTAATATAATTGATTATATTTCTATGTCTGTGCCAATTCTGTCAGTAAAATTGAACATTTTAGGCTTGGAAAATTTTAAAAAATCTATAAAATTTTATGTTAAAATCCATTATTCATGAGGGTTCGATTCAGGATGTTAAGTCTATCTAAATTCAAGGACTAGTTCTGTGAGAAATTTTATTGCTTTGAAAGAGTCTTGAAATTGTTCTTCCGATCGTTGAGCATGAAAATTCTGACCCCCAGAGTTGTCACTAATATATAAATATATATATATATATATATATATATATATATATATATATATATATATATATATATATATATATATATCCAGTCAGCGTCCGAACACAGTGAATGTGGATTATTTGCGTATAGAAAATATGAGGAATATCATATAAATCTATGTGAGTGCTCGCTGTATAGCTATTGTTACATATCTTTTTCCTTCCAGGTCTATATAACAAAACTCACATATAGAGAGTATACAGTGCAATTAGAAGGAAACTCAAACCTGGTTGAATTGTCAATGACAATTTAACCAGGTTTGAGTTTCTCTCTAATTGCACTATATATATATATATATATATATATACATATCAGTAGAATACTAATTGCACTATATATATATATATATATATATATATATATATATATATATATATATATATATATATATATATATATATAAAGTAGAATACTGAATAATTAGAACACATTTTAAAGATTCTTTTTTACTTTTACCTAACTTGTAAAATCGAACGGTCATCACAGACCATTTAACATTACTGCCTGTTTCATGGTGGTATGTCAATCATCAGATACTTGTCTAGAGTTTTGTTTGTTTTCCTCATTTAGTTTGGTTTCTTTTTTTAATAACATATCAAGCGTCTAAGGTTATTTAATGCCAAAGTCATCCTTATAGAAGAACGGTAGTGATGCGATTTAACCCAATAGCTGGGGCAATAAGAAGGTTCGTGCCTTTCCGAAAGTGTACGTAATAACACGAATAGAGCGCAAACTTGATTACTACCTACCATGAAAGTCCAACACTTTAGCTACCATGATACGGGAAATTTTCCCTTTCCTTATTTATAAGCTTGAATAAACGCTCTCTACATAAGCGTTTGGCGATCAACTTCCTATTTTCGAAACTTCCTTTAATAGTAAAATGCTTATGACGACCTTTTAATTTTAAACGTTTTTAAGTTTATAAAAAGGGGTTTCATCCTCGATCAGCATTCGATTTTATAGAGGCCCTATCTCAGATATTAAGTACAGTAGAAAAACAACGTTATATTTATTTTATTTTACATTATCAATATCAAATATATATTGTGGTAGGAAATAATCACATAGGCGATTTAAGATTTGAAGACATAGAGAAAATTAAAGAAAAAACGACAGCACGAATTCATATTTCAAAAGAAGTTTCAGATATGAAAGACTTACTGGAATAAGTGTGTTGAATATTCCAATGTTGATGTACAGATAGACAGATGCGATTAAAAATGTATTTCCCCATATGAGGTTCTACGTGATTAAATACACTTTTAAGAACGTTATTTGTGTAGAATCGTTGGGAGGGGTTGTGGCATTAAGTACTTGAAAGTTTTCGTACGTCATCGGTAAGAGGTCATTCTTCAATTCGATGTTCGTAATCTTCTAGACTCTGACTACGTCGCATTAAACTCGTGAACCAACACTGCAAATTGTAAACAGAATCCGATCCTTAGTTAAATGCTTGCTTGGTGATTCATCTAATTCCCGTAATTTTTCATCCAAATTTAAACTCACAGAGGAAAATCAGACGCAAGTCATTTTTGTCCATTTTGTTTATGGGTTACCAACTTCAACCTACAAAAAGTAAAGAAATAGGTAATTACATTTTGTAAATGGAGAACGACTCTATAAAATTATATCTAACAGTTTAATTGTAAATTATACTGTTTGCTTTGAGTACAGAAGTCAACATAGGGCAAACTATATTTCTTTCTGCATATAAATATATATTGGGATTGCAAAAATCGGTAGCAATAAAGAACTTCTCACGCTAACATTTGCTTATCAAAGAGAACATTCTATATTTATTCTATAATTATAAAACCTAAAAGTTTGAAAAAATTTTAATATCGTTACTCAAAGTTTCATGTGCACTGAATTGATAGTTGGTTGGTTGGATGATTGTGTTTTTATGGCATATCAACCCTTGTAGTCTATTTAATGCCAAATTTAGGTTTATACTTATATATATATATATATACGATTTGTAAATGAATAATTTTGTCGGAAACAATTTTTAATCGAGCCAGAGTTTATTTTTTGTATACAGATAAATGGTTTCAATCATTACTATATAATACAAATAGTTTTATTTGCACTGTTAAATGCTTTCAGGCATTCCTTTGTAAGACTAATCGTTCAATTTAACATTAATCATTTGTTTGTACACAGTTAAATGGTTTCAAGTAAAGTAAATGATTAATTAGTTCTATTTGACCCCAAGATGGGACTCTAACGGGTATTACCGCTCCAGCTCAAAGTGAACTTTGGAGTAATGACAATGAAGGGGTACTACACATTTCCCAAAGCTTCAACACTTGACCCTTACCAGCAGAAGCAATTTAGTGTCATATCCAGGATACTTGTTGAGGGGTTTTATCCCTCAACAGAGAACAGTTAGGCACGCGGTTAATTCTTATACTTAGAATTAATGATTTTATGACGACGCTGGAAATAATCAAGATTTTCAGAGGGCCAACTTTTTCTTGATTCCTGAGAAAAAATCAAATTCCATTCACAAGTGTGTATTTACCTAAACCCTCCGCTACAGGAAATATGTGACACAAGGTCCATTTTAAGCGGAGTACAGCTGGTTTGAATTCAGTTTTCATTCTTCTAGATTGGTTGCCTAAGCAAGGCTGAAGAACCCAGTCTGTATCTACCCAAACCCTCCACCACAGGTAGTATATGACACAAGGTCAATTTTAAGCGGAGTACAGCTGGTTTGAATTCAGACTTTTCATTCTCATAGACCGGTTTCTTCACTAAAGCAAAAGAACCCTATCTGTTCTGCTATTTACTCATAGCTAGGAGGGAAAGAGATAGATTTATGCATTTCGCAAGGGCATTAGCGAGAATCGAAACGCAAAAAGCCCCGTCCAGGATTTAAACACTGGTTGTTGATTTCATTTTCTACGACGATAACCGTAACGCTCCCACTCTTTCTATTCCCGTGTATTACATATAATTATATGTGATATGTGATAAAAAAGAAAAGCCGCAGGTGATTCTACAATTAGTTGAGACTAGAATGAATATTACTTTATATTAATTTTTGGCCTGTCTTTAGCGTTCAGGGAGGAGCAATTTGTGTTATCGAAACCTTTTGTTAATGCTGGACGAAGTAAATATGTGATCTTGTGAGTTAGCAAATAATCGTGGAATACGTAATGAACAAATCTTTTATGATAATAAAGGTGTGGAGAATATTAGCCTCTAAAATACAGCAACAAAAATATTTAATTAGATACAATTAATTATTTGCAGCTGGGAATGTTTTATGGATTATTTACTACGTAATTTCATTTATCTTTTGCTTTTATTTTATTTATTTATTTATTTATTTTTTTTTTTTTTTTTTTTTTACAGAGAAACAAATTCTAACATAAAATTCTGAAAACGGAAAAGCTTCGAAAACCGGGCATTTTTCCATGAATGTCGTTTACAAACTAAATCTAACGTTTGGCGCCAAAAAGAACCCGTCATGGTTCGCGTCATGGAATATACATGTACTTATGATATGCTAAAAGTTAAAACACGCGTTGTTCAACGACACCAAGCTAATATTCCTACGAATCAGAGTTTGTTTATATTTATTTTATATTTTATATCTCTATATTGAAAACTGCCTAAGTTTAAAAAAGAAATTTAGGTTTCCCTATGAGTAACAATCGATTTAATTATCTACCCTATGTACCATACCTGTGTTACTATTAAAAACAGTCCCGTCGCCGACTCTATCCCCTTAAGAGTAAGACTACCATAAAAAAGGTGTGTCCAAGGTATGACACTAAACTGCATCCGGTGGCGAGGCTCCAGTTCTGGAGCTCTGTGGAAGTTGAAATCTCCCCTTTGTTGCTATTTCTCCTAGTTTTATTCTTACATAAAATCGTTGTATCAGTTAGGGTTAAGAATAATCAAACAGATCGGTGTAAAAATTATTTGTATTAAATAGGAATACTTGAATACTTGAAACTATATAATTGTGAGAAAACAAGTTTTTTTTTATTCAATAGAAATAGTTATTTGAAACTATATATTGGTGTATTGATTGGAATTAGATAAAAATATCTAAAACCATATGATTGTGTGCAAATTATTTGTATCAAATTTCGACATTAGATAACGCATAATGTACCGTGAAACAAATAAAATATAATCATTCAAAAAAAAACATTTCTTAATCTCTAAAAGTATCCGGTCCCAAGAATTTTAGATTTAAAAGTTTCATTGATCTATTAAAAAATGGCGTTTAAGTAAAAAAAAAAAAAAAAAAAAAAAAAAAGATATTAATAAATACTTTTAAAAAAGCTCCTGAAGACGATTTTCCCATAGCAGTTCATAAGCATACCAAAGCTTGTATTTCGCACAAAAAAAACTCGACCTATTTCCGTTATTTTTATCAAATCTTACAGAGCTCAGTACAAGTTAATATTCCAAATTCTCAAAAGATATCTTTAAAAAGTGATGATACAAAATATGCAGTCTCATTCATTAGCAAGGAATGGCTTTCAAAAACAGGGGATAGGATTTTTAATAATATATCTTATGTTTTTAATTATATATATATATATTAATGATATATTTTAATAATAAGGGATTAATATTTTGAAACTGTAGGAAATCTATTTTATTGGAAGAAAAAATACAAACTACCATTATACTTAACCTTATTTCTTGGAAATAGTATTTTCTGTAAGTCAACATTTATACAAAAGTCTGATCTATTAATAATGATCTATTAATAATGACACAACCGAACAGAAAAATTGATTTCTTCATACTTCGTTGCAAAGTCAATGTTTTAAGAGCCAATGTATTAATGTAGTTCCCAGTCACTTTAAAACACATGAGTACCACAGAATTGGTAGCAAGAGCAATATTTTAAGAGCTTATGTAATAATTAGTTCCCAGTCACTTTAAACATTACCATAGACTTTGCAGCAAGAGTAATGTTTTAAGAGCCAATATATTAATGTACTTCCCAGTCACTTTAAACATTACCATAGACTTTGTAGCAAGAGTAATGTTTTAAGAGCCAATATATTAATGTAGTTTCCAGTCACTTTAAACATTACCACAGACTTTGTAGCAAGAGTGATATGTAAAGAGCCAATATATTAATGTACCTCCCAGTCACTTTAAACATTACCATAGACTTTGTAGCAAGAGTAATGTTTTAAGAGCCAATATATTAATGTACTTCCCAATCACTTTAAACATTACCACTGACTTTGTAGCAAGAGTGATATGTAAAGAGCCAATGTATTAATGTACTTCCCAATCACTTTAAACATTACCACAGACTTTGTAGCAAGAGTGATATGTAAAGAGCCAATATATTAATGTACCTCCCAGTCACTTTAAACATTACCACTGACTTTGTAGCAAGAGTAATGTTTTAAGAGCCAATATATTAGTGTACTTCCCAGTCACTTTAAACATTACCACAGACTTTGTAGCAAGAGTGATATGTAAAGAGCCAATATATTAATGTACTTCCCAGTCACTTTAAACATTACCACAGTCTTTGTAGCAAGAGTGATATGCAAAGAGCCAATATATTAATGTACTTCCCAATCACTTTAAACATTACCACAGACTTTGTAGCAAGAGTAATGTTTTAAGAGCCAATATATTAGTGTACTTCCCAGTCACTTTAAACATTATCACAGACTTTGTAGCAAGAGTGATATGTAAAGAGCCAATGTATCAATGTAGTTCCCAATCACTTTAAATATTACCACAGATTTTGTAGCAAGAGTAATGTTTTAAGAGCCAATATATTAATGTAGTTCCAAGTCACTTTAAACATTACCACTGACTTTGTAGCAAGAGTGATATGTAAAGAGCCAATGTATTAATGTACTTCCCAATCACTTTAAACATTACCACAGACTTTGTAGCAAGAGTGATATGTAAAGAGCCAATATATTAATGTACCTCCCAGTCACTTTAAACATTACCACTGACTTTGTAGCAAGAGTAATGTTTTAAGAGCCAATATATTAGTGTACTTCCCAGTCACTTTAAACATTACCACAGACTTTGTAGCAAGAGTGATATGTAAAGAGCCAATATATTAATGTACTTCCCAGTCACTTTAAACATTACCACAGTCTTTGTAGCAAGAGTGATATGCAAAGAGCCAATATATTAATGTACTTCCCAATCACTTTAAACATTACCACAGATTTGTAGCAAGAGTAATGTTTTAAGAGCCAATATATTAGTGTACTTCCCAGTCACTTTAAACATTATCACAGACTTTGTAGCAAGAGTGATATGTAAAGAGCCAATGTATCAATGTAGTTCCCAATCACTTTAAATATTACCACAGACTTTGAAGCAAGAGTAATGTTTTAAGAGCCAATATATTAATGTACTTCCCAGTAAAATTTAAACATTATCACTGACTTTGTAGCAAGAGTGATATGTAAAGAGCCAATGTATTAATGTAGTTCCCAGTCACTTTAAAAATTACCACAGACTTTGTAGCAAGGGTAATGTTTTAAGAGCCAATGTATTAATGTACTTCCCAGTCACTTTAAACATTATCACAGACTTTGTAGCAAGAGTATTGTTTTAAGAGCCAATATATTAATGTACTTCCCAATCACTTTAAAAATTACCACAGACTTTGTAGCAAGAGTAATGTTTTAAGAGCCAATATATTAATGTACTTCCCAGTTACTTTAAACATTACCACAGACTTTGTAGCAAAAGTAATGTTTTAAGAGCCAATATATTAATGTACTTCCCAGTCACTTTAAAGATTACCACAGACTTTGTAGCAAGAGTGATATGTAAAGAGCCAATGTATTAATGTAGTTCCCAGTCACTTTAAACATTACCACAGACTTTGTACCAAGAGTAATATTTTAAGAGCCAATATATTAATATACCTCCCAGTCATTTTAAACATTACCACAGATTGGTAGCAAGAGTGATATATAAAGAGCCAATATATTAAGGTACTTCCCAGTCACTTTAAACTTTACCACAGACTTTGTAGCAAGAGTAATGTTTTAAGAGCCAATATATTAATGTATTTCCCAGTCACTTTAAACATTACCAGAAGACTTTGTAGTAAGAGTGATATGTAAAGAGCCAATATATTAATGTACTTCCCAGTCACTTTAAACATTACCACAGAGTTTGTAGCAAGAGTAATGATTTAAGAGCCAATATATAAATGTAGTTTCCAGTCACTTTAAACATTACCACAGACTTTGTAGCAAAAGTAATGTTTTAAGAGCCAATATCTTAATGTACTTCCCAGTCACTTTAAACATTACCACTGACTTTGTAGCAAGAGTGATATATAAAGAGCCAATGTATCAATGTAGTTACCAATCACTTTAAACATGACCACAGACTTTGTAGCAAGAGTAATGTTTTAAGAGCCAATATATTAATGTACTTCCCAGTCACTTTAAACATTACCACAGACTTTGTAGCAAGAGTGATAAGTAAAGAGCCAATATATTAATGTACCTCCAGTCACTTTAAACATTACCACAGACTTTGTAGCAAGAGTGATATGTAAAGAGCCAATATATTAATGTACTTCCCAGTTACTTTAAACATTACCACAGACTTTGTAGCAAAAGTAATGTTTTAAGAGCCAATATATTAATGTACTTCCCAGTCACTTTAAACATTACCACAGACTTTGTAGCAAGAGTGATATGTAAAGAGCCAATGTATTAATGTAGTTCCCAGTCACTTTAAACATTACCACAGACTTTGTAGCAAGAGTAATATTTTAAGAGCCAATATATTAATATACCTCCCAGTCACTTTAAACATTACCACAGATTGGTAGCAAGAGTGATATATAAAGAGCCAATATATTAATGTACTTCCCAGTCACTTTAAACATTACCACAGACTTTGTAGCAAGAGTAATATTTTAAGAGCCAATGTATTAATGTACTTCCCAGTCACTTTATACATTACCACAGACTTTATATCATGAGTAATGTTTTAAGAGCCAATGTATTAATGTACTTCCCAGTCACTTTAAACATTACCACAGACTTTGTAGCAAGAGTAATGTTTTAAGAGCCAATATATTAATGTACTTCCCAGTCACTTTAAACATTACCACAGACTTTGTAGCAAGAGTAATGTTTTAAGGGCCAATATATTAATGTAGTTTCCAGTCATTTTAAACATTACCACAGACTTTGTAGCAAGAGTGATATGTAAAGAGCCAATATATTAATGTACCCCCCAGTCAATTTAAACATTACCAGAGACTTTGTAGCCAGAGTAATGTTTGAAGAGCCAATATATTAATGTACTTCCCAGTCAGTTTAAACATTTCCAGAGACTTTGTAGAGAGTAATGTTTTAAGAGCCAATATATCAATGTACTTCCCAGTCACTTTAAACATTACCACAGACTTTGTAGCAAGAGTAATTTTTTAAGAGCCAATATATTAATGTACTTCCCAGTCACTTTAAACATTACCACAGACTTTGTAGCAAGAGTGATATTTAAAAAGCCAATATATTAATGTAGTTCCCAGTCACTATAAACATTACCACAGACTTTGTAGCAAGAGTAATGTTTTAAGAGCCAATATATTAATGTATTTCCCAGTCACTTTAAACAATACCACTGACTTTGTAGCAAGAGTGATATGTAAAGAGCCAATATATTAATGTACTTTCCAGTCACTTTAAACATTACCACAGACTTTGTAGCAAGAGTAATGATTTAAGAGCCAATATATTAATGTACTTCCCAGTCACTTTAAACGTTACCATAGACTTTGTAGCAAGAGTAATGTTTTAAGAGCCAATATATTAATATACTTCCCAGTCACTTTAAACATTACCACAGACTTTGTAGCAAGAGTAATGTTTTAAGAGCCAATATATTAATATACTTCCCAGTCACTTTAAACATTACCATAGACTTTGTAGCAAGAGTGATATGTAAATAGCCAATATATAAATGTAGTTTCCAGTCACTTTAAACATTACCACAGACTTTGTAGCAAGAGTAATGTTTTAAGAGCCAATATATTAATGTACTTCCCAATCACTTTAAATATTACCACAGACTTTGTAGCAAGAGTAATGTTTTAAGAGCCAATATATTAATGTACTTCCCAGTCACTTTAAACATTACCAGAGACTTTGTAGCGAGAGTCATGTTTTAAGGGCCAATATATTAATGTACTTCCCAGTCACGTTAAACATTACCACAGACTTTGTAGCAAGAGTAATGTTTTAAGAGCCAATATATTAATGTACTTCCCAGTCACTTTAAACATTACCAGAGACTTTGTAGAGAGAGTCATGTTTTAAGAGCCAATATATTAATGTAGTTCCCAGTCACGTTAAACATTACCACAGATTTGTAGCAGGAGTAATGTTTTAAGAGCCAATATATTAATGTACTTCCCAGTCACTTTAAACATTACCAGAGACTTTGTAGCGAGAGTCATGTTTTAAGGGCCAATATATTAATGTAGTTCCCAGTCACGTTAAACATTACCACAGACTTTGTAGCAAGAGTAATGTTTTAAGAGCCAATATATTAATGTACTTCCCAGTCACTTTAAACATTACCAGAGACTTTGTAGCGAGAGTCATGTTTTAAGGGCCAATATCTTAATTTGGTTTCCACTCATTTTAAACATTACCACAGACTTTGTAGCAAGAGTGATATGTAAAAAGCCAATATATTAATGTACTTCCCAGTCACTTTAAACATTACCACAGACTTTGTACCAAGAGTAATGTTTTAAGAGCCAATGTATTAATGTACTTCCCAGTCACTTTAAACATTACCACAGACTTTGTAGCAAGAGTAATGTTTTAAGAGCCAATGTATTAATGTACTTCCCAGTCACTTTAAACATTACCACAGACTTTGTAGCAAGAGTAATGTTTTAAGAGCCAATATATTAATGTACTTCCCAGTCACTTTAAACATTACCACAGACTTTGTAGCAAGAGTAATGTTTTAAGAGCCAATGTATTAATGTACTTCCCAGTCACTTTAAACATTACCACAGACTTTGTAGCAAGAGTAATGTTTTAAGAGCCAATATATTAATGTACTTCCCAGTCACTTTAAACATTACCACAGACTTTGTAGCCAGAGTAATGTTTTAAGAGCCAATGTATTAATGTACTTCCCAGTCACTTTAAACATTACCACAGACTTTGTAGCAAGAGTAATGTTTTAAGAGCCAATGTATTAATGTATTTCCCAGTCACTTTAAACATTACCACAGACTTTATAGCATGAGTAATGTTTTAAGAGCCAATGTATTAATGTACTTCCTAGTCACTTTAATCATTACCACAGACTTTGTAGCAAGAGTTAAGTTTTAAGGGCCAATATATTAATGTAGTTTCCAGTCACTTTAAACATTACCACAGACTTTGTAGCAAGAGTGATATGTAAAGAGCCAATATATCAATGTACTTCCCAGTCACTTTAAACATTATCACAGTCTTTGTAGCAAGAGTAATGTTTTAAGAGCCAATGTATTAATGTACTTCCCAGTCACTTTAAACATTACCACAGTCTTTGTAGCAAGAGTAATGTTTTAAGAGCCAATGTATTAATGTACTTCCCAGTCACTTTAAACATTACCACAGACTTTGTAGCAAGAGTAATGTTTTAAGAGCCAATGTATTAATGTACTTCCCAGTCACTTTAAACATTACCAGAGACTTTGTAGCAAGAGTAATGTTTTAAGAGCCAATATATTAATGTACTTCCCAGTCACTTAAAACATTACTCTTGCTACAAAGTCTGTGGTAATGTTTAAAGGGCCAATATATTAATGTAGTTCCCAGTCACTTTAAACATTACCACAGACTTTGTAGCAAGAGTGATATGTAAAGAGCCAATATATTAATGTACCTCCCAGTCACTTTAAACATTACCACAGACTTTGTAGCAAGAGTAATGTTTTAAGAGCCAATATATTAATGTACTTCCCAGTCACTTTATACATTACCACAGACTTTATATCATGAGTAATGTTTTAAGAGCCAATGTATTAATGTACTTCCCAGTCACTTTAAACATTACCACAGACTTTGTAGCAAGAGTAATGTTTTAAGAGCCAATATATTAATGTACTTCCCAGTCACTTTAAACATTACCACAGACTTTGTAGCAAGAGTAATGTTTTAAGGGCCAATATATTAATGTAGTTTCCAGTCATTTTAAACATTACCACAGACTTTGTAGCAAGAGTGATATGTAAAGAGCCAATATATTAATGTACCCCCCAGTCAATTTAAACATTACCAGAGACTTTGTAGCCAGAGTAATGTTTGAAGAGCCAATATATTAATGTACTTCCCAGTCAGTTTAAACATTTCCAGAGACTTTGTAGAGAGTAATGTTTTAAGAGCCAATATATCAATGTACTTCCCAGTCACTTTAAACATTACCACAGACTTTGTAGCAAGAGTAATTTTTTAAGAGCCAATATATTAATGTACTTCCCAGTCACTTTAAACATTACCACAGACTTTGTAGCAAGAGTGATATTTAAAAAGCCAATATATTAATGTAGTTCCCAGTCACTATAAACATTACCACAGACTTTGTAGCAAGAGTCATGTTTTAAGAGCCAATATATTAATGTATTTCCCAGTCACTTTAAACAATACCACTGACTTTGTAGCAAGAGTGATATGTAAAGAGCCAATATATTAATGTACTTTCCAGTCACTTTAAACATTACCAGAGACTTTGTAGCAAGAGTAATGATTTAAGAGCCAATATATTAATGTACTTCCCAGTCACTTTAAACGTTACCATAGACTTTGTAGCAAGAGTAATGTTTTAAGAGCCAATATATTAATATACTTCCCAGTCACTTTAAACATTACCACAGACTTTGTAGCAAGAGTAATGTTTTAAGAGCCAATATATTAATATACTTCCCAGTCACTTTAAACATTACCATAGACTTTGTAGCAAGAGTGATATGTAAATAGCCAATATATAAATGTAGTTTCCAGTCACTTTAAACATTACCACAGACTTTGTAGCAAGAGTAATGTTTTAAGAGCCAATATATTAATGTACTTCCCAATCACTTTAAATATTACCACAGACTTTGTAGCAAGAGTAATGTTTTAAGAGCCAATATATTAATGTACTTCCCAGTCACTTTAAACATTACCAGAGACTTTGTAGCGAGAGTCATGTTTTAAGGGCCAATATATTAATGTACTTCCCAGTCACGTTAAACATTACCACAGACTTTGTAGCAAGAGTAATGTTTTAAGAGCCAATATATTAATGTACTTCCCAGTCACTTTAAACATTACCAGAGACTTTGTAGAGAGAGTCATGTTTTAAGAGCCAATATATTAATGTAGTTCCCAGTCACGTTAAACATTACCACAGATTTGTAGCAGGAGTAATGTTTTAAGAGCCAATATATTAATGTACTTCCCAGTCACTTTAAACATTACCAGAGACTTTGTAGCGAGAGTCATGTTTTAAGGGCCAATATATTAATGTAGTTCCCAGTCACGTTAAACATTACCACAGACTTTGTAGCAAGAGTAATGTTTTAAGAGCCAATATATTAATGTACTTCCCAGTCACTTTAAACATTACCAGAGACTTTGTAGCGAGAGTCATGTTTTAAGGGCCAATATCTTAATTTGGTTTCCACTCATTTTAAACATTACCACAGACTTTGTAGCAAGAGTGATATGTAAAAAGCCAATATATTAATGTACTTCCCAGTCACTTTAAACATTACCACAGACTTTGTACCAAGAGTAATGTTTTAAGAGCCAATGTATTAATGTACTTCCCAGTCACTTTAAACATTACCACAGACTTTGTAGCAAGAGTAATGTTTTAAGAGCCAATGTATTAATGTACTTCCCAGTCACTTTAAACATTACCACAGACTTTGTAGCAAGAGTAATGTTTTAAGAGCCAATATATTAATGTACTTCCCAGTCACTTTAAACATTACCACAGACTTTGTAGCAAGAGTAATGTTTTAAGAGCCAATGTATTAATGTACTTCCCAGTCACTTTAAACATTACCACAGACTTTGTAGCAAGAGTAATGTTTTAAGAGCCAATATATTAATGTACTTCCCAGTCACTTTAAACATTACCACAGACTTTGTAGCCAGAGTAATGTTTTAAGAGCCAATGTATTAATGTACTTCCCAGTCACTTTAAACATTACCACAGACTTTGTAGCAAGAGTAATGTTTTAAGAGCCAATGTATTAATGTATTTCCCAGTCACTTTAAACATTACCACAGACTTTATAGCATGAGTAATGTTTTAAGAGCCAATGTATTAATGTACTTCCTAGTCACTTTAATCATTACCACAGACTTTGTAGCAAGAGTTAAGTTTTAAGGGCCAATATATTAATGTAGTTTCCAGTCACTTTAAACATTACCACAGACTTTGTAGCAAGAGTGATATGTAAAGAGCCAATATATCAATGTACTTCCCAGTCACTTTAAACATTATCACAGTCTTTGTAGCAAGAGTAATGTTTTAAGAGCCAATGTATTAATGTACTTCCCAGTCACTTTAAACATTACCACAGTCTTTGTAGCAAGAGTAATGTTTTAAGAGCCAATGTATTAATGTACTTCCCAGTCACTTTAAACATTACCACAGACTTTGTAGCAAGAGTAATGTTTTAAGAGCCAATGTATTAATGTACTTCCCAGTCACTTTAAACATTACCAGAGACTTTGTAGCAAGAGTAAAGTTTTAAGAGCCAATATATTAATGTACTTCCCAGTCACTTAAAACATTACTCTTGCTACAAAGTCTGTGGTAATGTTTAAAGGGCCAATATATTAATGTAGTTCCCAGTCACTTTAAACATTACCACAGACTTTGTAGCAAGAGTGATATGTAAAGAGCCAATATATTAATGTACCTCCCAGTCACTTTAAACATTACCACAGACTTTGTAGCAAGAGTAATGTTTTAAGAGCCAATATATTAATGTACTTCCCAGTCACTTTATACATTACCACAGACTTTATATCATGAGTAATGTTTTAAGAGCCAATGTATTAATGTACTTCCCAGTCACTTTAAACATTACCACAGACTTTGTAGCAAGAGTAATGTTTTAAGAGCCAATATATTAATGTACTTCCCAGTCACTTTAAACATTACCACAGACTTTGTAGCAAGAGTAATGTTTTAAGGGCCAATATATTAATGTAGTTTCCAGTCATTTTAAACATTACCACAGACTTTGTAGCAAGAGTGATATGTAAAGAGCCAATATATTAATGTACCCCCCAGTCAATTTAAACATTACCAGAGACTTTGTAGCCAGAGTAATGTTTGAAGAGCCAATATATTAATGTACTTCCCAGTCAGTTTAAACATTTCCAGAGACTTTGTAGAGAGTAATGTTTTAAGAGCCAATATATCAATGTACTTCCCAGTCACTTTAAACATTACCACAGACTTTGTAGCAAGAGTAATTTTTTAAGAGCCAATATATTAATGTACTTCCCAGTCACTTTAAACATTACCACAGACTTTGTAGCAAGAGTGATATTTAAAAAGCCAATATATTAATGTAGTTCCCAGTCACTATAAACATTACCACAGACTTTGTAGCAAGAGTCATGTTTTAAGAGCCAATATATTAATGTATTTCCCAGTCACTTTAAACAATACCACTGACTTTGTAGCAAGAGTGATATGTAAAGAGCCAATATATTAATGTACTTTCCAGTCACTTTAAACATTACCAGAGACTTTGTAGCAAGAGTAATGATTTAAGAGCCAATATATTAATGTACTTCCCAGTCACTTTAAACGTTACCATAGACTTTGTAGCAAGAGTAATGTTTTAAGAGCCAATATATTAATATACTTCCCAGTCACTTTAAACATTACCACAGATTTTGTAGCAAGAGTAATGTTTTAAGAGCCAATATATTAATATACTTCCCAGTCACTTTAAACATTACCATAGACTTTGTAGCAAGAGTGATATGTAAATAGCCAATATATAAATGTAGTTTCCAGTCACTTTAAACATTACCACAGACTTTGTAGCAAGAGTAATGTTTTAAGAGCCAATATATTAATGTACTTCCCAATCACTTTAAATATTACCACAGACTTTGTAGCAAGAGTAATGTTTTAAGAGCCAATATATTAATGTACTTCCCAGTCACTTTAAACATTACCAGAGACTTTGTAGCGAGAGTCATGTTTTAAGGGCCAATATATTAATGTAGTTCCCAGTCACGTTAAACATTACCACAGACTTTGTAGCAAGAGTAATGTTTTAAGAGCCAATATATTAATGTACTTCCCAGTCACTTTAAACATTACCAGAGACTTCGTAGAGAGAGTCATGTTTTAAGAGCCAATGTATTAATGTAGTTCCCAGTCACGTTAAACATTACCACAGACTTTGTAGCAGGAGTAATGTTTTAAGAGCCAATATATTAATGTACTTCCCAGTCACTTTAAACATTACCAGAGACTTTGTAGCGAGAGTCATGTTTTAAGGGCCAATATATTAATGTAGTTCCCAGTCACGTTAAACATTACCACAGACTTTGTAGCAAGAGTAATGTTTTAAGAGCCAATATATTAATGTACTTCCCAGTCACTTTAAACATTACCAGAGACTTTGTAGCGAGAGTCATGTTTTAAGGGCCAATATCTTAATGTAGTTTCCACTCATTTTAAACATTACCACAGACTTTGTAGCAAGAGTGATATGTAAAAAGCCAATATATTAATGTACTTCCCAGTCACTTTAAACATTACCACAGACTTTGTAGCAAGAGTAATGTTTTAAGAGCCAATGTATTAATGTATTTCCCAGTCACTTTAAACATTACCACAGACTTTATAGCATGAGTAATGTTTTAAGGGCCAATGTATTAATGTACTTCCCAGTCACTTTAATCATTACCACAGACTTTGTAGCAAGAGTTAAGTTTTAAGGGCCAATATATTAATGTAGTTTCCAGTCACTTTAAACATTACCACAGACTTTGTAGCAAGAGTGATATGTAAAGAGCCAATATATCAATGTACTTCCCAGTCACTTTAAACATTATCACAGTCTTTGTAGCAAGAGTAATGTTTTAAGAGCCAATGTATTAATGTACTTCCCAGTCACTTTAAACATTACCACAGTCTTTGTAGCAAGAGTAATGTTTTAAGAGCCAATGTATTAATGTACTTCCCAGTCACTTTAAACATTACCACAGACTTTGTAGCAAGAGTAATGTTTTAAGAGCCAATGTATTAATGTACTTCCCAGTCACTTTAAACATTACCACAGACTTTGTAGCAAGAGTAATGTTTTAAGAGCCAATATATTAATGTACTTCCCAGTCACTTTAAACATTACCACAGACTTTGTAGCAAGAGTAATGTTTTAAGGGCCAATATATTAATGTAGTTTCCAGTCATTTTAAACATTACCACAGACTTTGTAGCAAGAGTGATATGTAAAGAGCCAATATATTAATGTACCCCCCAGTCACTTTAAACATTACCAGAGACTTTGTAGCAAGAGTAATGTTTGAAGAGCCAATATATTAATGTACTTCCCAGTCAGTTTAAACATTTCCAGAGACTTTGTAGAGAGTAATGTTTTAAGAGCCAATATATCAATGTACTTCCCAGTCACTTTAAACATTACCACAGACTTTGTAACAAGAGTAATTTTTTAAGAGCCAATATATTAATGTACTTCCCAGTCACTTTAAACATTACCACAGACTTTGTAGCAAGAGTGATATGTAAAGAGCCAATATATTAATGTACCTCCCAGTCACTTTAAACATTACCACAGACTTTGTAGCAAGAGTAATGTTTTAAGAGCCAATATATTAATGTACTTCCCAGTCACTTTATACATTACCACAGATTTTATATCATGAGTAATGTTTTAAGAGCCAATGTATTAATGTACTTCCCAGTCACTTTAAACATTACCACAGACTTTGTAGCAAGAGTAATGTTTTAAGAGCCAATATATTAATGTACTTCCCAGTCACTTTAAACATTACCACAGACTTTGTAGCAAGAGTAATGTTTTAAGGGCCAATATATTAATGTAGTTTCCAGTCATTTTAAACATTACCACAGACTTTGTAGCAAGAGTGATATGTAAAGAGCCAATATATTAATGTACCCCCCAGTCACTTTAAACATTACCAGAGACTTTGTAGCAAGAGTAATGTTTGAAGAGCCAATATATTAATGTACTTCCCAGTCAGTTTAAACATTTCCAGAGACTTTGTAGAGAGTAATGTTTTAAGAGCCAATATATCAATGTACTTCCCAGTCACTTTAAACATTACCACAGACTTTGTAGCAAGAGTAATTTTTTAAGAGCCAATATATTAATGTACTTCCCAGTCACTTTAAACATTACCACAGACTTTGTAGCAAGAGTGATATTTAAAAAGCCAATATATTAATGTAGTTCCCAGTCACTATAAACATTACCACAGACTTTGTAGCAAGAGTAATGTTTTAAGAGCCAATATATTAATGTATTTCCCAGTCACTTTAAACAATACCACTGACTTTGTAGCAAGAGTGATATGTAAAGAGCCAATATATTAATGTACTTTCCAGTCACTTTAAACATTACCACAGACTTTGTAGCAAGAGTAATGATTTAAGAGCCAATATATTAATGTACTTCCCAGTCACTTTAAACGTTACCATAGACTTTGTAGCAAGAGTAATGTTTTAAGAGCCAATACATTAATATACTTCCCAGTCACTTTAAACATTACCACAGACTTTGTAGCAAGAGTAATGTTTTAAGAGCCAATATATTAATATACTTCCCAGTCACTTTAAACATTACCATAGACTTTGTAGCAAGAGTGATATGTAAATAGCCAATATATAAATGTAGTTTCCAGTCACTTTAAACATTACCACAGACTTTGTAGCAAGAGTAATGTTTTAAGAGCCAATATATTAATGTACTTCCCAATCACTTTAAATATTACCACAGACTTTGTAGCAAGAGTAATGTTTTAAGAGCCAATATATTAATGTACTTCCCAGTCACTTTAAACATTACCAGAGACTTTGTAGCGAGAGTCATGTTTTAAGGGCCAATATATTAATGTAGTTCCCAGTCACGTTAAACATTACCACAGACTTTGTAGCAAGAGTAATGTTTTAAGAGCCAATATATTAATGTACTTCCCAGTCACTTTAAACATTACCAGAGACTTTGTAGAGAGAGTCATGTTTTAAGAGCCAATATATTAATGTAGTTCCCAGTCACGTTAAACATTACCACAGACTTTGTAGCAGGAGTAATGTTTTAAGAGCCAATATATTAATGTACTTCCCAGTCACTTTAAACATTACCAGAGACTTTGTAGCGAGAGTCATGTTTTAAGGGCCAATATATTAATGTAGTTCCCAGTCACGTTAAACATTACCACAGACTTTGTAGCAAGAGTAATGTTTTAAGAGCCAATATATTAATGTACTTCCCAGTCACTTTAAACATTACCAGAGACTTTGTAGCGAGAGTCATGTTTTAAGGGCCAATATATTAATGTAGTTTCCACTCATTTTAAACATTACCACAGACTTTGTAGCAAGAGTGATATGTAAAAAGCCAATATATTAATGTACTTCCCAGTCACTTTAAACATTACCACAGACTTTGTACCAAGAGTAATGTTTTAAGAGCCAATGTATTAATCTACTTCCCAGTCACTTTAAACATTACCACAGACTTTGTAGCAAGAGTAATGTTTTAAGAGCCAATATATTAATGTACTTCCCAGTCACTTTAAACATTACCACAGACTTTGTAGCAAGAGTAATGTTTTAAGAGCCAATGTATTAATGTACTTCCCAGTCACTTTAAACATTACCACAGACTTTGTAGCAAGAGTAATGTTTTAAGAGCCAATATATTAATGTACTTCCCAGTCACTTTAAACATTACCACAGACTTTGTAGCCAGAGTAATGTTTTAAGAGCCAATGTATTAATGTACTTCCCAGTCACTTTAAACATTACCACAGACTTTGTAGCAAGAGTAATGTTTTAAGAGCCAATGTATTAATGTATTTCCCAGTCACTTTAAACATTACCACAGACTTTATAGCATGAGTAATGTTTTAAGAGCCAATGTATTAATGTACTTCCCAGTCACTTTAAACATTACCACAGACTTTGTAGCAAGAGTTAAGTTTTAAGGGCCAATATATTAATGTAGTTTCCAGTCACTTTAAACATTACCACAGACTTTGTAGCAAGAGTGATATGTAAAGAGCCAATATATCAATGTACTTCCCAGTCACTTTAAACATTATCACAGTCTTTGTAGCAAGAGTAATGTTTTAAGAGCCAATGTATTAATGTACTTCCCAGTCACTTTAAACATTACCACAGTCTTTGTAGCAAGAGTAATGTTTTAAGAGCCAATGTATTAATGTACTTCCCAGTCACTTTAAACATTACCACAGACTTTGTAGCAAGAGTAATGTTTTAAGAGCCAATGTATTAATGTACTTCCCAGTCACTTTAAACATTACCACAGACTTTGTAGCAAGAGTAATTTTTTAAGAGCCAATATATTAATGTACTTCCCAGTCGTGGGTTTTTCTTTTTTTTTTTGTTTTTTTTTTTTGTTTTTTTTTGTTTTTTTCCTACAGTTGGGGACCTAGTAGGCTTCAGGAATTATAGAGCTTTATTTTTTTTCTTTTTTTTTTTTCTTTTCCCACTCTCTTGGGGGGGGGGGGCTGTGGTAACATTAGGCGTTCTAGGCTTTTTCTTTTAAACTACTGTTAGGGCTTTCTTTACGAATTTTTAAATTATTCGGTAGAAGATATTCAAAAACATTCTGCCTTGTTCGCTGACATGTGGATAGGCTAATATCAAATTGGCTTTATAGTAGAGTAAGCGTGCCTTTACATTTAAAACGCATAGTTTAAGCATTATTTCACAAACAAAATACAGCATAACATTTTGTAAAATTCAGCATTTTCAATTGATAGGACTTAAGACATACTGACCAATATTGACATATTTCTTCCACTTGGCTCCTGAGTTCAAATGCTTCTTCTTCGTTTAGAGTTTTATCTACTACTGAAATTTTAGGTAGCTTTCGGGACGGTCTACTGGGGTGGAGGGGAGAATTCGTTTTTTTTTTGTTTTTTTTTTTTTTTTTCGGTGGAAGATAGACAATCTAGAATTGCCTGGCAAACAATAAACGAAGTGAGCAGAAGAAAGAACACAGCCAAAGCAAAACTTAAAGCAGCAAACCAACAAGAAAGAATAAAACTGTGGAAACAGCACTTCGAAAACTTACTTGGAAACCCACCAAAAATAACGCATGAACCAATCACCAGAATAATTAGCAAACAATTAGACATTAAACTTGGACCGTTCACACAAGAAGAACTCGACTCGGTTCTCAGAAAAATTAAAAATAGGAAAGCTGCAGGGCTGGACGAAATTCCCCCGGAAGTATGGAAGACCAGACAATTCGACGACATACTGCTCCGTCACTGCAACGCAGTATACAATCAAAATCCGATAGATAGATGGATGAAGGGATGCATACTCCCCTTCCCTAAAAAGGGGGACCTAGGATTAGCCAAAAGCTACCGAGGCATAACACTTACATCCATAGCTGCCAAAATCTACAATGCCCTACTACGAAACCGAATAGAACCCAAAATCGACAACATACTTAGAAAAAACCAAAATGGCTTCCGAAGAAATAGATCCACGACCTCACAAATATTAACCATCCGCAGAATCCTTGAAGGTGTACGGGCAAAGAACCTACAAGCGACATTAATATTTGTCGACTTTACCAAGGCTTTCGACTCCATTCACAGAGGAAAAATGGAACAAATCCTACTAGCGTACGGCATACCTAAAGAAACCGTAGCGGCAATAACGATTCTCTATAGAAACACTAAAGTAAAAGTACGATCACCGGATGGAGACACAGAATACTTCGACATTGTAGCAGGAGTACTACAAGGGGACACGCTGGCTCCGTACCTCTTTATCATTTGTCTAGACTACGTACTTAGAACATCGATTGACAAAATCAAAGAGAATGGCTTCGAACTGACGAAGAAAAGAAGCAGAAGATACCCCGCAACAACAATTACCGACGCCGACTACGCCGATGACATAGCGATACTGGCAAACACACCTGACCAAGCCGAAACACTTCTGCATAGTTTGGAACGAGCAGCAGCAAGCATAGGCCTCCATGTTAATGCACACAAAACGGAATATATGTGCTATAACCAAACGGGGGACATCTCCACTCTAGAAGGAACCCCACTTAAACTAGTAGACAAATTCACGTACCTAGGAAGCAGCGTCGAATCAACCGAAAAGGACATCGAAACGAGGTTAACGAAAGCATGGACAGCTATCAATAGGCTATCGACTATATGGAAATCAGACCTAACCGATAAAATGAAACGCAGTTTCTTCCAGGCAGCGGTCACATCGATACTGCTATATGGCTGCACTACATGGACGCAAACAAAACGGCTGGAGAAGAAGCTAGATGGCAATTACACAAGAATGCTGCGTGCAATCCTGAACAAGTCATGGCAGCAACACCCCACAAGACACCAACTGTACGGCCACCTGCCCCCTATCACGAAAACTATTCAAGTTAGACAAACCAGACATGCAGGACATTGCTGGAGAAGCAGAGATGAACTCATAAGAGATGTACTCTTATGGATCCCCACACATGGCCGCGCAAAAGCAGGACGACCAGCACGAACGTACATTCAGCAGCTATGTGAGGATACAGGTTGTTGTCCTGAAGACCTACCTAGGGCGATGAACGATAGGGAGGAGTGGCGAGAGAGGCTCAGGGATATCCGTGCCAGCACGATATGATGATGATGATGACTTCCCAGTCAATTTAAACATTACCACAGACTTTGTAGCAAGAGTAATGTTTTAAGAGCCAATGTATTAATGTACTTCCCAGTCACTTTAAACATTACCACAGACTTTGTACCAAGAGTAATGTTTTAAGAGCCAATATATTAATGTACTTCCCAGTCACTTTAAACATTACCACAGACTTTGTAGCAAGAGTAATGTTTTAAGGGCCAATATATTAATGTAGTTTCCAGTCACTTTAAACATTACCACAGACTTTGTAGCAAGAGTGATATGTAAAAAGCCAATATATTAATGTACCTCCCAGTCACTTTAAACATTACCACAGACTTTATAGCAAGAGTAATGTTTTAAGAGCCAATATATTAATGTACTTCCCAGTCACTTTAAACATTACCACAGACTTTATACCAAGAGTAATGTTTTAAGAGCCAATATATTAATGTACTTCCCAGTCACTTTAAACATTACCACAGACTTTGTACCAAGAGTAATGTTTTAAGAGCCAATATATTAATGTACTTCCCAGTCACTTTAAACATTACCACAGACTTTGTAGCAAGAGTAATGTTTTAAGAGCCAATGTATTAATGTACTTCCCAGTCACTTTAAACATTACCACAGCCTTTGTAGTAAGTGTAATATTTTAAAAGAAAATGTACTAATGTAGTTCAAAATCATTTCACCAAAAGTTGAAACCCTAACAGTAGTTAGTACTTCAGGTAAAAGTGGAGCTGGAATCACGGTAACAAAGGATCCCTCAGCACTTCTCAAAGCTTCAAATCTGAAGTCTCCCCACTGGATGCAGTTTAGTGTCATACCCAAGACAACCTTCTTTTTTTTTCTTGTAGAGGTATTACCCCTCTGTAAGGGATGCAAACGCTGTATTCTTGGCCTCGGCGTCTGGGCGTCGAATGAATGTTATTGTTCGAGTTATTCGTAGTGCATTAATCTTACAACCTTGTCATGAATTCGCATTCATCACATCACGAATGCATATTTATTCTTGATGGATATACATTTCATTTATTCTGTCTGAAAACGTGGTTCTTTTCATCGCAGAAGGTGGCTAAATGCTTACGTTGAATGTTATCTGGGTTGGCAGCCACGCCCACCGAAATGTTGCTGTCGTCATTTCAATGACAAATATTTAATTGAAAATCTTACTATTTAAGCAAGGACACTAGTTCGATTACTGGTCAGGTAGCATAAGTGACACAGAAATATCCTTCACTGAGCCCCCTTTATATTTTTACCTCTATTATATATATATATATATATATATATATATATATATATATATATATATATATATTCCCATGACATTCAATTACTTTCCTTTACCATCTTTTTAAATTATATGTGACTTTCTACACACACACACACATACACATATATATATATATATATATATATATATATATATATATATATATATATATATATATATCAAGAGACCAAAGATGGACTGACTTAGAGTGACACGTAAATACCAAAATAAACAAATAAACAAATCAGTCACGGGTAAATTCGAATATATTGCCCCCAGGCTTAACATATTCATCCCAAAGGAAAAGCTCATGTGCCAGGTGTCCGGACTACAAATATATAAATGTCAGTCGAAGATAATGGGATTCCAGAAAATAAATTTTCGTTCAACGAATTGATATGCTACGTCCCCAGTGCATTTTTTCGTTGCTTATGGATACTTTAAAACATTTTTATGTATATATTTATATGATAGGAACAAAAATTATATATATATATATATATATATATATATATATATATATATATATATATATATATATATATATATAAATGCAAATACTTAGATATGAAAATACTTAAATGTACAATATGAAGAAATTTTATTAAAATCGCAAGGACCTTTTCATCTGAGATTTATCTAGCGACAGCCTTCAGAAGTCGTTTAAAACAATGGAAATAAGATTAAGTAAAAGGGGGGTGAAAAGGAAAAATGATAGCAAGAAAAAAAGGAGGGGGAGAAAAAAATTAAAACCATCCTAAGTCAAACATGAGATATCTCCTAATAAATTCAAAGACTGTTTAGGGTTTTGTTTGCCCTACTAAATGTCCAGTTTTTGTTACACTTTCCTGGATTGGATCTCCTAACCAGTTGATTGCCGATAAGGTTTCTTCCTCTATTATACGCTGTTATAATGCGGCCATGGTTTGAACTATTTTTACTCCTCGAGCTGCATTTCGCTCTATTCATTAGGATGTGCTCCCTATCTTCTAACAAAGCAATTCAATTTATAAATTTCGATGTCGCTGTAATACCACATATATAGGGCGCACTTCCCTAAGCCTTGAGTTAAGAGTTAAACAGCATGTTCGAAGAGATATCCATAACCACACAATATCCGGCCATTCAAAACTGCTCGATTCTGCCATCAGTGAGTATTTGAATGCCTTACATAGTTGTGTGTTTAATTACAACGATGGGTGTTTTGTGGTCTTGCATAGAGCTAGGACTAAACAACAACTTATTGTCCTAGAGGCCATTTATATTTTATTTTATCGGCCTTCTTTATGCCAACAAAACCCTAAACAGTCTTTGAATTTATTAGGAGATATCTCATGTATTGACTTAGGGTGGTTTTAATTTTTTTTCTCTCCCCACTTTGTCTCGCTATCATTTTTCATTTTCTCCCCGCTTTTACTTAATCTTATTTACATTGTTTTAAACGATTTCTGAAGGCTCTCGACTGACAAATCCCAGGTTAAAGGGTCCATGCGATTTCAATGAAATTTTTTCATATGGTAAATCTCCTATTTTTTCATATATCTCTCGGTATTTGCCTTTTTAAATTTGCATGTACCAACAATTTATATATATATATATGTATATGTGTGTGTGCATGTGTGTATCCAATATATATATATATATATATGTATAAATTGATACACACATATATATATATATATGGAGAAAATATTGAAAAAACAAAATAATCCAAAGTAGTGAATTTAAAATGAAAAAAGTCGACGTTATAACGTTTCGGTTTCAATAAACCCTCACCAGGATTCAGAAATGGTTTTATGAAGTGTCATTAGATCACCAATTGATAATTAACGAAAAGCAATTCAAAACAAAAGAGATTATACATACAGAGAAAACGGGGGTGGGGAGTTAACTGTCGGATCAATAAGTCAGAGTTCGTATTTAAAAAATATCATGTAACAAATGGAACCATCAAGAGATACAACAGTTTCATAACATCTCTTCTAAGTCCTGGTGATTGTTTATTGAAACCAAAACGTTAAAACATCGACTGTCTTATCAAATTTCTTCATTTTGGATGACTTTGTTTTTCAATATTTTCTTCACATTGTCGGATTATTTTCCATTAATTACTTCCATGTATATATATATATATATAAAAGTAAGTTAAGTTAGCGACCATAGTCGAGGGTGACCCGAAGGCTCCCTTTTCGATAGCTACTACACCAAGATGTAGGGGAGGGCGCTACTCCATTCCCAGGATTGCTCCACTTTACCCTTGAACCGTACCTTATAATGCTGAGTGTTAAGCAAGGTGGTATCAAGTACCATTTTTAAAGTCTTTGGTATGACTCGACCTGGGATTGAACCCAGGTCTCCCGGGCCATTGGCGAACACTGTAACCGCTGGGCCAATGTCCCGGATATATATATATATATATATATATATATATATATATATATATATATATATATATATATATATATATATATATATATATATATATATATATATATATATATATATATATATATATATATATATATATATATATATATATATATATATATATATATATATATATATATATATATATATATATATATATATATATATATATATATATATATATATATATATATATATATATATATATCGAATGTATTTTAATATTTTTATTACTTACTTATGTGAAAAAAGGGAAGAAAATAGTTGTAAGTTTTAGAGTATTTTTAACTTCTCTAAAAGAATCTCGAAAATAATTTACTTTAAACTATTATTTAAGGAAAATTTATGCGCAATTTTCTTAAGCACCACCAAAATTTAACGGCCATAATTTTCAAGTATGGTAGCTGAAAAAAGATAGAAATGTAGATTAGGTCGCAGTTTGTTTTTCTCGGTGACTAGAAACTCAATCCTTGTTGATAGTTTGAGGTTTAATTTTAACAGCAATATGATCTTGAAGAATAAAAACATTTCAATCTTTCTCTCTAACAGACAATCGTGTGTGTGTGTGTGTGTGTGTGTGTGATTTTTCGGATAAATTAAGTTGTTTGATAAGCAATTAACAACACAGAGCATGTAATATTTAGGAGCTTTTTTTCTGGTCCCCAGTAGAACCATATTTCCATAACTAATAAGAAGTGATGTTTTCTTATTTATTTCGTTGGTCTCTCCACCAGAATTATGAGTTACTATTAAGATTCAAGTTAAAGTTAAGGATTAAAATTCTTTTTGGTTGTAACTTTTTAAAAATTAAAAAAAAACAATACATACCATTTTAGGTCTTTTTCCACGACAAAAATAAAAGGCAACTGAATTTTTTTCAGGTTCTCTATTTTAGAATTATTTCACTCAGAAATCTATTTGTCGAAGTCATGTTATTAGAAGGATTTCGTTTGTTAAAAAAAAAAAAAAAAAATTCCATGGGCCCGAAATTTCGTTTTCATGGCCCGAAATTTTGTTTGGTTTTTAAGAAACAAAATTTTCATGCTTGAACTTTCGTTTGTTACAAAAACACACGAAACTTTCATGGGCCTAAAATAACTCGCCACGTTATTTTTCTTTCCTGCGTGTAACATTATTATAAACCTGATTTATCTAAATCAACATTTTAAATCAGGAAAATAAAGAAAATGCTCTAAAAGTTAGTAAGTTGAAATAATCATTTATTATGTTTTGAGTCAGGAGGTTGAATTAAACTAACCTAAAATCAAGAACAAATTACGGCGTTGGCATAAAGATCGGATTAGTGTTAAAGTTTAAACTTATTTATTTTTGTTGCTTTTTTAGGCTTTTGGTTTTTTCCTGGTTTTGTTTTTTATTTTCATTTTGTAGGAGGGGGGTGTTTTATTTTATTTTTATTTTACTTATTTACTCATTATTTTTTTTTTTTGTGCGGGTTTTTTTTTTTCCTTTTTTTTTTTTTTTTTCCTTTTTTTTTTTTTTTTTGGTGATTACTTTTGAGAATGAAACACTATTTTAGGTCTCTATCAACGAGAAAAATAAAAAGCAACTTAGCATTATTTTCAGCTTGTGTATTTTTAAATTATAGGCAAGGTCAAAATCGACCCTTACAGTTGGTATCATGTAACCCAATGCAACCTGTTTCATGCTACTGGAAGAGGAGATCGGCATCCCCAATTAAACTTTATTACCCTGAGAGATGGTATGACACATTACTTTATGGAATCCGTTCACGTCAACTTTAAAATTATGGGCGTTAGCTTTTTGGTAGGAGACAAGTGAAAAGGATTCAAATTGATATTGAATATACAAAAAAGTATTTATGAAAACATCTTTTACGTTTCTGGTCGAATTGTTTTTTTAATTTTGTTTTGATTTTTTTTAATTTTTGTTGTTTTTGCTTTTTTTTTTTGTTTTTTGTTTGTTTTTCCTTTTTTTTTTTTTTTTTAATTTTAATTCACATTAATAAACAGCAATCTTTTTTTTAAACAACATTTTTCAAAACATCTGGCGTTTAAAACTTTTCTGAAAACTTTATATTTTTTCACCAGAATCTTCTTCCTTTATTGGTAAATGTTTCCCCTGTATTTTTTCTAATCCTCACAAAGCACTTTTCTGAATGACATGAGCGGCAGTTCCTTTGCATATGGCAGCTCTTTTATATCAGATGAAAACGAACGGGGAAAACTTTTCTTTTTCGTTCTCTTACAATAGGTTTAAGTCAAAATACTCAAAAGATATATTTTTTCTTGAGATTGATATCCATTGATGCTGATTTGTAATTGAAATATTCAATACTGATCATAGTAAAGTAAATTTGGCGACCGTAGTCGAGGGTGGCCCGAAGGCTCCCTTTTCGATAGCTACTACACCAATGTGTAGGGGGGCACTACTCCTTTCCCTGGATTGCTCCACTTTACCCTTGATCCGTATCTTATAATGCTGAGTGTTATGCATGGAGGCATCAAGTACCATTTTTTTAGTCTAATCATTATAAGACTTCAAATAGTTTGGGATTTAACAGACTAAACACCAAGCCGATATATGAAACAAGGTAGTTTTATCGTGAGGACCATGCAAGAATCATGTAGCTTAGATACCTGCATTAGCTAAGTCAGACACAAGGCTAGCATAGTTGGATACTATCCGAGAACTTTGTAATCATAGTACTTAACATTTCCTAAACCTAAGGACAGGATAATAATGAAGTACCCAATGAGGATTGAACTTTCTTCCCAACGAATTCATGTGCGAGACAAGCTTGCTAACTACCCCGATGTGACAAGCGTTTTCTTTCTTTTTGTGGCAAGCCGCTTTGTATCTCAAAACGATTTTAACTGATTAAAGAAATAATGTTTTCTGAAGCGTAACAAGAGAAACAAATACACAAATTTCTATGAAACTACTTAACATATCATATTTGTTAGCATATAATACCCTCTCATTTACATTTAATATCAAAGCAGAAAGGAGCAAGGTGAGGTACAGTTACTGGTTGTCGGTGTTGTCTGGGTAAATAGATCAGGTTCCTCCGTTTTTTCTTATAAAACCTATTTTTGGAATCCTTTATATATATATATATATATATATATATATATATAAAAGGAGGGTTTTCTGTGCTATCAAATATGGTATTTGTTGGTGGGACCCGGAAAGGTATTATTTTAATGTAACGTTACGGGACTATAATATCAATGAAGGTAACATTCCGCACCCACATATAATTAAAAGGTGTTACCCTACGAGACCAAAAATGAATAGATGTTACATTTTTCTCAAATGTAAAACGGACTCGTTGTTTCCAATACGAAAGTCAATTTTCTGACAGCAACATTTCTGACTGCAGACGTCATCCGAAACGAGCGAGAAAGATAGAGTGAAAGATACTAGTTACTTAAGAACGCTAAATGTCTCATTCGTGAAAGACAAGCGATCAAAACACAGACTTCACTTTTCTCCCCCCCCCCACCAACCATGCCTTCGTCCCCAAAGGGATGTCATCTCTGAATCCGAATCTCTGAACTGCCTCTGAAACTGACCTGACTCTCTGAACTCTCTCGACTGTCTAAATTATCCAGCTTATATATTTTTCAATTATTATTCTCAACTAATGATGATTAGAACATGTGTCATTAGACAATTTCCATAAACCCGACGGCTTAGTCAACTGTCATCGCATTAAATATGTTCATGTTCAACATCCTGTCAGAGGCGGATTTCAAAACACCCAGTCAACCCCATCCGGTGACACGTGCATCATTTGACCTTTCGCATGCGACTTACACTTCAGCTCAAAGATTTTAACTAACTCTCAATTTATTTCTACAAATAAAATAGTTAACTAATATAATCAACTACCAACCTTAATTATATTACATTAAGAGGAATGTTCAAGTTAAAGAAGGAGAACGGCTTGTTTTCCCTCCACCTAGATTACCGAAGTTAAGCAGCGATGAACTTGCTCAGTACTTAGGTGCGTGACCATTTAAACAAAAAAGTAGATTCTGTAATGAAGCTGAAGCTCGTGTGTCAAGCTAGAAACATCTTCATTATCAAGTAAAAGAGTGATAACTTCGAATATGAGCAGAGCGTTCTGAAAGTAATGTCTCCTATTTATTTCCATAGAAACTACGCAGATTGATGGAGCACTCAGAGATTAGCGTGACGAGAGAAACAAACACGCAAATCACAAATACACTCGTGATGAGACGGTTATCGTCGTAGTACGTGAGCTCGGCTACCTGAACTAAAATCCTGAATGAGGCTGTTGGTAGTTTACATAGCGCTAATTCTATTTACCAACCCCTCCGCTCGGGCAGGATATGACACAAGGTCAATTTACCTAACACCTCAACCAACAACCGGATATGACACGAGGTCACTTTTAAGCAGAGTACAGCTGTTTTGAATTCAGAGTTTTCCTTCAATACTGGTTGCTTAATCCTGTTAGCTCTACTATTTACCCATAGCTGGGAATAGAAGAGCTGGATTCATGCCTTTACCAATAGCATTAGCATGAGGCAAAAACAAACATTCTCGTCCTGGATGTGAACTTGAATCTTCGATCCCATTTCCTAAGACGATAACCGTTACACTAAGCATGCCCACCACACTTATGATATATAAACTCATATTCATCGCGGACAAAAATTTATGGGAAGGTGGTAACAATGGAAACAGTTTTGTAGCTAAAACCTTGTTCTATCTAATGGTATTATTTTTCTATCTTTATCTTTTATAGTTTTCGTACAAATAAATAGATTTTACTTTATAAGTGTCCCTCGTATGAAGGTGATAGGAAATCTTTCTGAGGTATCTATTTGGGATATTCTGCTTTACATGTAAAAAAAAATTATTGAATTAGCACACATAGAGGATGATTACCTTGTTTTTGTTTTTTGTTGTTTTTTTTATTTTTTGGTGGGTGCGGTATTTAGCTGTAAATAAACGAATTGCAGATTAGAGGCAAAACATTTCTAATTTAACAGCTAAACATTCTGACGTCATAAAATATACCTTAAACAAATTTGTTTAAATTGAGAGTATAATTTTTCCGAGCCTTGTAGAGGAAAATATTGTGGAATAACTAAGTATCGAGGGAAAATTATGGAATTCATTGACAAAAAAATTCGGATTAATACTTACTTGTCTCTTCGTAAACGGGTAGTATTTGCCTTTTCACTACAGCAAATAAGACCCAAGATCAAGTTTAAAGTAAAGGACCTTCATGTGTAGGCGTGTAACAAAAGTGTCTAATTCCCTCAACACCATTCTGTGAGATGCATTAATGTTTGATCCTGATCCTACAAGCAGTTGGGAGGTGCAGCCTGTGAGGAGACGATCCCCTGGGGCAACGCATTTACTTCAAAAAGAAGAAAGAAACAGAAGCGATATTAATATATCTACCACTAGACGAGGTTAGCGTAACGGTTATCGTCATATAAAATCGGCAATCCAAGTTCAAATCCTGGACGAGAGTGCTTGCGTTTCACTTCTCGCTAATGCTCTTGAGAAAGGCATGAATCCATCTATTCTCTCTCCTGCTATCAGTAAGTAATAGGGCAGCCTGTATTTTTTGCCTTAGTTAGGCAATCAGCATAGCAAAAGGAAAACTCTGAATTCAAACCAGCTGTACGCCACTTAAAATTTGACCTTGTGTCAAATTCTGGTGGAGGGGTTGGGTAAATACTTACATTTACTCCCACCCTTTTATGAGGCGCGCTTAGTATAACGTTTATCTCATAGGAAATAGAATCAGCGATCTGAGTTGAAACCCTGGACGTGACTGTTTGCATTTCCCTTCGCTCTAATACCTTAGGAAAAGTATGAATTCATCTCTTCTCCATCTATGGGTAAATAGTAGGTCAGACTGTGTTCTTTAGCCTTTGTAAAGCACCCAGTCTAAGAGAATGAAACTCCTAATTCAAATCAACATTATTCCGCTTAAAAATTGATCTTGTGTCACATCCTGCTGAGGGGTTGGGTAAATTCATATCTTCCTACGGGGACAAATTCAACTCAAGGTCAGGATCTATGTGGGAATAACACACGTATATGTGGATAGATTCAGTCCCGTCGGCATTCCTCTTGCTGGTTGCCTCGGACATCAGGAGCTAATCCTGGTTCAACTTCTTTTAGTGCAGTGGGGGGAGTTGCACTCAGGAGCGACAGCCTCTTTGAACAGGGTTTTGAATCAATCTGCGTTTCAGAGGCCGCAAGAATCGCAGAAGTGATATAAAGCATCTCAATAAGAAAAAGAAAAGTTTTTTTTTTTCTCTCCTCTTGGTTCTCCGTACAGGAAGTCACTACAAGAGACGATTTGGTATCTGTTTTCACTGCAGAAAATAGAAGGACATCTGACTTACAAATTGCCATTGAACAACAAATATGAAACATTTTTAGCTCCACGAATGTAGAATGTTAATGATGAAAGCATAAATAGAATATAAACAGCTGTGTTTAATCATGGAAATATCAACGCCTTGCTTTATCTAAAAGCAACTTAATCTGCTCATTCAGTAACAAACTCTACCATCGTAGTTGGCCTCGCTCCGTTCCTTTTAAAAGAGCTAATCACAGAGATATTAACGCATTGTATGTAAACGAGCATCTTGATCTCTTTCCACACGTTGAGCATGGCTCAGTGATAAAACCAGAAGAATTATGATATTGAAATTTGAGGCTCAACTTCAGCTTTAAGATGAATGAGGTTCAGTATCTCACTTGAGAGGAGAAAAGTTCTGATTTTAACCACAATGATTACAATATTAAAATCTGTTGATCAATTTATATTTCCAGTTCATGATCTCACTTCAGGATTTTAACCAAAATAATTACAGTATAGAAATCTGTTGTTCTAGTTCAAGTTCCAGGTTGATGATGCTCATTTCCCCACTCGGATAGAAAAAACGCTCTGGTTTGAGATCATAGTAGAGAGACTTTATCCCAATTTGCTTAATCTAATGTTGATTTGTGTAATCTTAGTACAAATATAGACGAACCAGACATGCAGGATACTGCTGGAGAAGCAGGGACGAGCTCATAAATGATGTACTCCTATGGACCCCCACATATGGCCGGGCAAAGGCAGGACGACCAGCTCGAACATACATACAGCAGCTATGTGAGGATACGGGATGTAGCCCTGAAGATCTGCTAGAGGCGATGAACGATAGGGAGAAGTGGTGAGAGAGGGTCAGGGATATCCGTGCTAGCGGCACGACATGATGACGATGATGAGTACAAATATATGTTCTAACATATACTTGGGTGAGTCAAAAGTTTTGCTATATTTTGGTAATGTAAGTCACAATTCAACAGCCTTTTGCTGACTATGTGAAATTGACGAATCACACTGGACTGTGAGATACCAAGCTCGCCTGATACTCTCAGAGTGCTACTAGCCAGATTTGCCCCACAGCTAAGTGCACAGCCTCGGAATCCACGCCTTTAGGCCAACATGACGTTCTTGCAACCCGAGTGAAATTTCTTGAACCATCTGATATTGTACTGTGATCAACTGCACTTTCACCTTTCACACAAATCTTTTTGGTTGCTTCTGTAGCATTATAGCAAAGCTCGAACTCTTAAAACATGAGTTCCTGAATTAGTCTACCTTACACGTTCATCTGTGGGGATTTCAAATCGCACACGGTGTGAAATGCTTCGAAACGTGTCAGCGCACCAACTACTACGATACTACCTACCATAACGGATTCCTGCAATGACTTGAACTGCTTCGGTCATATGATATACGCGCGGCCAACTAGCACATACCAAAATATTGCACAGGTTTTGATTACCTTTAAAAATATTTTGTGCAATCGATATTCTTTTATGTAGATGTGGTTAACATGGTCGAAATAAAGAAACATGAACGGACAAGTCTTTCAAAAATCGATCATATATTTTCATTTTACAGTATTAGTCTTATGAACCACCATATATATATATATATATATATATATATATATATATATGCTTCAATTATATTCCGCTACTTTCCAAGAATTTTGTTGGTTGGTTTGGTTTAGTTTGGTTTGATTTGGTTTGGTTTGGGTTTGGTTTTGGTTTTGGTTTGGTTTGGTTTTTATGGCATAACAACCATTGCTGGTAATTTATTGCCAAATCCATTTTTATCCATATAAACAGTCCCATTTCAAACTATTCAGTTTAGCATAAGTACAGTTTTGTTTACACACAGTTAAATGTCAAAACAATTCTATTCCAAGCAATTCAGATTAGCATAAGTACACAGTTTAGTTCTATTTGACCCATAGATAGGACCCTATCAGATGCTACCACTCCGGGCCTGAGTGAACCTGGAAGCAACGGCAATAAAAGGGTCCTCCGCTTCCTCAAAGCTCCAGCACTACTGGAGCCTCACCATTAGATTGTTTGGTGTCATATCCATTGTCTTACCCCTTTGCAGAGATGCAGTCAGTGTATTCTCCAGCCCCAATGACTAGGCCAAAGAATTTTGTGTTGAGCTGATATTACCAATATTACAAAAGATGGATATACCCTATCTATTCCTCTATAATTCACACACACACACACACACATAGATAGATAGATAGATAGATAGATAGATAGATCAGTGGGGTTTAGTATATGCGTGTAGAATATCTCTTATGAAGGAGTAAGATGCTCCCTACCCGAAGTGGTGTCTGTATGACACTAAATTGTATTTGATGGTGAGGCGCCAGTTCTGGAAATCTGAGAGGCATAGAGTACCCTTTTATTGCAATTACTCCTACGTTTACACGGAGTGGTTGTACCTATTAGAATCGCATCAATGAGTTAAATAGATCTGTTGAAAAATTATTTGTATTCGATTGGAATATTTTATAACATATAATTGTAAATTATTTATATTAAGAATAGTTACTATAAGCTGTAATTGTTTCCTAAGGATTATTTAATTGAAACCAAATAGCTTTGGAAGCAAAATTATTATTAAATAAAAATAATTACTTGAAACCATATAATTAGTAGTGTTAGATAGGAATACTTAAAATCATACAATTGTATGCAAATTATTTGTATTAGATAGAAATACTTCATGTCCTATAACAGTGTGAAAAGGCTCTTAAGAAACAAACACACCAAAAAGTAAATATAAATGTACAATAAACACAGTTCCCTAACTTTTAGGCTTGAAATAACCCTAGACAGATTGTCATGCCGTAAAAGTCAATCAATCAATATGTATATAAGCATACACACACAAGAGTGGGTTGAAAAGTTTATATCTGCTGTGGGATCCAAGCACTGCCACACCGATGGAAAAAGTATGTGGACTGCAAGGGGGTTGAAAAATAAACGCATTTGATCACATTCCCTGGAAGTATTTTGGTCAGCCGACCATCGATTTACATCAGATCATTTTTTCTTAATAGAGAATCCATCAGATGCTGGTATTGCTTGATATCATAGGATTGTTAATCCTATGATATCAAGCAATACCAGCATCTGATGCTTTTTCTATTAAGAAAAGACGGCGTGTTGAATTAATTCCACTCATTAAGCTTCCATATGTATCCAAAAACAAGCCCTTGCCAATATCATTGATATTGAAACCGCAGGAGGATATCCGCGTCAAATACTTTAACACTTTGACAAAATCTATGCACCCATCAACGACAGTTTTATATCAGAGTGTCTTTCTTCTTGATGGACGATTTATTAAAATCTAAGTATTCATGATAGTATGAGTGCGCTAGATGGCTGTTGACTCAACAAGAAGGTTCACTATCCTATATATAAAGAGAGAGAGGGGAGAGAGAGAAAGAGTATCATCCATAATAATCCATCATCATTATCATCATCAAGTCGCGCTGATAGTACGAATTCCCCCCCACCTCTCTCTCTCTCTCTCTCTCTCTCTCTCTCTCTCTTTCTGTCCCTATCATCCTTCATTCCCGGCTGGTCTTTCAAAATTCATCCAGTTTCCGCCCAGAGCTGGTGTAAATAAGTTTTTGCTGGTCGGTCAACACTGGCATGTCCATATATAGGGGTTCATTGAAGATCATCACCTATGAGTTCGTCCTTACTTCTCCAGCAATGTTCTGCATGTCTTTTTCGTCTTATTTGGATGTTTGTGAGATGGGAGGTAAGTGACCTTCAGCTGCTGTTTTGTGGGTAGTTGCTTCTGGAATTTGTTCAAAACACCACGTAGAATTCTTGCATAGTTCTCATCTAGCTTTTTCTCAGTACGTTTTGTTAGTGTCCATGTAGTGCATCCATACAGTAGTATTGACAAAGCCACGGTTTGGAAAAAAATCCCATTTTGTTTTATTGGATAGATTAGACTTCCATATGATCGATAACCAGTCAATACCAGCCTATTTCTTCACTAGGCGTTTGTTGCCATCTTTTTCGGTTGATAAAATGTTGCTGCCGAACTTGTCTACTAAAAATGGGTAATATTAGGTATCATTATTTACCATACAGTACTGCATTGACACGCTGTTATCAAAAGTACGCAGTCCGAAACCTATTTTGTGAAAAGACTCTTGGAAAATAGGAATTTTTCGGATGTGGGAATGGCAAAATTAACACCATTAAATTGAATGGTATTATCGTCCATAAATAAGTATCCCTGAAAAAAATTCTTAGACATTTAATTTTCTTTTGAACCAAGTAAAATAGTATTTTACTATTTTGAGTGAAAACGAAACGGTTATTATTAGGTATTATAAATTAACAAACCTAACACAAGCTCCGTAATTAAAAACAAATTTGCATGACTTCAGCAACAAAAATGAAATTACATAAATATACAAGAGTCCACTTACTTTTGAACCGTTACATATTCATATATTTGGTTACAGAATTTCACTAATGTATAATTCGGTAATAAATAATATCTAATAATATCCATTTGGATTAATATTTGACTAAAAATAATAAAGTCCTTTTATCTTCGGCTTAGAAGAAAATCCATTTTTTGTAAAAAATTCATGGGAGTGTTGTAATTTATAGCTGATAATATATATATATATATATATATATATATATATTGTAATGGTTATCGGCGTAGGGAATGGACACAGCGACAAGAATTCAAAACTTTGACCAGGCTGTTTTTATTCCACTTACCGCTAATACTCAAAGGAAAAGTATGCATCCAACTATTTTCCTATGGGCGAAGTCCGCTTAAAAATTAGTCCTGCGTCACATCCTGCACGTGCAGTGGGGTTGGTATGCACACACACACACACACACACACACACACATATATATATATATATATAACATTTCAACTATAAAATAGAATGTCAATAAAAATTTATGACTTTGCCGGTCCTCAAATAAGGTAACATTCGATCCTAGTTCAGATCAAGATCGACAACGTGGAACTTAAAGTCGAGAGTTTTTATCTTTTTTTCTTTATAATTATCTCATTTCCTAGTTGAAATATTGTAATATTGTACTGCATTTTTTGTGCATAGAACACAATAAAGATTTAGTGTTAAATTTAATGTTAAATTTAGTGTTAATTTTTTATTATTTTTGTACAGATCACATTGCAAAGGCATGAATTCACCTCTCCTTTCGCTTTAGTGAGTCGTCAAGCATTTTAGCAATATGTCTCATCACTGGCATGCCACTCTCTGACTGTTGTAGTTGAGAGTGAGTGAGTGAGAATTTTGCTAATACACTGTTTCACAATATCCTAATCTGCTCAAGAAGTAACAGTTGAAAGTTTATACTCCATTGTTATCCTTTGAAAGGACGCATTAGATGAATACATAGATAGATAAATATGAAATTTCATATGTTTTGACTTACGTTCATGCTTCTGTGAGGTTTCTGCTATGTTGTGAAGGACAATGAGCAAGAAAAAATAGGTTTCCATTACCCTTGTTTGACGCCGCTATATGAACTATTTGAAATATCAACCTATATAAAAAGAATAATCTTTACTAAAATATTGACCTTCGGAATTTAAGGAATTTTAAACTTTTCACTTGATCACTACTCACAAATTACCAATTTGTAAATATCTTGATTGAGTCTACTATCCTAAAGACTTCTTGTCGGATCTTTCGTTATGTATATCTGAATCTGTGATATATTCCGTGATTTCTATACACTATCATCCCATCCCATTGGTAAGATCGTTCAGAATGTAATATTACCGGATGATCGAGAAAACACGAAAAACATGGGAAAAAAAAAACACAGAAACAGTAAAACGCAGCATTTTGCTTTATTTATGTCTGTGTTTTATTGTCAATATGATTTTTTCAAAGGAAGGCGCGCTTAGCGTTATGGTTATTATCGTAGGAAATAGAATCGGTGACCTGAGTTCAAATCCTGGATGAAGTTTTTTGCGTTTCAGTTCGCGCAAATTTGACATAGGAAAAGGCATGAATCCATCTATCCCCAAGGCACGAGTAAATGGTAGAGTAGTCTGGGCTCTTTAGCTTTTGTTAAGGGGAGAAAAAATGAATTCAAAATCAGTTTTAATTCTCTTAAAAATTGACCTTTTGTCACATGCTGCCCGTTGCAGAGTTGGTTTTGCTTCTTTGTTTAATGTCATATCAACCTTCACGAGTTATTTAATGCCACAGCCATCCTTGGAGAATAACAAGAGAACGTAAAAAAGAACTGGAATTCGAACTCGGTTAAACTCGATGTCACTGTCCAGCACGTTAGCTACAACCCCACGGTACCTGCCGGAGGAGTTGAATATATATGTGAATTTTTATTTCAGGAAGCAAGAGTAAATGTAATGGAGCTATATCTGATTAGTATAAAGGTCGCTGTATAACATAATCCGGCAAAAACCTGTGATTAAAAAGTGTGAAATATGAGGATCAAAACGTATCGAATATGTGAATCAAAATGAATCGAATATGGGAATCAAAACGTATTGAATATGGTAATCAAAAAATATTAAATTTGTTAATCAAAACGTATCGACTATGTGAATCAAAACGTATTGAATATATGGAGCAAAAAGTATTGAATATGTAAATGAAAAAGTATCGAATCTGTGGATGAAAAGTACCGAATCTGTGGATAAAAAGTATCGAGTCTGTAGATAAAAAAGTATCGAGTCTGTAGATCAAAAAACTTGAATCCTTGGATCAAAAAGTATAGAAATTGAGCACTGCCTTGTCTTGACAAAGTCTAGATATCATTAGTTTATTATATAAATTGCCCAGCTGTGTATTCGCATTCATTTAATTGATTGATAGATTGAGTGAGAGAGTGAGTGATTCCAACGGCAAATCAACTAGTCAGCCTTAAGTTAGGAAAGTGTGTATATTGTACATTTATATTTGCAATTTTTGTGTGGTTTCATTAAGAAATAAGTTATATCAAATATCCTTGTCTAATACAAATAATTCACAACCAAATATATATTTGTATATTTGATCCATAGATGGGACCTTAACAAGTCAAAGAGGAGTTAGGAATAATGACTATGAATAAGTACTCCACACTTCCCTGAGCTCCAAAACTGAAGTCTTACCACCGGAGGCAGATTAGTGTCTCACCCAGTACATTCCTTTTTGAGTGGGTCTTACCCGTCTGAAGAGGATACAGTCAGTGAATTTCAAGCCCCATAGATAGAGCAAATTTGATTTTTGAAATTATAAAATTCAAATATATATATATATATATATATATATTCTTAAAGAAATTATTGCTCAGTAATGTCAGTTACATTGTGCTCTTTACCTGGAAAATTCAAATGTTCACTGTTGAATGTTTTTCGTTTGTTTTGGGGTTTGTTTTTTTTTTGTCCTGATGGAATTACTCCCAACTCCGGTTTAACTGGACCGAATAATACTTATATATATATATATATATATATATATATATATATATATATATATATATATATATATGTGAGTATTTTTGGTTGGTCCAATGAGAGAAAAAAATTAGATACTTTAAAATAAATAGATCCACCATAAAATTTGGTTTCAAGTAATTTAGTTTTACAAAGCGTGTTTCTGGCGTTTTACGTTGTCTTCAGGAAGTAAATGGTTTGTTCTGGCGTTCTGTTTGGTTTATATAATAGCAAATGTTTTGATAACGTTGTGGTTCTTTTTAATTCCAGGATTTGTATCTGAATGTTCAGTTTGAGTCAATTGTCCGTGACAAATTTTCGTCTCATGAGATGTTTCTCACTTTCTCTTTTTTTCTCATCTTTTTCTTTTAATAAGAGGGTATTGTCACGTGATGTCCCACTGAGACGATAGAAATAAGATTAATACTATTCCCCGTGTTTGAATTAACAGTAGCAAGCCATCAGAGAGTGACCGTTAAGAAAGAATATGGGTCACAGGGGAGACCAAATGTTTATACTTGGTGACCTCACTCGGGTCGCCTGACACGAGAAGGAGAGAGAAGCCAAATGATTGGCTGGGACCCCAAAACGGAAGTGGGGACTCCTTCCCGTCAGCGGAAATAGATAGTAAGAAAAGTTAGTCGTTGGACAGGGTTCGTAGCGGGCAGACGAACCAAAGCCAGTACTCCGGGTAAAAGAAGACGAAGAAATTCTGCGAGACACGAAGAAGCCATTTTCTTCAAGCCAGAGTTAAAAATAGCATAAAGTCTATTAGCCCGTAAAAGAAGAAAGATTCTCCAGTGGAACTCCGTCGAAAAATAAGATAAGTAACTTTGGGACTATTTCTCCTTATACCCAATTTTATATACCACTCTCTCTCTCTCTCAATTTGAAGGAAAACGAAAGAAAAGAAAAGGAGAAAGACATGTTCATGGACTGTTCATTTATTATATATTTTGACACTTTGAAGGTGTATATAATTGTAGTAAAGGATTCATGTATTTTAATGTTACCACGTGGTCTAAGTTGTTATTTGTGGCGTCTGCTCCGAATTTGTTACTTCATGCTTCCTTTTCAGCTTCTATTCGCCTTATGTTATCTTGCTTAGAATTGTCCTATTAATTCCTTTGAAATATCACACGGGAAACCGGAATTGCCGACTACTATAATTAATATTATTACGTCTCAACCTAGAGGTCCATATCTTCCATTGTCTAGGGGAGGAAGTTTAGTGGCCTTGGTGGGTGTGTGTATAGTGTGAAATTTGGAACCCCTTGCAGCGGCGGTCAGTCTAGCCCTAGATTAATCCCTCACATAATATGCCAGTTCTTATATGCCTGAGAGAAAAACTCTGAACGAGGACTTATTCTACAAGGGATCAAGTGCCAACCTGCTCCGTCTTCACACGTGCAAAAATATAAGAATTTTAAAGAATTTGCCGTCACAGTATTCTGTGTGTTTGTGAATCTACGTGGGTGTTCGTGTCCATGTATGTGCATATACTTTCAGGGTGGGGGTTCTCCTTTATTTCTCTTCTTCCCCCTAAATAATCTACGATAGTTGATATACCATAAACATTTTCCTAACGAATGCATTCGTGGTGTAATGGTTATCGTCTTAGGAAATGAACACCTCGACCCGAGTTCAAATCCTGGGCGAGACTGTTTGCATTTCACATAGTGTTAATAACCCTGGGAAACGTATTAATCCAGCTGTTCTCCCTCCAGCTATCGGTAAATAGTAGGGAAGATTGGGCTCTTTAACCGAACTATGGCAACCGGTCTTGGGGAAGAAAAACTCTAAATTCAAACCTATTAAACTCCGCTTAAAATTTACATTGTGCCACATCCTGCTCGTGCGGATATATATATATACACACACACACACACGCACACACAAATATATATATATATATATATATATATATATATATATATATCATCATCATCATCATATCGGGCTGGTAGCACGGATATCCCTGACCCTCTCTCGCCACTCCTCCCTATTGTTCATCGCCCTAGGTAGGTCTTCAGGACAACATCCCGTATCCTCACATAGCTGCTGAACGTATGTTCGTGCTGGTCGTCCTGCTTTTGCACGGCCATGTGTAGGGGTCCATAAGAGTACATCTCTTATGAGTTCGTCCCTGCTTCTCCAGCAGTGTCCGATATACATATATATATATATATATATATATATATATATATATATATAAGTAAGATTTAACGCTAAAGGCATTTTTAATCCATAAAATCTTTACAGTGCTCAATTCATGAAAATTCAAAGCAATATCAGAATATTTTACAGCATAAAACTCATAAATGTATTTTCCTTTGGTGTGAACTCTATCATATTCAACTGAGCAAATATTAACTTACTAGAATCAAACAGAATTCAGACGTGTTGAATATAAGCACACCTGAAGATCGACGACTTGAAACTCTGAGTAATAAGTTTTTATCCTTTTTTATAATTATAGTAATAAAAAAAGATTCAATGCGATAGTGATGACGATAGAATGTAGGGGAAGGGTTCGGATTTTGGTTAAGACCTTTTATTCTGCATAACTTCCCTGGAACAAGTCAGGATTTCGAACTCCCGTCGTGCTATTCACATTTAGACAAATACCAACGGAAAATTATAAATCCTTCCCTTCCGCCCAACTATGGGTTAAATAGCACCACTATTGTTCTTTTACATCCGATTGCTTTGGAATTAATTAACCCACCAAGGGTGATATGCCATTATATAAAGAAACCAACCCAAACCAATCAAGCCATGAGATACTTTTTTTCCTTTCTCTTTCTTCTATCGTCAGATATTTTGACGAAAATATCTCGTCGATGGCATGTTAAGTTGACGGCTAAAAGTGTTAGAGTATGAACACATGGGCAAACAACTCTCTCATATCTACCTTTGTAGATGCAGGTGGAAACAATTAACCCCCATTGTCGGGGGGTAAGACGAATTGGAAAAAGCGGTTAAGTAGAAAATCAGAAAGAAATTATCCAATATGCCACTTGACCTCTCTGTCAAAGACTTTTTGGCCCATGGAATTTTCTAGAATGTTTTTTGCGGTTTTTCGGGGGGGGGTCGTTTTTTGTTTCGTTTCGTTTTATTTTGTTTTTTGTTCACTAAAACCGCTTATCTGACAGACAGACAGTCGTTTTCCTTCAAATTATTATTCCTATCTTATAATAATCGTTTATTTTACGCAGTTATATGGTCTTAATTATTCCTGTACAATACTAATGTCAGGCTGGGGCTGTAGATTACACCGACTACATCTCTGCAGGGGGGTAAGACTCCCCACAACGACTGTCCAGAATATGAGACTAAATAATCTGATGGTTAGGTTCCAGTAATGTTAGAGCTCCTGGAAATGAGGAGTACGTCTTCATTGCCATTGCTCCCCGGCCCACTTTGGCTCAGACTGATAGGGTCCTATCTACGGATCAAATAGAACTGTTTGACGTTTAAACTGGGTTCAAACAAATGACTAATGCTAAATTGAATTCTTAGTGATACATCGCAATACTTGGAACCATTTAACTTTGTTGACTAATGCTAAATTGAATTGTTTAAATAGAAGTGTTTGATCATTTAACTGTATGTAAACAAACGTCATATGTTTAATTGAATTGTTAGTGGTACATACCAATACTCGGAACCATTTAACTTTCTTGACTTATGTTTACAAATCATATATATCTAATATATATGCATAAAGAGATTTGGTATTGAATAACCTACAGTAGTTGATATGTCATAAAACCAAACCAGAATCAAACTAGAATTTGATACTAATTTCCAAACAGATATCTTCAAATCATAGATAGGATACCCCTACCAAATGGTTCCACTTTTATTAATGGAACAAAGAATTGATTCCACACTCCTCAGATTTACGTAACTGGAGTCTCACCACCGGATGCACCTTAGTGTTAAACCCAGAACACCCCACATTTTTGGTGGGGAGGTCTAATTCCTCTGCAGAAAACGTAGTCATCGTATTCTACACCCCGTCGATAAAGCTTATATCTTTAGTGATTTTCACAAAAATTGCACAAACACAGAAATATATATATATATATATATATATATATATATATATATATATATAATCATGTATGAATTTATTCATCATGCTGATTTATGTGTAGTTATATTATAATGATCCGATAGTCGTATTTAACGCTGCAACAATGGCACAAATCAGCGAGAGTTTTATTTGCGCAATAACGTTGACGTGATCTAACTTAAAGTGTAAATAATTTGCAAATAAACCATATTAGGTTATGGTCAGCGTTCTTGCTTGGCCAATAAATTCCAATAATAGACAATTACTCGTTTTTGTTTTTCTTTTTTTTTTTCTTTTTTTTTTTCTTTTTCAATTAATCATTACATTAATTTATACTATATAGGCAAGATTCTTTTTAATGACCAAGAACTTTATCAGTTAAAGAAGATGATCGGCCTGGACTTTTTTTTAATCCTGTAACCTCCCCACCCCACCTTCTAGTATTACGAAATCTATCAATCAGACGCAATACTATCGACTTATGAAATGCAAACTTCATATTAAATTCGTCTCTCAGACGTCTATAAAATCGTTACGTGAAATGCGTTCTTCTATGGAGAACGATAACGCACACAAAATACTAACGAATGGACGCTCGGTAGCACAGTTCGTCAATAGATTCGCCAGGGTTCAGGACACTACTTTACATTTTCTTTCCAACGGATTTCGTTAAAGGGCGGAGATACGGCTCTTTTTAAAATTTTTTAATGATTTTTAAGTTGTTGTTTGACAAAAATTCAGTTTGATACTATTACGTGTGTGTGTGTGTGTGTGTGTGTGTGTGTGTGTGTGTGTGTGTGTGTGTGTGTGTGTGTGTGTGTGTGTGTGATCACAATACAGAAATTATAAGAATCTGTTTGAGCGAGAACACTGACCCTAACCTATTATAATTATTCTGTGACTGATCTGAACTCAGTTCATATTTTGCCTTTTTCTCTCTTTTTCCTTTCTTTTTCTTTTTAGTTTTTTCCTTGTATTCTTCTGACTTTCCTCCGTACTTCTTCTTCTTCTTCTTCTTCTTCTTCTTCGTTATTACTTCATTATGTATAACACATTTAGGTGTATGAACGGACAGGCGTATGTACACATGCATTTTCATGACTGTGTAAACGCAAACAAGTGTGTTAAGGTTTTTCTGACAACACCGTGTACACTTCAAAGCGTGTGGGTGTGTTCTCTTAATGGAGATAAAGATGTGTACGTGAGTATTGCAGGCAAGTATTATTGTACATGTCGTTGAATGTACATATCTGCGTGAGCGCATGTGCACGCGCATGCGCATGTGTATGTGCGTCTGTTGAAGAGATAGAGAGAGAAAGTGGTAGATTGAGGTGTTGTTTCTTTTTATGAAAGAGGTGTAAGGCTGGTCGAGTGGGTGGTTAAATTCCATGAAATGCCGACCGATTTACTTTATTTCTCAAAGTGTGGGAAGAGATAAAATTGATAAGGCAACAAAACGACGAAAGATAACTTACCACAGACTTTTATTTATGTCCACTGCGGGATTTCTTTTTTTTTTTTTTTTTTTTTGTATCATCCATCTTCTTCTTCGACGTCTTATTATCCTCCTCCTCTTCCTCCTCTTCTTCTTCCTTTTCTTCTTCTTGTTCTTGTTCTTGCTCTTCTTCTTTATTATCATTATCTTTTTATTCTTCTCTGTTATTCACTTGTTTTTTTCTCTCTTTCCTCCACATTTTCAAAAGTCTTCCTTTTTTCTTCAAATTCTTTTTATTCCGTTTATTCTTTTCTTTTTTTCTTTCTTCTTCTTCTTCTTCTTCTTCTTCTTCTTCTTCTTCTTCTTTCATTCATTTTTTTCTTTTACTCTTCTGTGTTTTTTCGTACCTTTGAATATTTTTCATGCTCATTTTTCTTTCTTCTTTCTTTCTTTCTTTCTTCTTCTTCTTCTTTTTCTTCTCCTTCAACATAATACTCTCTTTTTTCTTAATACTTTTTCAAATTTTCTTCTCTTGATTATTTACTTTATATTAACTTCTTCCAGATCTTTTTCCTCTTCTTTTCTTCACAAAATTTTTTTCCCTCTCTTTCTTCCCCTTTTTCCATTACTTTTCTCCTTCATAATTACTATCTTGATCTTTTTTTTTCGTACTTTTTTCTTATCCTTTGATTCCACATATATCCATCCTTAATTTTCTAGCCTCGTACTATTTCTTTTATATTTAACAGTTTTCTCACTCTTTTCCTCTTTCTTTTCGTTTTTCTTCTCATCTTCATTCTATTTCCTTTCCTCTTCTTTTATTTATTTATTTTTTTCTTTCCTAACAACTTACTTGTATAAACAAACAAGAAACAACAAAAATCAGACGCTATAACAAGCTAACCATTCGAAAATACTGTCTGAAATACCAAGAATAAAACGAACAAAGTAAAAAGAAAAAGAAGCCAGGCTTGACTCCATTGAATGCACAAAAGCTGTAATTGAAAAGAATGTGATTGCAACATGGTGTCTAATCCCATCGCAGACAACTGCGCAACTCCCGCCATTTCCCCAAATTGGCGCGAATCTAGGATTTCGGCAAACCGTGCAATAAAAATGCGAATGGCTCCGCAGTGTATCTTGATTGCATTTTTTGTTGTTTTGTTTTTCTTTTCTTTTCAATCATTCGCCTACTTGTTTGTATTCTTAGAACAGGCCCGATTTTCAAAATAATTTCTACGTCTTTTATTTTTATTGTTAGCGCCAAAGCAATCCACTAATGTTAATGTTGGTCAGTGGAAAAAAAAACTTTGAAGACAGATTTAATCACAAGACAAACAGAAGCACCACGTCACTATTGTGTTTGTGTAGGACGGACACTTGAAACTGACATATTTTTGTCCAATTCCTCTTTTCCATATTGTAAGTCTAAAATTGGCTTCAACAAGTTGATGCACCGTATTTAGTAATGACGAAGACAGCGTGTTTACAGATGTCAATCTCTGTCTTACCATGTTTACTCATTTTTAGCTTGTTTGTTTGTTTAAGAGCGAACGAGTCTTTTCTTTTGCCAGCGTACGTGAATTGCCCAGCTGTTAACAATGGCTACGTTTTAATTGGTGGTGGAATTGGTTTGATTTTACTCAGAGAATACATTGGAATATTAAAAAGCTTCGAATATTTTTGGCGGAAGGTGATATTGGTGGTCAGCTTATTTCGTCACTTAGTTATGGCATTTCCTTTGATAAGAATGTTTGTTCTGACGACTAAGTTTTTCATCTGGTGTCACGGTTTCAAATCCTATACTGGGTATTATATTATATTTGAGAGGTGATCTTAGCGTAATGGTTATTGTTGTAGAAAATGGAATCAGCGATCCAATTTCAAATCCTTGACGAGACTGATTGTTTCACATCGTGCCAATGACTTTTAGGTAGGTATACTGGGTAAGGCAACCAGATTGGGAGGAGGAAAATTCTGAATTCAAACCAGCTTTACTTTACTTGAAATTGTCCTTGTGTCAGATTCTGATTTTGGCGGATGGTTTGGGTAAAGAGCACCTTAGCCGAATGAAAGAATAACTGGAAATTTCCAGGGAGAACACCAGAATAGGCAAAATTAACAAATGAGCACATCTCCACCTTTGATGAAATTAGAAGTACCTCACAAAGATTGTTGATAGGTAACGCATTCGATTAACACCTGAAGAGGGCTGGAGATCTAAGTGGTCGAAATATTGTGTTAAATAATCTCGTCATAAGTTATTATCATATTTACCAACCCCTCCGCTCGGGCAGGATATGACACGAGGTCAATTTTTTAAGCGGAGTTTAACAGGTTTGAATTCAGAGTTTTCCTTCTCCTAGACTAGTTGCCTCACCAAAGCTGAAGAACCTAGTTTGCCCTACTATTTCCCCATAGCTGGAGGGAGAATAATTGGATTCATACCTTTCCCAAGGGTATTAGTGCTATGTGAAATGCAATCAGTCTCGTCCAGGATTTGAACTCGTGTCGCCGTGTCCATTTCCTACGACGATAACCATTACACCACAGGCACCTCCGAAAGTCATAAGTTATTATATTCAGTTATATTCCTATCAATACAAGATGTATCACGGGTAGTTTATATATTACATGGAAAACCTACACTCCCATACACTATTTAACAAAACATAAAGTCTGTTTAATGTAGCTTTTAAAAAATACATGCAGTATGACAGCGTTAACCAGTGACATCAGAAGGCTTCCTGTTTTTCGGGATTAGAAATATAAGAAAATTCCAGTTCTCTGGACAATCCTCCAAGACTGCACTCCCTACTTAACCCAAAGTAATTGTATCAACGTTCAATCTCTGATGACTGAAATGTTCCAAAAAAGAGAAATGTCGGCGTAAGTGGACAATTTTTATTAAATCACATGTATTTTGGGGTTATCTCACGTTTTAAAGAGTGGGCTTTATACCTATACTGCTCCTATGATGGGTTGAGCAAAATACATTCGAAAAGCGACATAATATTGTTCTTTTCTTTATTTTAGTGAGTTAAAAATTTTCCATTGAGATATGTAGTTTACTTAACGTATTTCTTGCGCGAAGGCATATTCACATTTTTCGGCTCTCGTTCATGAACATGAACTAAAATCCCGAATATATGCGTCGTTAGTTAATTACTATTTTTAACAGCATATCACCTCCTTATGGGTTTTTCAATGTCAAAATAGGATTAATATTTTATTGTAATCATAACTATATATGTAATGCTACGACGCCAAATAGACGCTTGTACCACTATGGTTCTCAACAGATGTTTGAGCGCTACAGCACTACTTAGACACGTGTAACACCACCGTTCTAAATAGTCTAAGAGTGTAGCATTACACCTCAAGTTCCAGTCGGACCCCTATTTTAACCTTGCGATGAGAAAATGTGACGAACACGCAAAACACTGTCTGTAAGTTCGTTTGATACGAAGTTTATTCGCTACTACCCCTTATTCATAGTCGTCGAAAAGAAAGAAACAGAGTATGAAAAATGAGTCAACTGCTTAAGATAGAGAGAAATAAACCACCACACGGCGAGAAAGGCAAATACATACCTTGCTATTAACTTTCTAGTTTTCTGTTGTAGTTCTCTAGCGTGACTGCTCGGTGTCCCGTCTTCATATCTTCACGGCAGGTGTAGGACCCCTTCGCGGAACTCTCCCAAAGTGGGTGCCGTAATTTTTGGCTCGTCTTCACTTCTCCGTACCTGGAGTCCAATTAACTTTACCTTCCTGTTTTCCATATTGTGCCTACTTCAACAGCCTCTCCACCCGAATTTTTACCAACCAATCACAGCCTGTGGACGATTTATGGCTGATACGTTTCTATTTTCAACCCGGGCGTCCGCTGCTATCCTGACCTAGACTTGGGGACCGTTCCCCGTTCACCTTCCAATTCACTTCTCCCTCACCAACGTCTCTCTCTCTCTCTCTCTCTCTCTCTCTCTCTCTCTCTCTCTCTCTCTCTCTTTCCAACTGCCTTCAATCTCTCTCTCATTCTCTTTATTCTCTGTCTCCTGGCTGACCTCTAAATCTAGCTAGGAAACAACTTACTACTAAAACAATCAACCAAAATCTATAATTATATTACATATATTCCAATATTCCATCGTAATTTTAATTTCACTTTATTCAATAGTCTATAATCATGGTTTCACATATTCCAATCAAATACAAATAATTTTTACACAGATCAATTTGACCCATTGATGTGTCTGTAACTGGCACCACCACACTGAGGCAATATGGACCTGGAAGTAATGGCAAAAATTGAGGGCTCCATGCTTCTCTGATCTTTACAGTTGGAGCCTAACCACAGATGCAATTTAGTGATATACTCAGGACATTGCTTTTTGGTGGGGTCTTATCCCTCTACAAGAGATACATTAAGTGTATTCTAAGCCCTACGTTACTTCGTGAGGGCACCATTTTATTTTTCGTCTTGGTTCCTTTTGTGTCTAAGTTTAGACTAAAAGACAAAAGTTTAGTGTTTTGCACCAAATCATAAGCAGCAATTACTGTTACACATTGAAAAAAGAGTAAAAGTGATCACAAGACATTCTAAGTATAAGTGTATATATATATATATATATATATATATATATATATATGCAGAGTGGCAAGACACTTCCCAACGAGTTTCATGGGTATCATACTAAACCGTATCTGATGATGAGACTCCAGTCCTAGAGCTTTGGGGAATGTGGAGTACTACTTCGTTACTATAACTCCAAGGTCCTGTCTGATTCGGAATGGTAGTTCCTATTAGGGTCCCATCCATGTGTCAAATAGAACAGTTCAATCATTTACTTAGAATGATTATATTTAGCTATTTGAAGCCATACTGCCGTGTGCAAATTAGTTATATTACATTGGAATACTTACTGGGCCACTGGTCTAATGAGTAGAGTGTTCGCCAATAGTCCAGGAGACCGGTGTTCAATCTCAGGTCGAGTAATACCAAAGATTCAAAGAATGGTACTTGATGCCAACTTGCTTAACACTCAGCGTTATAAGGTAAGGATCAAGGGTAAAGCGGAGCAATCCAAGGAATAAAGTAGCGCACTCCACTATACCTCAGTGTAGTAGCTATTGAAAAGCGAGCCTTCGGGTCACTCTCGACTAAGGTCGCCAACTTTACTTAATTATTAAACAGAATTACTAATTTTAAATAGCAATACTTGAAACCATTTAACAGTGTACAAGCAAGTGAGCTCTAACAATTAGTTTGCGAAGTTTCCATTTTGCTTTTACTTCCAGCGCTCCTGGATTTCGGACACAAAATCAGGTAATGAACGAAAAAAAAAAAAGAAAAATCAATAACATGAAAGTTGTCAACACGAACAACCGGAATCAATCATTTGTTTTTAGTTCAAATGACGTGGCCAGTTTAATTCTATATCACTTGCAGACACTTAGGACGAAGATGAAAATGTCACTTGAAAAAGTGATTGATTCATTGACTGACTTATTGATTTAAACGGCATTTCAACCCCTCTAAGTTTACTTTATGCCAAGAGGTAAGAGAATCGCGCACATTCTATGTTTATATTTAAATTTTTGTGCAGTTGTTTCTAAAAAACTTTTTGCTCAAAGTTATATGATATCAAGTATTCTTATCCAATACAACTATTTTTCACCCGGATGTATGGTTTCAGGTATTCCTTTCTAATTAACACACAATTTCTTGGTTTCAAGTAAATATTTTTATTTGATAATAATGTCCTTCGTATGACAATAAACTGCATCCGATTATGAGGCTCCATTTCTGGAGATCTGAGAAGTAGAGTACCTCTTCAGTGCCATTATTCCAAGGTATATTCTAACCTAAAGTGGTAATACCTGTTTGGGTCACATCTATGGGTCAAAGAGATTTGTTTAAATTCTTTCGTCTTGAATACAACCAAGTGAAAAAAAAACTCGTAAGAAACAACTCCACCCACGACCACGATAATAGCTTGGTAGTCAAATTTAGAATATCTCGGTTTTCTGTGAAGCAATTTTGATGGGATTTTCCCTAGATGGTCTGCACAATATGACAATACCATTGTTAGGTATTGATTATTGTATATAACGCCTTTTTTTCAATTTCAATCATGTGGCCAAATAATTCAATATCTCAATAAATATTATATTATTATGGTTTTCTGTTAAATATATACTCAATGTATACATATGTATTATTATCCTTCATTTTCTCAAAGAAATTACAACATGGGATATTTTCATTCAAAAGCTATTAGCGTGGGTTACCCAAAAAAACAACGAATCTGAAACTTAGATACAAAAGAGTTCAAAGGAGAAAGTATCTTTTCTTTTGTAAGGTAATAAACTCAAAATTTAAATCTGTCGGTGTTTGAGCACTTGTAGACTCATGGAGTAAAATATGCTTTCTTCAATTTAATGCGAAAGCCGTCTTTGTAGAAGACAATCGCGGTACAATTTTACCCATAGCCAGGGTGAATACGGGGATCCATACCTTTCCCAAGAGTATTAATCCAAAAATGAAAGTAATTGTTCTAGTAAAGTTCGAACTTGATTACTACGATGGCACAGTCCAGCACGTTAACTACTGCACCACAGGGACTCCTCTCTAGAAAAATAGGTTTGTAAAGAGGGAAGGTGCATGCGTGACTTTCTCGCTTCGCTACAGCTGTCATAATTCGTTTCAGGCTTTATGTTCGGAAGTCGTTGGGTGGTTGATCTTGCTGGCATGCGTTCGTCATGGTGGAATTGTTTCTACCACTAAATGAGATGCTAATTTGCCTATTTGTGATATTCTAAGGTCAGAAATCTGATACATAAGATAAGCGAAATAATATATTATAATTGATAAATAAATTATATGCGAGGTCACGTGTGCTGCTTTCTACTACGTCCTCACTAAATTAACAGCTGTCATACCAGTGACTAAAAATAGGATTAATTTTTAATTTGCTGTCAGAACTAATTGTTGGGCCCCACATTCAAATTATATAGCAAGATTTACGATTGGAATCATTTTTAAATTTTATTCTTATGATTTTATCTCTTTAATCTGAGTGAAAAGTTCGTTGATGATCAACAAAGTTGCAATTTGTTTTCTTGTAAGAAAAAATAGTTATAATAAGAGCGTTACTATGCCCCAATATGAAGTCAACGAGGAGAAAGTTAATAGGAGTTTTCATTGTTTTAAATCTAAATAATGTATTTTGCTTGAGTAAAAGATCTTTGTATGAGTAGGGAAAAATATATCTATACGCTAATATGTAAGTGAATGCAGTTAAACAATTAGCAGTAGGGAATGAATGTAATGTTAGTAATGACATATCTTAGAAGTAAACAAGAAGAAAGGGTTTTACTCAAAGAAAACAATTTAGAGATATTGAAATCAAATCGGTATTTATCAAAGTTTCTTCAATTTTATCGCCTTATCCTAAAAATTCAGATAGGTTCCAATTTAGATAAAAATTTGATTGATTTATCCCTGATTCTAATTAATTAAAAATGTATTTTTAACAATCTAAGCGGAAAAAGATTTCTTAAATTATGTTGAATCTTTATCCTTCAAAATTTGCAAGGCAATTTAGATATCATCGTCTGTCATTTTCAAGAAATTCGAAAAAAGGTGGCGTCCAAAACAAAGACACCGATTGTTCAATAAATCCAAAAATCCAAATGCAAAATTTAAGCTTCTCGAACCTATTTTTGTACAAGGAATATCACTTTTTTTGTAAGAAAATCAATCAATTTTCCATATATATATATATATATATATATAAGTGTGTGTGTGTGTGTGTGTGTGTGTGTGTGTGTGTGTGTGTGTGTGTGTGTGCAACAGAACAACAGCTGCACCTCACAAAAAATGGTGTGTCCAAGACATGGCATTAAAGTGAATGTGGTGAAGTTCCAGTTATGGAGCTATAAGGAGTGTGGAGTACCCTTCTTTAATATTACTCCCAAATCCATTCAGATCCGAAGTGGTAGCAATTGTTAGGCTCCAAGCATTGTGCCAAATACATCTCTTTGAGATAATGAAGTAGTTAAATGTTTAGAATAACTCAACAAAATTTGATATGCCGTAAAACTAACCAACCAACGAAATGAACATATTAAATAGATAAGCTAAACTATTGAAAAGTTAGATAGATAGATAGATAGATAGATAGAAAAAATTTTCCGAAGGATATGTCTATGATACTCAACTGGCACATACTTTTAAATGAATTAATGTATATACAAATGAATTGGTGAAATTTTTTAAGAGCTAATTTTTCTGCAAAAACTATCTTCGATATAATTTTGAAATTCAAATAACAACAGGAAGAATTTAGCTTCAAAAACTAATTCTATTCCTTTCATGAATTAATGATTTAGTGACCTCAAATTAAGAGTTGGCCGATTCACGAAATCGAACTAAGATACCTTTTAAATTTCAACGTTAATTTTGGGTTTTATACGGCTACTCGGTAATAAGGAATATCTCCCAGGACTATTATAGAACAGTCTCGTCTCCCAATTAAGGCGTTAAAATGTACGAGTTGTTTTGGTGGTTGATAACTCCAAGGTCGAGGTGATCATGTCCAGTGATTGTTTTTATATTTGTTTTGGCGGTGTCGACTCGCTAGCAGCAGACATGGCAAGGTATCAGGCTACAAGACCAAATCAGCACGCGTGTTCGCTGCAAGCAGCCGCGTGAAAGAGGGTCCGTTCTGTGCTACGGTGGAGGCTGAAGTGAGACAGAATTTCTGTTTTGCATAGGGATGGTACTTTCTCAGGGCAAGCGCAGCACCTACTCCCTGTCAAGAGCTTCTGGAAATTTCTACACTTTTTGAATTTATTTTTCTTTTTTCTAATCCCCACAGTTTCAACAATTAATAATCCTTAGTAAACAATTTGTTGTAGCCTTCAATGGCCAGAAATGAATAACACAAAGAGATGTAAGGTTTAGAGTAGTATATATTTACGAAAATACAGACAATAACGGTTACCGGTAGCTGACTAGACTCACTGCCTCGTTTATCGACCCAGTCACTATTCTTAGTGTCGGGGAGGGTCGATTCAGTGACGTCATGGGGTATATCACCATAACATAATTACAACTTCAAGTAACTATTTTTAATATAAATAATTTTCATTCATTTATATTGCTTCAAGTATTCCGATCTAATATAATTGGCAAGCAGTTATATGGTTTCAGATATTCATATCTAATACAAATAATTTGCATGCGCACATCACTTTAGCCCATGCCTAACCCTAACAAATCTATTTGACGACACGTAACCCTAACAAGTACGACGTCTTTGGGTCAGAGTAGACCAAGGAATAATGGTAACAAAGGAGTGTTCCCACAGTTCCCACAGTTCCCAGAACACCAGAACTATGAGCCTCATCACCGTACGCAGTTAATGCTATGCCCAGAACACAGTCATTTTGTGATGGGAGAGCTTTTATACCTCAACAGGTGATGTAGTCGGTGTTTATTTTCATGCTCAAGAAACTCTTAGAAATTTGACGAGAAGTAGACAATCTGCATTAAACCCAAATTACTAGCGCGATCAGTCTACGTGCCCGAAGTATCACAAAGTAATAAATACTAACTCGCGTTGTTGGATATCTAGCTCTTTATACTTCAATGCCATACCTATGAAAGTTGCTTTAAACAATGTGTTTAGATATCAACTCTATCGCTTCACTTGCTATATAATTACGGAATGATTTTTTTTATATTAATCATTTTTCGTTAATTATATTTTATCATTCGGTTTGGTTGGGCTTTGAACTATTCGGCTATTAGTGCAGGTGTTCATGCTCGAGCGCAGAGAATATGACAATCACAAATGTCATGATAAAAACTCCAGATAGGAAATAGGACTGGGGTGTGTATGATGTCATGCCTTGAAGCGATGGGCTGAGAATTTGGTAATTTTGAAAAAGAAGTTAGTTGAGATTTGACTATGGGCCGGGCCGGGCCGGGCCAGTCCAGCTGGGGGTTGAGACCATGGAGTTCTGCAGATCCCTACTGACAGAGATCTTGGGGGCTACGGGATGCGCAGCACGTTTTTTGGGTCAGAGAGTACAGTCAGCATAGTAAAAATTGTGTCTCTATCTCCTCGTGTCGAAAAACTAAAGTCAAGAAGTTAATAAACGTTTCGTACCTGAACGACAGAGAGTCGTCAGTGTTTCGTATTTCGCTGCACCAGTATATGTTACACAGTGGCTTCTTTCAAACGTCCCCTAATTTTTTGTTATTTGATCTAGTCGAACATAAAGTAGCTTTGATAGAGAATGAAGTAAAAATAAAGTAAAAAGGGCTCGCAAAATTGGTCAAGTAAACCCTAAACTCCTTCACTACAGGCAAAACTTGTTGGGTAATGGCTAAAGTACTGAACTAAGCGCGTTCGAACTCCAGTCACGTTATTACGTTCACTTTCGGACTAATATTCTTAGGAGACAAATGAATCCATTTATCCCCCGGCTATTGATTAAATAGTATCACTGCTGTTCTTATACAAGGATCGCTTTGGCAATAAATAACCCATGATGGTTGATATGCCAATAGGTCAACCATGAGAATTCTCGCAGTAATTGTGCGACCCGGCCGAACACGAGACTTGCGGATTTTTTAAAAAGGTCAGTTAGTTACCGGAAAAGAGCAATTACCTAGATTACCTAAATTTGGGGGCTTAGTGAAACTGCTTCCAATGAGATGGTGGCACGTTACTATTTGTCAAAGTATAAATCTTTCCTTGATCGACTTGAAATACCACTTTATGTCTTCCTGTATTTGAGCTCGGACGAGAGGGAAATTGTAACATTGGCAATAATATGAGTGGGATTTTTCTGTAGCCTTGTGTCTGACTTTTCCTTTTCTATATGAACGACCTCATATCGTCATTTTCTCTTCGTTTAGACCAATTTTCAACATTACACGCATAATCATCCATTTTTCAATGCATTTTTCATGCTTCTCAAGTTTCTTTAGACCTTAAAAAATTTGAGAAAATCATCGAAAAAAAAATGTTAATTTGGTTCTTGCCTAGGCCGAGAATTTTTCAGCATTTCCTCATTCTACTATCGTTGGGCTTATACGTCTTTGTATGAGAATCTGTCAAAGAATTTCAACCAATGGGAAATTCCCAGTGACCTATTTTGTCTTGTTTTTTGTTTTTTGTATTTTTGTTTGTTAGATGGATTTTGCTTTGTTTTATTTTGTTTTTGTTTGTTTTATATTTTTGTGGTTGTTTTTTTTTTTTTTGTTTTGTTTTGTTTTGTTTTGTTTTGTTTTGATTTGGGGGTATTTTGTTTTTCATCGATATTGACTTGTGTCGGGCAACAAAATAAACTAACCGACTTTGAGTTTCAAGGTCATTAACTAGGTGACATCAAAGGACAAAATATCCATGAGTGGGTGCTAAAGCAACTGAATTTGATATTAAGTACAAAAACCAAGTAATTTTGTCATGAATTACAAAAACTTAAAGATTTTGATATAAAGTACAAAAAACTACTGACTTTTATATGAAATAAAAAATCCATTGACTTAGAGATAAAGTAAAACTTCTTTATTTTTAAATCTCAAAGCCATGTTTTTCATATGCTAGATATTCATAAGTAAAAAGAAGACTATATATTTGCAAGAACAAGAATTTAAAGATTGGCTGGTTAGCTGATTAGCTGGGTGTTGGTTGGTTTAAGGGCACACCAACTCTTGTAGTTTATTTAATGGCAAATCCTGTTCATACATATACATATTAAATATTCATGATTTGTAAATCAATAGTTTTTTGGTAACATTTTAAATGAGCCAAAGTTCATTTCGTTGCACACTGTTGAATAGTTTCAATTATTATTATATAATACTAACTATTCAATTTAATATCAGTTATTTGTTTTGTTCATAGTTAAATTGTTAAACAGTTCTATTTGACCCATAGATGGGGCCCTAACAGGTACCACGATTCCGACTCAGAGTGTACCTGGGAGTAATGACAATCAAGGACTACTCCACATTCTCCAAAGTTCCAGGCCTGAAGCCACACCATCAGATGCAGCCTTATGTCATATCCAGGACACTCGTTGGTGGTGGGGGTATTACCTCTCTGCAGAGACACTCATGACATATTCTACAGCCCGAGCTAATTGGGTTATTATGTTTAAATTCTTTTTTATGTTTATATTTATACCATATTCATGTTTTTAGGATCTTCTCCACCCCCTCTCTCTCTGTATATATATATATATATATATATATATATATATATATATATGTATATCGTTGAACAATATAGACATGTTTTGTCTACATATTTTTGTATGTGTCTTTTCCAGCTGCCGAATTGATTTTATAGCATCTGGTGGGAATTGGTTAATGAAACTCCCATGACTGTTACCCTAGTACTTTTTATTCGATCTTGGGCCATCATCAGGGGTGTGTATATTGTTCAATGAAATATGCATTAATAAAGAAATGCTGCCCAAATACACACACATACACACACACACATATACATACACACACACACACATATATATATATATATATATATATATATATATATATATATATATATATATCACCATTGTTCTTGGCACGTTCTCTAAATAGCACCCGGTGTCCGCACAGAGCTACTGAATGTAAGTTTTTGTTGGTCAGTTAACACTGGTTTGTTTGTGTGTTGGAGTCTTCTTATGAGTTCTTCACTTCTTCGTCAGCAGTTCCTAGCAAGTTTTGTTCGTCTTACTTGGGTGGTTTATGAGATAGGAGGTAAGTGGCTGTATAACTGTTGTTTTGTGGGGCAGTGCTTCCCCTTGGATTTGTACAAAACAACACGCAGCATGTGTAGCTTTTTCTTCAGGAGTTTCGTTGAAGTCCAAGAGGTACAACCATACAGAAGTACTGACATGGCTACTGCTTAGACGAATTACTGTTTTATTTTATCAGAGATCAGATTTCCATAAGTATTCATTAAAATATCTTATATTTTGTTTTTTTTTTCCCGACTACAGCCGGATTACTTCGCTAGTCATAACTAAGGTATTTCATCAAGAATATTTGTTGGAAGTTGACTGCGCACACTTGGATTACACGGGGTTGCTTTGGTTGTTTTTTTTTAGGCTAACCATGTTTTTGTTTTTTGTTGTTTTGTGTTTTGTTGTTTTGTTTGTTTGTTTGTTTTTTGGGGGGGGTTTTGGGGGTTTTTTTGGGGGGGGGTGCTTTTTTTTCTTCAAAAACTTCTGCAAACACTGATTCTTCTTTCCATGTAAGGATAGACATTTAAACAAAAATTCTAGGCAGCTTCAACGAGTTTAATTTCTTCTTTAAGTTATTTTATTTCTTCCGTCGTATTTTTTCAGCTTCTTCAAATGCACCTTACTCATCGAACTGAAAAAAATTGTTTTCATTTAATTCTTCTTGAGGCAAATCAAGAAATTTCATCCACGTGTAGAAAACAACTACAAAATCTAAACATACAAACACTCACATACACACATAAACACATACGCACACACACACACTCACACCCTCACAAACACCTACACACAAACGCACACATGCCCACATAGATTGCTAGTCCCGTTCATAAATAAGTACATCCCTAAAAATCTTTTTTGAGATGATGATCGTTAAAAGTCATGCAGAAAGAAGCGGTTCGTGTAAGATCACTGAAGTTAAGCTAGCGGTGATCTTGTTCAATACTTAGAGTGGTAACCACTTAATCAACAGTAGGTTCTGTAACTTGACGTCTGTGTATCATATTCGGAATTTCAATGGTTCAAGTAAAATATACAAGAATAGGGCGGTACTCATGGTGTAATGGCTACTGTTGTAGGAAATGGACGCGGTGAGCCGAGTTCAAATCCTGGCCGTAGCTGCTTGCATTTGACATAGCGGTAATATTCTTGATAAAGGCAGCAATGCAACTATTTTTCCGCCTAGTATGAGGGAACAGTTGAGCAGATCGTGCTTTTTAACTTTGGTATAGCAACTGATCTAGGATAAGGAAAACTCCGAATTAAAACCTGTTACACTCCTCTTATATTTGACCTTGTGTGCGAGGGTCGGATATATATATATATATATATATATATATATATATATATATATATATATAATCAAAACAGATATTATGAGGAATTATTCATTACCAAACTCTCCAGCATGGAACTTTTCTAACAAAAAATATAATTACATTTATATATGTAAAGGATGTACTTGTTTTGGGACTGCTACATATTATTAGTTTTGGTAACAGTTTCAAATGCTATAGAGTTTCATGATAAATAATAGATGATTATATCCGTTGCGATTGCATAATATTCCAGTGATCGAGGCTTCAATCTCTCGAAGTTTACAGTTGCTATGCACCGACTTCAGCAATACAGAAATAGGATTTTTTTTTTGTCGTAGAAGATTAATGTATGTTTTTACTCAATCCCTTCACCACTGGCAAGATATAACACAAGGTCAATTTTAAGAAAAGTAAAGCTGGTTCGAATTTCGTTTTCCTACTCCTAGATTAGTTGTGGAAGGAGACATTGTTTACAGTTGTGCCCTTTTCAACGAAATCAATTGTGAGGTACTTTCATATCCTAGGACATTGTCAATATGACCTTTACTAAACGCTGCGACAGGAACTTTTTTCTTTACTGAAGAGTCAGTGTGTTTCCCATCACATATTTCCCACGACGATAACTGTTAACCCACCCTAGCATCCATACACATGTTCAACTCAAAGAATCAAAATCGGCACCCAAAATACCAAACATATCTAAAGAAAAAGTTTTATCTTTTATCATATTTACCCAACCCCTCCGCTCGGGCAGGATATGACACAAGGTCAATTTTTAAGTGGAGTTTAACTGGTTTTAATTCAGAGTTTTCCTTCTCCTAGACTAGTTGCCTCACCAAGGCTGAAGAACTTAGTCTGTCCTACTATTTACCCATAGCTGGAGGTAGAATAATTGGATTCATACCTTTCCCAAGGGTATTAGTGCAATGTGAAATGCAATCAGTCTCGTCCAGGATTTGAACTCGTGTCGCCGTGTCCATTTCCTGTGACTATAACCATTACACCACGGGCCTCATGAGAAGGTCAAATATTTCCCTGAGACCCCAAAGAACACTTTCCAAAATCCATCTCTCCCCAAATCTCTCTTGGTCTAGCTATGTCTCCCCACAAATCCATCTGCTTCTCTCTCTTTCACCATCCATCAATCTACCTTAGATTGCGAACGAATTTTTTTTACTAAGAAAAATAATCTTTACTTAAAAAAATAATCTTTTGCGTTGCTGTTTTCCCCCTCAGGATAATAAATATAACGTATTGACTCCAAATATTTAGCCTTTACTGAGTCTTAGAAATCTTTGCCTATTCAAGACGAATGACACTCATGTTACCTGTAAGTGTCTGTATGCTTTCTGAACTTTCACAAAGCTTATCCTACATCAAGGAATCTGCTGTTTTTCTTTGATATAGAAATGTTTGTCACGAATGTCTATTCGTCAAATTTTTACAACCCGGGAAATGAGATAGTCGCAGTTTACAAAGTTATCTAAATCAGTGCGCTGATTCTATGTTGCGATACCGTGATATCACGTCGTTGTTTTTTGGTGGGGTTTTGTTTTTGGAGGGCGAGGGGAGCAGGAATATCGAACAGTTAGCGTTCTCAAGGATGATGGCTCTTATTTTATAGCCGAAATATCATTGATGGTGGTAGTGGTGGTGGGTGTCTGCACGTACTATACAGTAATGTTGAACAAGTTTGTCTTGAAGACTAATTCGTTGGCATTAGAACTTAAACACTCCCTTAGTGTCCTACTACTGTGAACTTGTACTAGAATAAACTAATCTTGATAAATAACTATGTATAAATTTACGCATGTGTATTTTCTGTGCTTAGCTAACTCTGTCACATGACCACATTTGGGTGGGAGGAACCTGTGAAGTTTGAATTCATTACCCTTAATTAGAACTGCTGGCAGGTGAACAACTTAACTCTCTCTCTCTCTCTCCACCCCTCTCTCTCTCTCTCTCTCTCTCTATATATATATATATATATATGCATACATTATATATATATATATATATATATATATATATATATATACAAGTGTCGTTCAAAATGTACTAAGCCTCATCCAGAAGAAGTCAGAAAAACAAGACAGTTTTTCACTGTTTTTTTTTTTTTCAATATAACACAAACTGACAACAATGCACTTTATCTTAAAATGGTAAAGAATAGCAATCACATCACGGAAGAAGATGGTATCCTAGTCCTCCAAAGACTTCTGCACAGTATATATGACCTCATCATTATTTTAGTAATGGCAGCCATGCAGATATGATTTGAGTTTAGAAGACAGAAAGAAGTCAAATTGAACTAAGTCTGCTAAATAAAAGGGATGGGGTAATAATTTAAAGCTACAGTTGATTGCTTCGGCAACTGCAACCTGAGCAGCGTGAATGGGTGCGTTCTCCTAGAGTAAGAGCATACCCGCTCTCAGCTTGCCCACGGTGTTTCAACTTGATTGCTTACTTCAGTTGAGTTAATTCTGATTCATAGTCTATTAATAGTTTTTCGTTTCTCCAGGTAATCTATCATAGTTACGCCTTTAGAATCCCCCAAAACAGAGGCCATCACCTTACTAACAGTAGTTGCCAGTTTGAATTTCTTCAGGGGTGAAGAACCAGTGTGTTCCTACAATTTGTTTTGAATCTTTGATTTAGGTTCAAAATTGTGAAACCAGGTTTCATTTTAAGTTACTAATCTGCGGTGGAAATTGTTAGGCTTATCTTGTAAGCGAATCAGAAGTGTCCCCGAAATATCAACCCTTTTTAACCTGTGCTGTGGCGTTAAAATTCTTAGAGCCCATCTTGCAGACACCTGGCTAATCTCCAAGATCTCTGCTACAACAGTGTGGAGCGATCCAGAACTAATGCCTATAGTCTTAGCAATATGAGGTTTTTGGACGACCTGACCGAGGGTCATCTGTGCTGTCCTTACTCCGCTTGAATCCTACAGCCCACTTCTTCAAAGTTGCATAGGAAGGGGATACCTCAGAAGGTATCTGTGGCATCTCCTTAAGGATTTCCTTGGGTACCATACTCTTCTTTTGTAGATATTTTATGACTACTCGGTTCTCTGTTTTCTCTATTTTTAGATTGGTCACACACCTTTGTGTGAGCCTCACGAGCACATAAATTAAGACGAAAATCTTAATTAGTTCTCCTAGTCTTATTAAAAGTGGTAGTGTGTTACCATATCAAAAATGTTCAGCGATTGGTATTTTCTGGGCAAGGTTTAGAACTTTTTTCAACCCTGGTGTGTGTGTGTGTGTGTGTGTGTGTGTGTTAAAAGTAAATTGTGAAAATTGATATTTTACAATGAGAAACAATAGGGTTTTTTGTGTGTGATTTGAAATATGGAGGAATAGTTTATTGATAGATTGAAAATATCTTTCTTTTTGTTACCTCATAATCTATTATACATGAAGAAAGTTGGGCCAGTCGGCTGGGGCTGTAGAATACACCGACTGCATCTCTGCAGCGGAGTAAGACTCTCCCCCAATGAGTGTCCTGAATATGAAAGTAAATAATCTGACGCTGAGGCTCCAGTAATGCTGAAGCTTTGAGAAATACGAAGTACCTCTTCATTGCCATCGCTCCTAGGTCCACTCTGGCCCGGAGTGGTAACACCTGATAGGATTCTATCATAAAGAACTAAACTGTGTGCTTATGCTAAACTGAATTGTTTGAAATAGAACTGTTTTGAAATTTAAACTGTGTACTTATGCTAAACTGAATTGTTTGAAATAGAACTGTTTTGAAATCTAAACTGTGTACTTATGCTAAACTGAACTGTTTTTCCTTTAACTACGCATTAATAAATGATTGATGTTTAATTGAATTGTTCGTGATACATAGCAATACTTAGAGCAATTTAACTTTGTCGACTAAACTGAATAGTTTGAAATAGAACTGTTTTTGACCCTTTAAGCTGCAAAACAGAATTGTTTGAAAAAGAACAGTTTTTGACATTTAAACTGTACTTATGCTAGACTGAAATGTTTGAAATAGAGCTGTTTATATCCATTGACTGGGCATTAAATTACCTACAATGGTTGATATGCCATAGAACAAAACTAAACCATAAAGAGAGTGCCTTATAAATAATCAATATTTGATAAAGGAAAGAATCTGATTGATTTTATTAATATAACATTATTCATTCATATCAGTATCATAATATTACGAAATGGAAGGAACCTTATATTGTAATATAAATATCATTGAGTACAGAGCCTGGTAATGGGTCTGACCCCGACGGTGGTAAGTAACGGCTGAGAGATCAAAGGTTTTGAGCCGGCGTCTGAATTGATTCGAATTGGAAAACTGACGATTTGGAATCACGGAAGCGCACTGACTGATTGTCTGAAGGTGGTCACATGACCTGAAAAAGAAAAAGGAAAAGTCTTAATAATTTTTTTTTTTTTTTTTTTTTGCTTTTTGAGAAAATCGGTCATGTTTAAATGGTCTTAGAAACCTCTCCTACAAAAAAGGAAAATGCAAAGGGTTTTTCTCCCCCACACCCAATAAATTTATGAAATGACTGTCGAAACCCACCGTAAAGACCGGCCTGGTGAAATTAAAACATCCAATAATGAACGTAGGAACCAAACTATAAATGCAAGTTTGTCAATCTGTTTGTTATGTGGCCAGGAATTACGAGTGTCAGTTTTTGAGTAAGTACCAGCAAAACAACCCTGCCATGTTGCGCTATAAGACTGTCAAAATTTCATGATAATTACACTGAAGCGGAAAACACTAATTTGAAAAAAATTCAATCTAGTGTTAAATATTATATTTACTTGAGTCCATAACAATTCAAGATAAGACACAGGGCGTTCATTTCAACAAATACAATATGGAAAACGAAGTTTATACTTTAAGATAGACTTTTAAGATATGTATAAACTAAAAAAAAAATAACATAGAATAAATAAAATTGCTACAACCTGAAAGAGCTGAGTCAGCGGCGTCAGTAGAATACGCTGACTACATCTCTGCAGAGGGGTATGCTCCCTCCCAACGAGTACCCTGGATATGACACTAAGCTACATCTGATAGTGACAATCTAGCCCTAGGGCGTTGAGGAATGTTGCCATTAATCACAGATCCACTCAGACCGGGAGGGATAGTACCTGTTAGGGTCCTATCTATGGGTCAAGTAGAACTGTTAAGCCATTTAACTGTGAGCAAACAAATGTTAAATCGATTTGCTAAACAGCAATACTTGAAACCATTTAACAATGTGCAAAAAATAATTGATATTTAATAGAATCATCGGTACTAGATAGCAATACTTGAAACCATTTAACAAAGTGCAAACAAATAATTGATATTTAATAGAATCATCGGTACTAGATAGCAATAATTGAAGCCATTTAACAATGTGCACACAAATAATTAATATTGAATAGAATCATCGGTACTAGATAGCAATACTTGAAACCATTTACCTGTGTGCAAATGAATGATATCAAGGGTAAAGTGGAGCATTCCAGGGAGAGGAGTGGCGCCCTCCCCTACATTTCGGTGTAGTAGCTAATGAAAAGGGAGCCTTCGGGTCGCCCACGACTATGGTCGCCAACTTTACTTTACTCTTATATATATATATATATATAGTGTGTGTGTGTGTGTGTGTGTGTGTGTGTGTGTGTGTGTGTGTGTTTAGGCATCAGATTTTTATGTCGGCATATTTTATTAATGATGACAGACACTTATCTAGAGTTGAGCTTTTGCAGTTGACGTCATGTTTGAACGCGTTCAATCATTACTGTCAAGTGCGCACCATTAACGCACTCATTCAAAATAATCATTGATCACAGAAAACATCTTATACTCTATGGTACAATCACATCTTCATCCTCGACAATGAACAGCAAAGGTCAAAAGTACATGTATTCGAGTTACAACAATGGAGATTTTGGACAATCAGTGAACAACCTTCATCCTCAATTACGACATATCACTCGCTAAGATGAAAAGGCTAATAATAAAAAAAAAATCAAATCTAGATCCTTGTCATCTTTGATAAAATAAGCACCCCCCTCCGACGCACATAAACAAACACACACACACACACACACATATATATATATATATACATAAGGGGGTCTACTGATATTTTAACCTCTAGATATTCATACTTTTGGTTTCAAAGTTTCATTTTTTGGTAATAGATAATAAAATGCTGTCTTTCATTTAGAAGAAAATTAACTGTTTATAATTGCTAAGGGTTTACTTGTTGTATATTACCTGTATACAGGGTGGAACGATAAAATTGTCGCCCTAGAAAAGATGACATGATTCCATTTCCGTTTAATGAAAACCGGTTTTCTTTTTTTTTGTTGCAGACGATCTACTTGTTGGCTAGTTGCGTACAAATCCCAAGAGTGATAGGAGCCTTCTATCATGTCTGAAAGTGACACAATGTTTAACGAGCAAGATCGGAGAAGCGCCGCTGTACAACTCATGTTCTTTACCGATCCAAGTTATGACAACAGGATCCTTGCCAGCACCCTCAAAATGCAAATGCAAAATGCCACGAATAACAGGGACGTGCCCAGGGTGATGAAAACAAAGTTTCCGGCTACGGTTATGGTCTTTGGTATGGTTTCATGTGAGGGCCACATCATGCCACCTTACATCTTCGAAGTCGGCTTGAAAGTCAACACCAAAGTGTACCTGGATGTGCTGAAGAATGTGGTGATCCCCTGGTGCAATCAGGTGGCCGGTGGCAGACCCTGGGTGTGGCAGCAGGACTCAGTGCCGGTCTACAAGTCCAACGAGACCCAAGCTTGGCTTCAGGAGTGCTACGACTTTGTATCCTTCTCTCACTGGCCACCCTCCTCCTCCGACCTGAACCTTCTGAACCACTTCATTTGGTCATACGTCGAGAACATCACCAACATGACCTCTCACAACACCAAAGCCAGCCTGATCGCCGCCGGCGCTTGTGGAAAAGGCATGCTCCCAGTTCCGGATCCGTATCGAGGCGGTGATTGAGGCTGAAGGCGGCAACATTGAAGAGATGTCAGCTCTACTAAATAATCAAGTTACCTGAATTGATTTTTTTAATAAAAGTTTTAAAATAAAGCTGTAGTGTTGTTTTCTTTAGGATGATAATTTTATTGTTCCACCCTGTAATTTACGTTGTCTAAATTGGGACTCATATTCAAGTTGTTACTTATACTGTCGTCAGGGCTTAGAATACGCTATGGATATGACACTAATCAACAGTTGTTGGTGACAATCCTTATCTGGCTCTTTGTCGAGTGTGTAGTACCCCTTTCACTGCCATTACTCCCAGGTCCACTCAGACCCGGAGTGTTTGTACCTGTTAGTGTCTTATCTATGGATCAAATACGTATGTTTGAAAATCATTTGTATTTGTTAAGAATACTTGATATTATATAACTGTGGGCAAAAAAGAATCTACACAAAAAATGTAAATATAAATCCACAATGTCCGTGATTCCCTAACCTCTCGGCATAAAATAACCCCAGAAGGGTTGATACGTCGTTAAAATATATCAATCAGTCTATCAAGGTGTGGCAATTTTGTTTCCATCAGTGTTTATTTTAACTTAAAAATCATTACGAAATATTGTCCAGTTCATTTGGCTGTTATCTTTTCGGATTGTTCTGATTGATTGAATGGTTGATTTTAACAGCATGTCAACTTCTCATGGGTAATTTATGCCAATGATTTGGGGAATCACGTTCATTATATGTCAATATTTATACTTTCTGCGTAGGTGTAGTTTGGTTTCTTTATTTAACGGTATGTCAACATTTGTGGGATATTTGATGCAAAGACCATCCTTGTTGAAGCACACCGATGGTACTATTTAGCCCATAGTTGGGAAGATAAGCGGATTCATACCTTTCCTAATGGTTTTAGTTCGAAAGAGAACGTAACAGTACGACTAAAGTTCGAACTCGCTTACTATGATGTTGTAGTACGGTACGATAGCCATTACGTCATTACTCTTGGGAAAGGCATGAACCTCCTTATCCTCCCAGCTATGGGTTAAATACCACCACTACTGTTCTTCTTAAATGATGGATTTGGTATTAAATAACCTACAAAGGTTGATATGCCATTAAACAAAGGAACCAAACCACTACGTTATTTTCTATGTAGTCGTTTCTTCAAAAAATATCTTTTCACACAGTCCAATCAAATAAAAATTATTTTTAAACCGGTCATAGATGAGACTCGAAAATGTACTACCACTCCAGAGCAGAGTGGACCTGGGAGTGATGGCTATAAAGGAGTACTCCACACTCCACAGATTTCCAAAACTGGAACCTCACCATCAGATGGAACTAAATGTTATATCCAGGTGACGGATTATTCTGAGAATAAACGTTGAAATATATTTTTCGGAACCACTTTAATTGTATACATGTTAAAGGCGAAAAGCATTAATTCTACTTTCAAAGTAATTTAAAAAGAATGCTTCAAGGCGCTACGTCTTGAATACATACATTTGCTCTCTCATTTAAATTCACATAGAACTCAGTACATCACGGCTGTTAGACTTTTATTGTTCTTACTCGCCAACTCTTTCTCATTTTTAAAAAGAAATACGCACAAGGAAATACAAAGGAAACCACGATGTAAACCTGATCTGTGTTTACGCATGCATGCGTGTTTATTCTCTATTGATACCTTTTATAAACATTTAGAAATAGAATATACTGACAGAACTTTGAACTGATACCTACAAGAGAGAGTGAAACAGTGATATTGATGTTTCACTGAGTATGCTGTATGTGTGTAGGCATAGCTGTTTTTTATTTCTATTTATTTGATTTCATTTATCATTTATTTTATTTTTCAAAAGGATTAACTTTTCAGACAGACTTTGTCAGTCTGCCTGTTTGTCTGCCTGTGTGTGTGTGTGTGTGTGTGTGTGTGTGTGTCTCTCTCTCTCTCTCTCTCTCTACATATATATATATAGGGTGCAATCGGTAAATAGTCGGTATTTTCGCGCTATCACTTGGCAGCTAAAATACGAAGATTCACATGATTGGAACATGGTTGAGTAAGAAACCAACGAAACTCCGTGCAACGAAACTCCGTGCAACACAAAAGATTAATACCCTTTGGAAAGGTATGAACCCCCTTATCCTCCCAGCTATGGGTTAAATAGTACCACTACTGTTCTTCTAGGAGAATAGCTTCGGCATTAAATAACCTACAAAAGTTGATATGCCATTAAACAAAAAAACAAACAAAACAAAACAAAAGATGAACTGAAGAGAATGATAACGGCAACATTTAACGATTTAAACAAAGAGACCGTTGAAAAGACTTTCAAATGATTCCTCAGTCGTCTAGAGACCGTGGCTAAAGCCGACTGTGATTTCTTTGGATAAATTTAATATATTTTATTTCAAAGTATTTTCAAGTCATTTTGATAGATATATCTGATAAAGTGAGATATCAGTGCATTTTTTTTAATCTTTCATAATTTATACAAAAACTGACCCATCTCTTCTGATATATATATATATATATATATATATATATATTTAATGCCATGGAGGTTAAATCTATAAATGGCATTAAATATATAAATCTAATATATATTTCTTTATTATTATTATTATATAATAGCTCTATCCTATATTATATTGCACTTGGTTCGTCACAAACCCACAACGTGATTTAATGACAACCAACACTGTTATATATATATATATATATATAGTCATCCACAGAGAGATCTGTTTCGTTCAATCAGAACTCTTCAGTGTGGCTAGACAGGCTAGATTCCCGAAGCTGGGATCGAAATCCAGTAGACTCAAACGCCAATCCAAGATTCAACCACTCAGCCACGAGGAAACTAGCGCAAGCGAAGGAAATTTAAACGGTTATGAATCACAATTGTTATTGTTTACATATATCAGCTTAACGGCTACCGAGAGCTCGATTCATATGAAGAGCCTAGCATATATATATATATATATATGTGTGTGTGTGTGTGTGTGTGTGTGTGTGTGTGTGTGTGTGTAAACATTTCTAATGTTTTAATAGAGATGATTGTTCGGACTGTACCCACTATCATGGATGATACGAGCATTGCAAATCAATAAAATCCACCAAAAAATCCCAATTCTGAACGGCTTTCTAAAACAACAGACTACGACCCAATTAAGAGCTTTAAGCAAAGTCCCCATATCGTCCTACTCTCTGGGTGTAGCCTCTTCAAATTCTGTTTTTCAAAATTTGTAATTCTCCCTGAAAGATCATCTATTTCTGATGATTAAAAAGATAGAAGGAAATGCTCTACGAAACCTGCAAACAATTCCCAGAAAATGATTTCTAGAACGCAACGCCTGAGAACGCAATGGTAACGGTGTACCAATTCTGAAGGAAAATATATTGAGGACAAGTCTCCTTGAGTTATAATCATTTCATAAGCTTAGCTTAGTTTGGCAAAAACTAGGACACCCTGTGAAAATCGAACTCACTCTGCTAACTTAGTTTACTAACCATTACATTACAAAAGATGGCTAAGTCTCATTTTGTTATAGATAAAATAATAGATATATCTTTGGGAAAGTTCATTTTAAACGCACTCCATATATATATATATATAATCACTAGAATATATACAATGTTGTAATTATATAAATACGTAATTTTACACATGCAGACGTACAAATACACACACAAACATATATATTTTTATATGTTTGTGGCTTAGTTTGGTTAGCTGGTTGGTTGGTTGGTTTTACGGAGTTGGATTATCAAATTCTTTTAAATAACTATTCTTAATACAAATGATTGCACACAATTATATGCTATCGTGTATTACTGCCAAAAACTAACAGTTTATACAGAATTATATGGTTTTAAGTGACTATTCCAATAGAATTATACTCAAAAAATAAGAAAACTTCTCGAAACCAAGTATTGCAGAAGGAATCTCATTAAAGAAATAAATACTCGGGTAATCCCCCTTATAAGATATTCTGGACAATTTTCAAGATGGACAAAGGAGATATTCGGACAAATGGATTAAAGGACATGAAAATTAAGGATAATGCACGAGCCTTTACATCTGAGTGATAACATTGAGACACTATATGTGTCAGGAAACGAAGGAGGAAGAAGTCTTGCCGGCAATGGAGATTGCGTAAATGCGTCAGCACAAAATCTCGAGGTGTATACTAAAAAAGTGCAAAGAAAGATTACTCACTGCAGTTAATAACAGTTGTAGCGTTATAAGAATAAACAGAAAAATAGGAAAAGCCAGAAAAGCAAGAAAATAAAAATGGGAAGAAAAACAACTACAAGGATATTTCAAGCGGCAAACTGGGAAGATTACATACAAGACATGGCTAAGAAAGTTAAACTTCAAAAGAGAAACTGAATCTCTTTTAATAGCAGTACAAAACAACGCCACAAGGGCAAATAATATTTAAGCAAAAATTAATAGTGCACCATAGGATAGCATGTTTAGGCTCCGTGGAGTTAGGTATGTAACGGTTTATCATATGATAAGCGAATGCAGTAAACTAGTACAAAAGGAGTACAAAACTAGGTTGGGAAGTGTTATCCACTAGGAATTGTGCAAGAGGTTAAAATTTCAACATACTAGTACATGGTATATACACAAACCAGAATCCGTCCTAGAGAATGAGGCGCTTAAATTCTCTGGGGTTTTGAAATACAAACAGATCCACCTCATACCAGCCAGAAGACCAGACTTAGTATTGATTAACAAAGAAAAAATAACTTGTCATTTCGTAGATTTTGCCGTTCTGGTGGACCACAGATTAAAAAAAAAAGAAAATAAAATAAAAAGATAGATAAAAAACTTGAATCTTGCCAGAGGACTAAAAAAGAATGTGGAACATGAGAGTGACGGTGATACCAATTGTAATTTGTGCTCTTGGAAAAGTCATCAAAGGCCAAGAAAAAGAAACCAGAGGAATTTGAAATCATAAGAAGAATCGAGACCATCATAACCACAGCACTGTCAGAAGTATCCAGGAGACCAGGGGAGACTTGCTGCCACTGGCGCACCAGAGGAAGACTACCAGCTAATGATGGTGTGAAAAACTCGCCAAAATGAAATAATAATGGAAATCAGAAGAATCGAGACCATTCTGACCCCAGAATTATTGAGATCGCCAAGAATAGTCAGAAGAGTGCTGAAAACTTGAGGAGGCTTGCTGTCACTCGGATTTCATGGAAAGACCACCAGCGTTAGTTGGTGCAAAAAACTTACAAAGAGTGAAATAACACAGGAAATCAGTGGAAGAATCGAGACTATTCAGGCTACTGAGATCTGGTAGAATTCTCAGAAGTGTCCTGGAGACTTTAGGAACCTTACTGTCACTCGAACTTCAGCGAAAGTCCACCATCTAACGATGGTGCGAAAAACCCACAAAGAATGACATAATAATTTTAAAAAGGGTTACACAGTTTAAACTACACTTATTTGATAAAAATAATTTTTACACATTCATATAGTTCAAAGTATTCCTATCAAATACAAATAGGTTGCACAGATATGGTTTAAAGTATTCCTATCTAATACTTATAATTTTGAAAGATATCTATTTGAACTATTGATGGGATCCTGACAGGTGGTGCAGTAACCCTGAGTAAAAGGGAACCTGTCAGTAATGGTAACAAAGGAGTGATTCAGTACTCCGTGGGGCTCCAGAATTGGCGTTTCTCTATCGGATACAGTTTATTGTTATTCTTAAGACGCTCCGGTTTGTTTATTTCTTTGGGTTTTTTGTGGGGTGGTGAGCGGTGTCTTTGGCTGAAGGGAATTCGGTTGGGGTATTCTAATCCACACCGACATGGTAATATATAGAGAGAAGTATGTATGTATATATATGTATACTTACCCACACACAGCACCATTGAATGAAAATAGAACTTTCCTATTCATATTCATTGCAGAGTAAACTTGTCTCACAAGAACGTATGTACAAATCAAACCAAAAATAGAAAAAAAAAAGAAAAAAGAAAAGAAGCATGACAAACAGAGAGACCTCTGCATGAAGGACGGGGTTGAACGCACTCATGCAAAGTTCTGTCACTAATTATTTAAACATTCTGGAATAATAGACGATAACCCAGCTGAAGACGAGGTCAGTGTGCGAGGGCGGCTATTGTTTGCACGGCAAACCCAACAGTGACACCCGAATCAGACATTACATTTCATTTTACGAGCAAAGGGTATCTTTCGTTTATTTACAACAGAAGCCAAATTTCTCTTTGTTTCTCCTACTATCTATCTATCTATCTATCTATTTCTTTTTTTCTCTTAATCTCTTTCTCTCTTGTCCCTCATCACACAAACTCTCTCTCTCTTTCTTTCACTCACACACACACTCTCTCTCTCTCTCTCTCTCTCTCTCTCTCTCTCTCTCTCTCTCTCTCTCCATATATATATATGTATATATCCTCCCCCAAACACACTCTTTTTTCTCTTCCTCTTACTCTCTTCTCTCTCATAATACACACATACACACAAAAGCACACACTCTCCCTCTCTCCCTCTCTCTCTCTCTCTCTCTCTTTATTTCGTCTTCTGCCCACTCTTTCTTTCTGTCTTTTCTCCCTCCTCCTTCACTTATTCTCTCTCTCCTCCCCTCCTACACTCTCACTATTTCTGGCCAGCTGGAGAGAATGGAGAATCTATTCCAAAGCACTTTGAGTAACATCAGCATCAGGTTAGCGTGCATTTCCAATTGAAACAATATGAGTTTGAGTTGTTTCTTCATATCCTGTTAAAATTTCAGATCATATCTCAGATATAAAATGTTTCGTTGTCAATTTAACCAATTTAACTAAATCTATAAAGTAAAGTTGGCGACCGTAGTCGAGGGCGACCAGAAGGCTCCTTTTTCAATAGCTTCTACACCGAGGTGTAGGGGATGGCGCTACCTCTTTCCCTGGATTGCTCCACTTTACCCTTGATACGTACCTTATATCGCTGAGTGTTGGGCAAGGAGGCATCAAGTACCATTTTTAAAGCCTTTGGTATGACGCGACCTGGGATTGAACCCAGGCAGGTCTCCCGGACCATTGGTGAACACTTTACCCATTTGGTCAATGAGAACTAAACCTAAATCTTCAGGATCATGACATTTTTTAAAATCTCTGCTGAAGACGAGAATACAATTGTGGAGGACCAGATACTGTAATACTCGGTAATTAAACAGCTGGGATGAACCGAGTGGCGGGGCAATCGGATAATGTTCGAATGTCTTATGTCCCAAGTGGCTCAAATACCTAAAGTTTCATTTTTAGTGACCTTTAATGAATCAGTTAAAAGCGCTTGTGGCGAAACAGTTATTGTTCTATCGGCTACCCGAGTTCAAATCCTGAGCGAGGCTATTTGCATTTTATATAGCGCTAATAACCTTGGGAAAATATGAATCTAACTATTCTCCCTCTAACTATGAGTAAATAGTAGGATATACTGTGGTTTTTAACCTTGGTATGACAAATGTTCAAGAAAAACGAAAACTCTGAATTCAAACCAGTCATGGATCTGAAAAAAATGGGCTCCGCCAGTTTGTTTTGTTTTGGTTTGGTTTGGTTTTATGGCATATCAACCATTGTTGGTTATTTAATGCCAAATCTATTTTTAGAAATATATTAATTATGATATGTAAACACATTTTGTTGATACAGTTAAATGATCAAACTGTTCTATTTTTAATATTCAATTTAGCATAAGTCAACAAAGTTAAGTATTTCCAAGTATTGGTATGTATCACCAACAATTCAATTAAACAGTCATTTGTTTACACAGAGTTAAACGATCAAACTGCTCCATATCTAATAATCCAATTTAGCAAAAACCATTTGTTTGCACTCAGTTTAGATATCAAACAGTTCTATTTCACCCATAGATAGGACCCTAGCAAGTGCTATTACTCCGGGAGAGTAGACACGGGAGCAATGACAATAAAGGGATACTTCACATTCCCCAAAGCTCCGGCATTACTGGAGCGTTACCATCAGATTGTTTAGTGTCGTATCCAGGACGCTCGTGGGGAGGGTCTTACCCCTCTGCACTGATGCTGTCAGTGTATTCTATGGCCCCTGCCGACTGGGTCAAGTTCTGCCAGGTTATTCTTACTCAAGACATGCAACTTGAGTAGTGCCCCCACAACCAACTGGTTACAGAACCAGTGAAAGAATGAATCAATGTGTTATAACAGAAATGTTTGAACACGACGAATTCCAACTGTTCAATGATATAAACAATTAGATATATTCGTAAGAGCATTAAGTATCAGAGGAAATAAACATCCCAATAGATTACTGTATATTTTGGGGGATGGAACTTTAGAAACAAATGTCTGATTAAGATTGTACATTTCTATATGGAATGGATGGTGGAGTGGAATGGACTTAAAAGTGGAATGCCCCTGATTGTTGATAGAATTACTGAGCAATGATCCTTTGATCTTATACAGAATGACGAATCCATACGTAAATAATCCAGTCATTTTTTACGGGAACTATGTATTTATCCCCCCTATGGACAGAATGTGACTCAAGGTCAGTTTTTTAGCGGAGAAAAATGACTAGAATTCAGTTACGATTATCATCGCTGTGAATGAACTCGGTGGAGCAACGGACAAATATTGTTGTTATTGACAAAGCTTTTGCTTAAATATATCACACAGGTCTCAGGTAACTTAAAGTATCTACTGTAGCTTAAATGGTCATCTATTTAAGTATTGAACTGGTTCATCGCTGCTTAACTTCGGTGATCTAGTGGAAACTTTCAGTGTGGCTTGACTGTAAGTCATGACTTGTAATATCATTATTTACAAAACTTTACTTAGAAATGACTCTCAGGCATCTGGTTGGTTATAGTACCTGCCATTGCTTAAATGGTCACCCATCTAAATATTGAACAATTTCATATCTGCTTAACTTCGGTGCTCAAGTATTCATTACCAGAATACAGGTCCCGCGTTGAATAATTAGGAAAATGCATGCATCTAATTTAGGAATAAATTTATTTTGGAGATTATGACCCAACAGTTTGCGTGATCAACCAATAATATCAAAACACAGGTGATTATATCGACAGGTGAAAAATGCTAATTATATTGTCTTACCATCTTGATTTATATTATTTCTTGCTTGTCTAGAATCTTGAATGTCACTGTTTGTTGATAGTCTGCAAATTTTGGCACGCTCCAGACATTTCAATAATTAAATAGAGAGCGGTGGCCACTCAAGTTTCCAATCAAAATAGATTATCATCTACATCTGAGCCAGAATTCAAAATAGAACATTAATAAACACGTCTGTCAATTTAAACATTTATAAATGTCTCGTCTGTTTTGGACACATAATTTCGTTTTACTTACTGTTTGTTTTTTATTGCTTTTTGTTGTTGTTTTTTTTTGGGGGGGGGGGTCTTGTTATTGGTGGGGGTTGTTTTTCGTTCTTTGTTTTATTGATTTATTCATTTATCTATTTTTGTCATTGTGTCGACCACATTTACGAGGGTGAGTAAAAAGTTTTCCGATATTTTCGTAACGTGAAGCTCAATTACGAGGGCGAGTCAAAAGTTTTTCGATATTTTCGCAACGTAAGGCACAATTCGTCAGCTGGAGGGGGGAGCTTTTGCCGAGGCCATGAAATGATGAACAACACTAGACTGAGAGATTCCGAACTCTCCTGACACTCTCCGATTGCTACATGTCATATCTGCTTCTATGGCTGGGCGAAAGACCTCTGGTTACGATACTGTCATCAACAATGCCTTAACATCTCACACAACAAATATTTTGGGGTTGCTTTCATGGCATGATCGCCTAGTTTGAACTCGTAAAACAAAAGTTCCCAGTTTAGAGTATGCCGAACGTTCACCGGCGCGTCTTTCAAATCACACGCAGAAAGAAACAATGCCCAACGTGTCAGTGCACCAACTACCACGTTACTACCAACCACAGCAGGAACTGCTTCTGCTACGTGATATACGCTCCACAAACTAACATGTACCAAAATATTGCAAAAATTTGGACCTATCCTAGTGTAATAATTTTTCTTAAAGACACCAAAATTGTTGCAACATTAGATTCTTTTTCGGATAAAGCTTCACCAAATCCGACAATTTGACTGATTAGAAGCCTAACTAAAAATATATACAATACTGGGCATTTAGTTTGAACTGTTTTAATTCTCGAATATCAAATTGTCCTTAAAATATTTCTTCCAAATTAACACAATAGTGTCCAACGTATTTATGAGGAATGGGGCATACCTATTAATGTTCACGGGTAGGGAATACAACAACGTACAAGATAGGAAAATTGTTTATGGTTTATACCAAGAAAATAATCTAACGTGCGTTGGCTTACCAAATACACTGATTTATTTCTTCCTTCCAAGTTATTCTGTTTCAAACATATAGTTCAATGTCTACCTTTTATATATCATGCTTTTATATATCATCCAAGTATAATTATACCAAAATTTTATATCTATTCCACTTCTTCCTATGCAAATTACAAAAATCACAATATTGAAAATTTGTCCTGGGTTCACTTTATATCCATAATAGATACTCGGGACTATAATCGGTAATAAAAAATGCAGTTTATTCTTTGCGCATCCATACTTTACAAAGCAAAACAATCATAGTTATTTGAAATGAAATCGGTGACCCGAGTTCAAATCTTGAACGAGACTATTTGCGTTTCACTTGATGGTGATGCGCTTGAGAAAGGCCCGAATCCATCTGTTCTTCCCTCAATAAAGTAAATTCGCCGCGGTAAATTCATGGCAGTAAATTTATCACAAGTAAATTTATCATATTTACCCAACCCCTCCGCTCGGGCAGGATATGACACAAGGTCAATTTTTAAGCGAAGTTTAACAGGTTTGAATTCAGAGTTTTCCTTCTCCTAGACTTGTTGCCTCACCATTTACCCATAGCTGGAGGGAGAATAATTGGATTCATACCTTTCCCAAGGGTATTAGTGCTATGTGAAATGCAATCAGTCACGTCCAGGATTTGAACTCGTGTCACCGTGTCAATTTCCAACGACGATAACCATTACACCACGGGCACCTCCTTTCACAAGTAAATTTATCGTATCAGATTAATTGCTCTTATAATATAGGCTTTCCCTAACCTTTTATCTCTTCATATTAAATTCTTAAATTCTTAAAAGCAAAGATTAAAGTCTGAATTTAGTTTTGAATAATTTACCTGAGATGAATCTACCGGCGATAAATGTATCACACGATGAATTTAATGGACATGGATACATTGTAGAACAGATCGGGTTCTTTAAACTTGGTCAGGTGACCAGTCAAGAAGAAAATTTAAACCAACTTTACTCCGCTTCAAATTAACATTGTGCTACATACTTCACGTGGCGTTGAGTATGGGTAAATACACACTTTATAATTATAGAAGTTGGCTTTTAGTGAGAATTTAAACTCTTCTTTTTTCTTTTTATCTTTTTTTTTTTTTTTTTGCGTCATAACATTTTTTTTAAAGCCTCGAAGATTGATTGGCATTGTTTTTGACAATAATTATGAAAAGATTATTTTAGAAGCAATATTTGTGATATAGCAATGGTTTATTCAACACAAATGCAGAACTATTGGTGTTTTTCCATGTATATGACTTCAAGTCTTATCACTTTCTTTTCTTTTTTTCTGTCTCTTTAATGTTTTGTAACAGGGCTATTTTCAAGGCAAACTTCCCAATGTTATTAGCAGATGTGTCATTGTCGGTTCGCTCGACTGCTTTCAGTAATAAGGTTATTGTCTGAGCGCCATATTTCCAGGATATAAAACATTCACTTACGTCAAGTTCTTTTTGTTTTGTTTTGTTTTTATTTCATTTTTTTTTTTTTTTCATCTATCTGAGAAAAGCGTTTCAGTGATAAAGATTGATTCTTCGAACTTTAATCTATTTTCTTTTCGATTTCTTTATCTTGTTAAGTTTTGCAAGTTTCCCTAGATTCCATTCTTCCTACTCTTCCTCCTATTCAACCTCTTCCTACTGCGGCCATTTTTTTTTTTTTTTTGTGGGGTTCCTTTTCTTTGCCGTCAATACCTTTTTTTGTCTTGTCATACTCCCCCGTTCTCTTAATTTCTCGTATACTTCCTACTTTTCTTCTTTTTTTATCTTTCCTTATCCTTCTTTCCATTTTTTTTTCTTCATCTTCATTTTTTCTTCATCCTTTTCATCCCCCTTTTCGTATGTCCATCCCCTTTTTCGTTTATTTGCTTTTTCTTTTTCCTGTCTTCTTTTTTTATCTTCTTTTCATTCTGCTTATTTTTCGCATTTTCGCTTTTTCTTTTCCTTTTTGTCAATCTTCTTTAATAGTGTACTTTCTCTTTCTCTCTCTCTCTCTATATATATATATATATATATATCTTCTTATCACTTCGTCTCCCTTCTTTCTTTTTTTTCATTTTCTCTATTTCCAGTTTTTTCTTCATTTTCATTTTCTTTCCTCTTTTTTATTATCCTCTTCGTGCCTTTTTCTTCTTGCCTTTTTCGTTTACTCCATTCTTCTTTCTTTCTTTCTTTCTTTCTTTCTTTCTTACTTACTTTCTTTCTACTTTTTCTTCATTCTTTTCTCCTTTTTTGATCTCACAATTATAATTTTTTTTCTTCCTTTTCCACTTTCTTCTTCTAACCGGTTATCATTTCTTAATCAACCTTCTTTCTTTCTATTACCATTTTTTACATGTTTCTTTTCTTCTGTTTCTTTTTTAATACTTCTTCTTCTTCTTCTTCTTCTTCTTCTTCTTCTTCTTCTTCTTGGAAGAGATCAAATCCTACTGTGGCATTTATAGTAGGTCATGAAAATGTCAAGCATGCTAACTGCCAATCAATGATCCATTTGAAGCGAAACGGAAATTATATATCGTGTGAACATTGAACAGCGGCATTCTCATTGGATAAAAAATATACAGATCATTGTAGGTCTCTTTTCTGTTGCCATTTCAGTGACAAAATACAGAGAATGATGAGCATAACAGAAAATAAATCGTATTTGTGTGTTAATTATAATAGAAATTGGATACCATATACTACCAGTTGAATAAATATAATATCATCTGAAGAAGGCCGGAATTACATGGCGGAAACATCGTAAGAATGAAATAACAAATTTTTAAAAAAGTAAAAATCAATTAACAAAAACAAACTAACTGTACAAGACTGAGGTTTTCTGTGACTTTTGAAATCACACACACACACACACACACACACACACACACACTATATATATATATATATATATATATATATATATATATATATATATATAGTCATACCTCACCATACGTCATAAAGGTGAATTTGGCGTTGGCCCAAACGAAGTAAAGCGAGTTATATATATATATATATATATATATATATATATATATATATATATATATATATAGAGAGAGAGAGAGAGAGAGAGAGAGAAAGTGAGAGAGAGTACCTTTTGTTTCATATGTTATAATGTCGTATACAAATATTGAAATTCTGGCAAAATCTAGACATTATTTTAAATTGAGCCTCAATTGCTCGCAGAATTCGGGAAGTGGAAGGAAATATCAGATCATACAGCCCAAAATGATTTTAAGCACTAAAAGCTAATGACTCGTCTCTCAAAATGAATTCCAGAATTTGATGATCTTCCATAAATTAAAATACACGCAAGAAGAGAACTCGACTACCTACACTCGAAATCATGCAGAACTGCTAAGATTCTTTAAAGATGCAAAATATCAACTTAAAGACATAAAATTGAATAGAAAAAATAATCTGAGGAATTGTTTTGGTTTATCCGGCAGATATTCTTCTGAGATTGTCTGTATTTTGTGAGACAAGTTTTTTTGTTTTTTTTAGATCCTTGATATGTGAAGTACCCCTTTATTGTCATAACTCTCAGGTGCACTCTGATACGGAGTGGTAGTACTCATTAAGTATACCTATTAGGTATGTTTAAGCTACATTTTGTGGCAATAATTCGTGACGTTAATTTGCAACACGTTCTATTCTGGTAACGTCTCCGTCAAGTCTTTATTCTTTGTTGAAATTCAATGTATTTGTTGTGAGTCGAAAGATGTTCACAGTATTCACCATTGTCAAGGAAATATTTCATGAATTTCTTGGTTGAAATTCTTTAAATGGTTTTTTGTTGTGATTCAGTTCATATAAATTCGAGCAGCTACCGTCTCTACTGTCTCTTCTCAGAAAATAGGCTATTCAAGAAATGTTACCATATTTGCTTAGCAAACAGGATCATTCATCAATTTGGATGTGACACTACTTAGAATGAATACAAGTTGACACAAGAAGACGTTATACTCGTTATTTTATTTTTGTTACTTTTTAAAATAGTTTTCTTCAAATTGTTGTTTTATGTACCGAAATTATTCGTATATAACACACACTTCTTTCCATAATTTTAAACCTAATAGTCCGGAGTCGCATTACACACAAGAAATAAATATAGTTAATATTTATTTTTTCGTCAATTGAATTCAATTCACAATATAATTCCTCTACTTAGAAAAAAAATTTACTTTTATTTTTTCCTCAGGCTACTTGCATCCCCATAATCAGGATGGTATGACTGAATGTAAGTTATATTTATGATCCAAACTAATATATAACAAACACTTCTGTTTTATGCCGCTAAAGAGAAAAAGCCACTAATTTTTTTAAAATAATTTTCTTTTCTTTTAATGTAAACTTATTTTGCCACAAGCTTGTATTTTTGTGTAAACACGAGCGTATGCTTGTTCAAAGTACTGCGTAAATGTTTTGTTTGTTTGTTTTTTTGGTTGGTTGGTTGTTTGGTTGGTTGTTTGGTTGGTTGTTTGGTTGGTATTTTATGGCATATCAACCATTGAAGGTTATTTAATGCCAAATTATATATATATATATATATATATATATATAAATTAAACCCATTATATAGATAACATTTTTAAATAAGCCTGAGCTTTTTTCTTTTGGTACACAGTTAAATGGTTTCAAGCATTTCTATCAAACACGAATAATTCTATTTACAATAAATCATTTGTTTGCACATAGTTAAATGGATATACATATTGTTTGTATGTAATTTTATTTTTAAATAATTTAGAAGTAATTTGTTTAGACATTAGTTTTGCTATTGTTTCTAAACAGTTAAATGGTTTCCATTATTGCTATCTGGCAAAAATAATTCTATTCAATTTGAAATATTTGTTTGCAGACAGTGACATGGTTACAAGTATCGCCACCCAACATTAATTCCTTTGAACACTATCTATTGTTTTCCACACTGTCAAATGATTCCCGTTATTGCTATGTTATACCAATATTTCAATTAAGGCACATAGTTGTATGTGTACCTAACTACAGTGTACCACCCAACTCGTTAACATACCGAGAAAGGACTGGACTTATCCCTCACCTTGAAATCATTTTAATGTACGGTGTCAAGTGTCAGCGATGAGCTGAGTGCTGATTTTTTTTTTGTCTTTTCAGCTTGACATTTGTATTCCTGTAAGAATGCATCGCAAGTTTAAGAATAATCCTAGCAAGTTCTGTTAAATCAGCGGTAACGCGGTTCTTCCAAACCATTAAGCAAAATACACTGACTTTGTGAAGAAGGCATGTCACGATTACTTTGGAATCAAACTAGGGGATCTGGATAAGCCATTCGCTAACTACTGCCGGTGATTGAAACGGAATGCAGTGGCTGTCGAGCACAGAAGGAAGTGCCTGAAAAAAACTTTCATCGATGAATTGCTTCTTTTCTCTATTTTTCAGTATACTATGGTACAATATAAGCTTTCTGCGAATATATCAGTTCTAAATTTGTCGTTATCTATCTAATTCAACAAGAAAATAGAGTAATAATAATGTTCTACATATTTCAAGTAAGAGCTTGTATCTTAAAAATTTGATCTAATTAGAAAAAAATGAGTATGACTTTTGGATTCAGCGTAAAAAACTACCTTAAAATCAGCTATTATATATTCGACTTTGAAAACATCACCGACAAGGGTAATTAATCAAAATACAATTGATTTTTTGAAGCAAGAGGGAGAAAAAAAAGAGATCAAAAGTTTTTGACTGTCCAGGTTGATGATCGGATATACTATTTTGCTCAAATACACACTATGCCGATCGTCTACCCTCTTTGACGGTTAAATCCACTCATTTAAGAGGTATCCCTTACTACTTAAAAAAAACTTCACTTAAATTTTCAGACTGTCCCGCATGAAGGACGGCAGCTACACAGTCTAGGAGTTGTTATTTTTGTCTATGTGTGTGAGCCGACCAGTCGTTTGGTTTATTCATTTAAACCAAGCAGCACCATCCGCGCCCTGACATAATGTATCAAAAAGTAAGTCTACAAGGTATGTCTAAAAATGATCAAAACCAAAGCACTGACAGCAAAGGAAATTATGTCAAAAATTAGCTAACTGGTAAAATAGATTATTTATTGTACAACAGACTTTTTGTGTGCCGAATACACAACCCCTCCTTCACTGAGGGGATATGACACAAGGTCAATTTTTAAACGTGTATATTTGGTTTGAATTCAGTTTCCTTCTTTTCGATTTTATGAAAAGAAAAAAGATAGAAATAGAGGGAAGAATTAATCGTGTGAAAGAAAGAGGAAGAAATACAGATAAACACGAGGGGGTGTTGAAGAGAAGTAGAAAAGAGATTACAAAGGATTTGAATAAGAGGAAAAGGGAGTAGTAGTAGAACCAGAATAACAATCAAGATAAAGAGAAGGCGGAAAAAGCAACATTTAGAGTAGGAGGAAAATTCAGTAAGGAAGAAAAGAAAAATAAAGAGAAAAATGGAGAAAAGGAATGAGAAAGAGGGAGAGAGAGAGAGAGAGAGAGAGATGTGAAAATAACAACGATTGAAATAAGCAATCAAAAAGAGGGAGAAAGAGAGAATGACAGAGAAAAATAGAGAGAGAAAAGATCTCAGTGAAACAATGAGGAAAAAGAAAAAGAAAAATGGAGTGAATAAAGTTAGTGAAAGGATAATGAAAAAGAGAGATTGTGCGAAAATGAAAGAAAGAGAAAGCAACGGGATGAGAGTGATAGTTTGAAATGAACAGAAAGAAAAAAGAAGAGGTAGAAAAAAATTAAGAAATCAAGTTAATGAGAGGATAGTTGTCGAAAGAAAAAGGAGAAAGAACGGGAGAAAAAAGAAAGAGATTAGAAGAGAGAGAAAGGGATGAAAGAGAGAGAGAGAGAGAGAGAGAGAAATTGAGTGAAAATTTCATTATTTTTTTTATTTCAAAATTTAAAATTAAATATAAGTGTGTGTAGACCTGAGCAACTTATTTAACGTGTTGTAACGCTTATAGTCGTAGGACATGGAAATGATGACCCGAGTTCAAACCCTGACAAGGCTATTTGCATTTCACATACACTACATAATGCACTTTGGAAAGGCACGCATCCAAGTATTCCTCCTTATGGGCAGATTGGGCTCTTTAACCTTGGTATGGAGAAATTAATTCAAACATGTAAAAACTCCACTTTAAAACTGACCTTGTGTTGCATCCTGCTCGTGAGGATATGTTGGGTAAATACATATATGACAAAATTATATTGTCTAGACGTATTTCGTCCACACGTGTCAGTGCCAATTTGCCCATAATTATGGCGCCAAATCCGGTACTTTTTGAACAAGTGTTAATAACAGAACAGGATTGAGCAAGTCCAGCACCCACCTCAGTTTCAAAATAATATACTTTTGTCTTACCTCCTAAACTGAAAATTAATCTCAAAAGTAAAATTTAATGACGTGGAGGAGATTAAAAGAAATACATAGCTTCATATAATATAAAATGAAAAGTTTCAGAATTATTTCAACTGATGAAAAACTTACTGGAATGTGTTTATTGAATGTCAAGTCGACTACTTTGGAAAAAAATTAACGTTCTCTTCATTGTTAATTTCTGTCTTGGTAAATACAGCTTCATTCTCAATACTTTTTAGCTCACATTGTAAATGATTCAAGAAAATTAACGTCTCATTTATTGTTCATTTGTATCTTGATAAATTTAGCTTCATTCTCAATACTTTTTTTAATACACCTTGAATCTTAAAGAAAATAAACGTTGCATTTTTTGTTTATTTTCATCTTGATAAATGTAGCTTCATTCTCAATATTTTTTGAACGCACCTCGTATTGTGAATAGAATTGACGTTTTATTCATTGTTCATTTCTTTCTAAGTAAATACAGTTTCAATCTCGATACTTTTTGAATCCAGTTATATAGAGTTGGATTTAATCTTCTTCCCATCGTAAAACATTACTAGTTCAAAAGGTAAAGTTGATTACGTATGTAAAAAGCCTTCCTGAGTTTTTTTTTTAATTTAATTAAAAAAGGAATGTGTTCGAGGATTTCCTCGGGCTAATTTTTTGTTTCCAATCCGCGATGTTTACTGATGGCCAAAGACCGACGTTTTCGGCAACGAAAAGCAACTAATATTAAGATGAAAGAAATACAAGTCAAAATTAATTATGATTCCTGAATGATATTTTTAGTTGATTCTGGTAAAACCAAATAAATTACTATGTTAGGGAACTTAATTTGAGATGCTTTTAGCGAGCATGTTCACTAGTCTCGCCACAGTTCTCAACAAATATGGCCTTGTGCCAGATACTTCTATAGCTCTTTTTGCATACAGGGTCCGACAGAATGATCCACCGGATTTAAATTTGAAACCGTGCAGACGCTAGCAGTTATAAATGAGTGGAAGACATATTTTTGAGCAGCAGCAGTAATGCCATTTTAGTTTTGGTTTCGGATTTTTTGTTTAATGGCATATCAACCTTCATGAGTCATTTAATGCCAAAGCGATTCTTTTAGAAGAACAGTCATCATCATCATCATCATGTCGTGCCGCCAGCATGGATATCCCTGACCCTCTCTCGCCACCCTATCGTTCATCGCCTCTGGCAGGTCTTCTGGGCTACATCCCGTATCCTCACACAGCTGCTGTATGTATGTTCTAGCTGGTCGTCCTGCTTTTGCTCGGCCATATGTGGGGATCCATAGGAGTACATCACTTATGAGTTCGTCCCTGCTCCTCCAGCAGTGTCCTGCATGTCTGGTTCGTCTAACTTTGATAGTTTTCGTGATGGGAGGCAGGTGGCCGTATAGATGGTGTCTTGTGGGGTGTTGCCCCCAGGACTTGTTTAATATTGCTCGCAAGATTCTTGTGTAGTTGCCGTCTAGCTTCTTCTCCGGCCGTTTTGTTAGCGTCCACGTGGTGCATCCATACATCAGTATCGACACAACCGCTGCTTGGAAGAAACTGCGTTTCATTTAATCGGTCAGGTCTGATTTCCAGTAGTGTTACTATTTAATCCATTGCTGATGGGATACTGGAGTGTTAATCCGAAAGTGAACGTCATAGAGCGATTGGAGTTCCAATTCGCTCACAACGATGTCGCATTCTATGCCATTTCAATACCTATCGTAGAGTGCAAGAGCATCTGTGAAAGTTCTTCAAAAGGGTGCCTCGTCTCACGTGATTACATAGCGTACCCTGCTCACTCGTCAGGTCTGTCCGCTTGTGATTTCCTCCTCTGGCAATACCTAAAAAGTCACCTCTTTAAATGTAGATTACTGACCTACTGAAAGATTTTACTTGTCAAGAAATTGGATCAATACTAAAGGCAAACGCTAAAAAACTTTAGACTTCAGACTTCAGAAGCGTATTGCTGGCAAGGGAAAGCATTCAGACGATATCATCTTTAAAACAAAACGATGACAATGGCGAAAGAAAATGGCAAAATTCTTCCCTCTTATAGTGAAATCAAATTTTGAACAGGATTAATGTTACCTTTTTCTATTTACATTTCAAACGTGGCACTACAGATTAATTATCATGAAAGTAAAGCAACATCAGAGCCAATAACTTGGTGACTGCTGTAAAACTTCGAATTGAGACTTAAAGAGTGATGCCAAGAATTTGGACGATATCATCTTTAAAATAACGTGATGAAATCAACAAAATACAATAATAAATATCGCACTTTCTTATATTAGAATTAGATTTTGCGTAAGATTTATGTTGCCTTTTTTATTTACGTTCCAAAACCGAGAGATCATTTTGTCGAACCTTGTAAATTGATTGAACTCGATATCCGTTTGTTTGACTGATAGCAATGAATCAACGAAAACTCTCGCAGTAAGTGAAAGAAACGGTCACACGAGAGTTGGGGATTTTAAAAAGAGATAGTCAATCAGTTAGCTGAGAGTGATTGGGGACCTAAAATTTTGGAGATGACAGAACCGTCCCCTTATTGAGGAAGGTTATGATTTATGGGAGAAGATGATATATCCGTCAACGACTCAAAAAGGTACAACTTCTTGTTTCCCTGTTTTGAGGCCGGCCCAGATTAAACTAATCAAGTGAATGGCGTTTTCCTATCACCATGTGTCTACTTTTCCCTTTTTTCTTGATAAGAACTCGCTATCTCTTAATCTCATCTTTATCTTGTGCCAAAACCCGACACAGATTTTGAAGATACGGTTTTGTAATGAGTATAATTAGATAACATGCCTTTATTATCAAACTGATTTTGGCAAAAAATATCCCAACAAGGGTTGAAATGTTGTAAAACCAGCTTTCCAATCAAAAACTACTTTGAAACGCTTTTGTCTTTTCCAGAATTTTGTGATAGAGCCAGATGAAATTGAAATAGAATTATTCAGGGAAAATCCGAGGAACCATAAATGGAGAAAAAAAGAAATCTGCTTACCAACCAGGAACATTATCTCAACAATAACAATTGGTTTACTTACTTTTTAAAGGCATATCAACTTTCGTTGCAAAAGTGGTGATAGTATTTTACCTATAGCTGGGGGATAAGAGGGTTCCTACCTTTCCCAATAGTATTAGTGCGAAGGTGAACATAATAGCGCGACTGGAGTTCGGACTTACTTTAAAGCCGCAATTCAGCACTTTAACCATTACGCCACGGAGACTCCTTTGGAAATTTTAAAGATATTAGATGAGTTTCATATAGTTGAAGAGAAGATGAATAGTACTACATATTGACAAATTTTTGGAGAAACTATAATCATCTCGCAAAACCTTAAAGTTGTTAAGACATTTGCCTTAGCAGCAGGATAATGATCTTAAATAATATGCTAAGCTCACTATGGAATATTGTAAGAACTTTGAAATTATTGTGTGGTTCAGTCATTCTTCGTCTCTGAATCTGATTGAGGATCTGTAGCGAGAAGCAAAAGAGTCCAAAAGAGACGTCAAAGAAATATTGTTGATCTAAATATCAGTTAAAATCTTTATAAATTCGTTTGAAAAATATATCAGAATTAATTGGTGAGAATTAGTTGATTAGAATTAAGAAGATGTCATTGGTTGGCATCCTATACAAACAAGTATTGAATCATTTTTCTAAATGTATCTGATAATTGTTGATCTTATTTCTAATTTGTGTCCCTAATCTAAAATAGGTCAGTCTTGAGTCATTTTTTATTTCTGTATTTTTTATCAAACTTGGCATTTGTTCCTAATTTCATTAATTTTGAATCTATATAACTGAATTTGAACGAAGCTTTTATGACGTATTTTTTTGCACATAATATATATATATATATATATATATATATATATATATATGTGTGTGTGTGTGTGTGTGTGTGTGTGTGTGTGTGTGTGTGTGTGTGTGTGTGTGTGTTTACCAAAACCCTTCGTCACGGACAGGGTGTTACAAAAGTCATTTTTATGTGGAGTAAGGCTGGTTTAAATCCAGTTTTCCTTCTACACCAGTAGCTTTACCAAATTTTAAAGGCCCAGTTTACTCAACAATTATTTGTTAATAACTGGAGAGAGTATAATTGGATACCATCTTTCCCGATATATATATATATATATATATATATATATATATATATATATATATATATATATATATATATATATATATTCAACATTCTAACAAAGAAGAATTATTAAGTTTTTTTATCAATGTGAACAATATTCATTTCCTATATAAATATATATATATATATATATATATATATGAAATATATATATATATATATATATATATATATATATATATATATATATATATATATATATAAATATATTCTTGATAGATAGATAGATAGATAGATAGATGTGTGTACATGACAGGTGGAAGAAGAAAAAGAAAACCACTGTAAGTGAAAATGAGAGCATTATGGGAAATAGAATTGGTAGACACATATTTCGAATTATCATTGAGACTGTTTATGTTTACTTCATACTAATGCCCTTGGGAAAGTTATCAATCCACATCTTGGCATTCTGTTCCAGCATCAGTCATTTGGCAGGGTTAACAAAAAAAGAGTGGGTGAGTGAGGTCTTATGTAAACCACTCTCCCATGACTTCCATCCAAACAGTAATAACGATTAAAAAGTTGTAACATCTAACATCACTTTAACAGGGTCCACAATACATATATATATATATATATATATATATATATATATATATATATATATATATATATATATATATTCGAGCTTTTATCAAAAGGTATTACTAATATATTGATACTCGTCAATATTCTAGAGGAGTCATTGCCAATAGGAAAAATATAGATGGACAGTCTCAGTATATTTCAATGAAAAATAGAGATGCTTCTAATTAGGAAAAACTCGTTGGAATATGCGTGTTGAATGCCAAGAGGAATATTTTGAAAAAAAATTAATGTTTCCTTTGTTGTTCATTTCTTTCTTTGTTAATATGACTTCAGTTTCGATACTTTCTGAAGATATATATATATATATATATATATATATATATATATATATATATTCTTGGCTAGACTTCGCGAACGAAGATTTATGAAGGAGGCTGTCCACGTCGACTCCAAGCATGCTGATGGCTGACTAGGCCGATGCGGGACAGGCAAGCCCGGCCGTAACAACTGCAAGTAAAGGTCTGGTTTGGTATAGCTGCTGAAGCTCTCTGGATCTTCCTCCTGCGGCGTTTCTCCCAGAGGTTAGCCCTCCAAAGGTGGAGACGACTTGGTGGACAGGGCAGCGCCAGGCCTGACGGTCAGCAGTAAGTGTCGACCACTGGTGGTGATCAATGTGGCAGGTACTGAAGATCTTCTTTAGGGAATCCTTAAAAAGTTTCTTTGAGTTGGTCAAAAAAGAGATTTGTATTTTTTAGGATTTATTTATTTATTTGGATCTGACTGACTATTTTGTTGCATCAAAACTCTTCAGTGTTGCCTGACAGGCAAAGATCGAAACCCGCTTAACTTTACGTCAGGCTGATAACACAACCCTAGGCCAAGCCCGTGAAAAAAGAATATATATACTATTCACTTAAAAAACCATACACATATACATGTGTTCGTGTGTGTGTGTGTGTGTGTGTGTATGTGTGTGTAAACACCATTTGGCATTAAATAACTTTCAAGGGCTGATATTCCATTAAACAAAATTTAAAAAAACAATAAAATTAACCTTATTGGTTTTGTAATTTGGTTTAATGGAATATCAGCCCTTGAAAGTTATTTAATGCCAAATTTTGTTTATACACACACACACACACAAACACACACACACACACATATATATATGTCTATGGTTTTTTAAGTGAATTGTAAAGGTAACGTTATTATTAAATGAGTAAGTCCTCATTTTTTTCACTCAGTTAAATGGTTTCAGATATAATAACCCTAATATTTCCATTTTCTCACAGTTAAATGGTTTTAAGCATAGCTATGTGATGCTAATAATTCAGTTCAATACTCATTTGTTTGCACACAGTTAAATGGTTTCCAGTATAGTAAGTGGTTACATATTTTTGTTTGACCCATAGCTACGACCCCACAGGTACTACCACTTGGAGTCAGAGAGGACCTGGAAGTAATATCAATGAAGGGATATTCTACATTCTTCAAAACTCCAGGACTTGAGCCCTATCATCAGATGGTTTTGTCATATCCAGAACATTCTTTGGTGGTGGGATCTTATCCTTCTGGAAAGCAATTTTCATATTCAACAATCCTCTGGGATAGAAATTTGATTTAATCTTTTTTTTCTTCTAGTGAACATTTTATGATCAAAACTGATATTATTAACTTTCACATATTACCCAACTCTACTAACCTTAAACCCTGTTATCAAAAATGAAATTGCTACGCATATATATATATAATGCACATATTTTTTCGACTACTACAAGTTTCAGTTCGAGACTTTCAATGCTGTCAAATTTGGTAATAAATAGTTAATAGTAATATCCGTTTGATTGTATAATGCTCAACTAGAAATAATAACATCCTAGAATCAAAGATTTTGAAGAGAAACTTTTGAGAAAAAAATTAGTAAGAATGTATGTGGTTATATTCGATACTATAGGCTCTTTGATCCGCAAGAACGTTAAGTACATAATCTATTTTCCATTAAATGAGGAATGATGAGGATTTATTGTTAATTCAACCTCCCTACATCTGACTAAACTCAGCTTGTTACCAACAGAGAAACAGAAATAGAGATTCCAAGAAGCTGCATCTGCATGGATCAGATATTCTCACACTGTGATGTAAAATCAACTACTTATGGGAAGCTCTAAATTTGTGGTAATGATGTTTCTCCCTCGATACTACACCTGACCTCAGGATCGTCCACCCAGACGGCTAGAGCTGTAGAGTACGCAGACTGCACCTCGGCAGATGATAACCTCCGCCCAACGAGGATTCAGGACATGGCACTAAACAGCATCTCCAGTCTTGGAGCATTGGGAAATGTGGAATACATCTTCAGATACACTTTGACTCGGATTGGTAGTACCTGTTAGGGTCCCATTTATCAAATACAAGTGGTCAACCATTCACACCGGATTATTTTCAATAATAGTTGTAATAGTATTTTTTTAAACCATATGGCTGTGTACAAATTAGTTATATTACATAGGAATACTTGATAAATGCAATTCTTAATGCTAAATAGGATTGGATGAAACCATTAAACTGTGTGCAAACAAATGATTAATGGACCCCTTCACATAGACGAGAAAAGGCAGGACGACCAGCGAGAACCAAAATACAACAGCTCTGTGCCGATACAGGATATAGCCTTGAAGACCTCTCGGGAGCGATGGACGATAGAGACGGGTGGCGAGAGAGGGTCAGGGCGATCCGAGCTGGCAGCGTGACATGATGATAAGAATCAATAGTGTTAGGAATATTTTTAATCATTTAATAGTGTTTAACAGTGTGCAAAGTGCTCTAACAATTTGTTTAAAAAATAAAGTTACCGACAAACTATTCGCTTACAAATCACACACACACACACACACACACACACACACACACACACACGTATATATATATTTATATATATGGAAAAAACTGGAAATAAATCCGACAGTATATATATAACTTGATTTGGCATTAACGCAATGGCGTTGATATGCCAACCAATATCAACCAACCAACTAACCAACCCAGTCCAACACAGGGTGATTATTCGATGAAGGCTTTGTTAATGACACTAATGCTCTGGTTTTTGAATAGATATATGTATAGAAAGAAAGAAAGCGAGAGAGAGAGAGAGAGAGAGAGAGAGAGATTTTGCTTCTGATTCAGACAAAAAATCACTTTTTGCCAATAGCTTTCAAGAAGACATGAATGCTTCTCTTCTGCCCTCAGTTATGCGTAGGACAGGCTGAGATCTCTAGCTTTGGTAAGACCACTGATCTACGTGAAGAAAAGATTCTGAATTTAAAACGTGAAAAGGTATCTTTAGAGAATATGAGACACACTGATGCACCATTATTCTCTTATCAACTCATCGAAAAAGTATGTCTGATTCAACACAAGCCTTCTACACTATGAATAAATCAGCAATGTTGGTGATTTGCTAAGCTTTGGATCAATTAAGGGTCATCATCGATTCGATTTGATGGATGAACATTATTATTATTAATATTATTGCTCCTTTAATAGTTTTTCACATCAGGGTTAGCTGATGGTCTCTCCTGAAATTTGAGTGACAGTAAGTCTCCAGGATTCTTCTCAGTATTCTGGCCGATCTTAATGATGTAGTTTGGATGGTCTCCACTAGTCCTCTTATTTCCAACTCTTCCAGTACCTTCACCAATCCTTTGGTGACTGTACTGAGCGCACCAATTACAATTGGTATCACCGTTACTTTCATGTTCCATAGTTTTTTCAGTTTTCTAGCAAGGGTGAGGACCTTATCGTAACTTACGAAGTTCTTTGCTTCGATATGGCACAAGGCCGAATGAATAGAGCACCCAATGAGACTCGAACTCACTCTTCCAGGTTTGCTAGTCAAGCTTGCTAACCATTACACTACACGAGGTGCCCAAGGACAAGGAACGTATCTCTCTTTTCGCTTTCTTTCTGTTTTACCCTGTGGTCAACTGAAACGGCAAAGTCCACAATTCAGCAGCTTCTCTTTTTCGTTTTTTTTTTTTCTTTTTTGTTGACTATCGCTAGGTCTGTGCGTCTGGCCGAGATTAGGTGATCCGTTTGTTTCTCAAAATCCCAGAGAAGTTTATGTCTCATTCCCCACAATAGATTCAGAGATGTGCATATACCATTTGTTCATATGGTCAAATTTTAATTTCTTATACACTTCCCAGAGAATCACCTTCCCCACACAGTCGTGTCTGGTCTTATATTCTTTTTGCACGAATTTGCCACATTCGCAGTTTCTCTCTTAATGTTTCCCTTTCTTAGACATGTCTAAGTTTTCGTATGAGATTTCACTTGTTTGTCGCTTAATTTATCCATACAGTTGTTTTACTTCCTATTTTTGTTTTCAAGGATTTTTGTTCTGCTGATGCTTGTGGTCTATATTGTTTCTAATCAGTCTTCCTCTGTACTTTTTAATGTAGTCTTCGAGTTGTCGTATCGATGCATCAACGCTATCTCCAATGCTGGCAAATCCTCTTCCTCCTTCTTTTCTTGACACATATTGTCTGTCAACGTCATGTCACGATAGTAATGCCTCATGCATCGTCATGAGTTATCTTTTTCTCAGCTCAATTTCTTGAAGTTCTTCCCTTGTCCACTTCAAGAAGGGCCCCAAGTATCTCGCAAGGAGGACAACCCAAGCGTTTATTCCTTCAGTGAGGTTTTTGCCACATAGTTTGGTTTCGAGTAATTTCCTCGTTTTCCTGAGATACTCTATTTTTTAATTTTTCTTTCATCTCCATTTGTTTGATGGTGTCTGCTTCCAGTATACCCAAGTATTTTTAAGTTTTCTTTTCTCCGAGAACTCTGATCTTTTCTTGGTTTAATAGTTTTTCACACCGGGGTTAGCCAATGGTTTTCCACGGGAGTTTGAGTGACAGCAAGTCTCCTCAAGTCTCCAGGACTCTTCTCAGTATTCTGGTCGATCTTGATTATGCTGAAGTTTGGATGGTCTTCACTTGTCCTCTTATTTCTAAGTTCTCCAGTCCCTGTATCAATCCTTTGGTGACTGTACCAAGGGCACCAATTACAATTAGTATTCCCGTCACTCTCATGTTCCGCAATTTCTTCTTCTTCTTCTTCTTCTTCTTCTTCTTCTTCTTCTTCTTCTTCTTCTTCTTCTTCTTCTTCTTCTTCTTCTTCTTTATTATGCACTACATGGACGCTAACTAAAAGCTTGACGGCAACTATACAAGAATGCTGCGAGCAATATTAAACAAGTCCTGGAGGCAACACCCGACAAAGCAGCAGCTATACGGCCACCAACATCCCATCACGAAAACTATCAAAGTTAGACGAACCAGACATACAGGACACTGCTGGAGAAGTAGGGACGAACTCATAAGTGATGTATTCCAATGGACCCCTTCACATGGCCGAGCAAAAGCAGGGCGACCAGCAAAAACCTACACACAGCAGCTCTGTGAGGATAGGGGTGTAGCCCTGAGGACCTGCCGGAAGCGATGAACGATAGGGAGGGGTGGTGAGAGTAGGTCAGGGATATCCGTGCTGATGGCATGACAGGATGATGATTATTATTATCATTTGGGGATATCCTGGGTATGATACTAAACTGCATCTGAAAATGAAACGCCATTTCTGGACCCCTGACAAATATTGAGTTCCCGTTCATTGCCATTACTCCCTGGTCCATTAAGACCCAGAGAGGCAGTACCTGTTAGGGTGCAATCTATGAATCAAATAGACCTATTAGCAAAATATTTGTATTGAATAGGAATACTCGATATCATATAATGGAGTGCAAAAAAATCTTAAGAAACAACTCCACAAAAATATAAATATAAACGTACAATGTAGGCAGTCTCCCAACCTCTCAGCATAAAATTACCCAAAACAGGTTGACATGCCGTTAAATCAATCAATCCATCCTCTTAAAACGCGACATTTCAGAAATTCAAAATTATTCGTGATTTTTTTTTCACGGACAATAACAAGATAGACTTTACCATGTAATCTCCCTTCCTCTCGCTCTCTCTCTCTCTCTCTCTCTCTCTCAGTCTCTGTCTCTCTCTCTCTATCTCTCGATTTCTCTCTCTCTCTCTCTCTCTCTCTCTCTCTCTCTCTCTCTCTCTCTCTCTCTTTCGTCGTTGAATCATAAAAATACTACAAAAATTATATAACTGCAAATTGTAAACATATTGCCAGACATGAGCAAACATACACTTTTTATTTGCCGAGTTGTTTAGCATTTGATGTTATAGGGGAAAATGGTAAAAAAAAAAAAAACGTCAGAAAAAATCAGAGAATAAAGTAAGTTTAATAAAAAAATAATATATATGAAAAATTGAACTGTGTTGCTGCAAAGTTAAGACTAAAATATTTCAAGAATGTTTATTCAAAATATAAAAATATACATTGTCATAAAGAAAGCATATTTACAGTTTTCCCTAGAGCTTAATATCAGATCATATATATAAAAGAGAATACCGTTTTTGAGAAAATTTTTCAAAAATAATAATACAAAAAAAAAGAGTGAAACGCCTTTTTGTGCTGACTTGTATTCATTCTAAGTAGTGCCACTTGCAAATTGATGAATGATCCTGTTTGCTAAGCAAATATGGTAACATTTCTTGAATAGCCTATTTTCCGGAAAAGGACAGTAAAGACGGTAGCTGCTCAAATTAATATCAACTGAATCACAACAAAAAATCATTTCGAGCATTTCAAACAAGAAACACATGAAATATTTCCTTGACAATGACAAATACTGATAACATCTTTAGACTCACAACAAATACATTTAATTTGCACAAAGAATAAAGACTTGACGGATGGTAACGGGTGTGACGTGTGTAATAAAATTAACGTGATGAGTTGCTGTAACATATTATAGTATAATAGTCTAGCGGACGATTGATTGATTGATATTAACAGCATTTCAACCCACTAAGGGTTATTCATTTACTGGGGAGTCGAAGTTAGTAAATAGTTCATAGTACGTTTATATTTACATTCTTTCTTAAGATATTGTATGATTTCAAGTATTCCTGACACAAATGACACTATGGTTTCAGAAGTTATATCTCTTAGCAAAAATATCCACCGTCCAAGCGCGAGGGGTGGTCACCGTGGTGAAGTAGCAAACGTCATGGACTGCAACATCGTAGTAAACGAGTTCGAATTCCAGTTGCACTATTACGTCCACTTTCCGACTCATACCCCTAGGAAAGGCATGAACTCCCACATTTCCCCGACAATTTCTTTTTTATTTAATGAAGCTCCTCTCGATATGTATTGAAGAGCAGTGTTTGACGAAACACAAGATTATACAAGTGCAACAAAAAAATCAAAATCACACAGAGATCGGTTTGGTATACATGGAGAGTATACCAAACCAATCTCTGTGTGATTTTTACTTTTTCCAAAATATACTACAACTGTTCCTCAACAGGAATAGCTTTGACATTGAGTAACCCACAAAGGTTGATATCCTATAACACAAAGAAACCGAACCAAACTCGGCGCAAGTATTTAAGTTTTAATGTAATTGAATATTAAATTAGATTAGAAAGACTAACAAAAAGAAATTAAAATACATATGAAAAGATTAAACTTATTTTTATTTTATCTTAATTGATTTCTCGATAAAATTATGCATAGAATTGCATTTGATTCGTTTGATAATAAAACAATAATATTAGAAATCAATAATGCCAAGTAAACCCAGGTTTCTTAAAATCAATATCCAAATTATCCCCGCCATATACTATGTAAACCTTTATCTTTTTGTAATATGATACATTATAGGATTTTAAACGTATTAATAACACTGAATGTTTTTTTGGAAAATCTAACTCAGCTTCACTTTAATGGCGACATCGTTAACAAATAAGATGCTAATTATGAATAAATAATGATTATTTGATAATCATCGAGAATATAATAAATAACTAAGGAAATTTTGACCACAGTGGTGACGTAGATTCGGTTAGAGACAGACATTATTTCCATTATGATAAGATATTTTTATCAATGTATGTGTGAATATTAAAAAGTATATCAATATTGGACAAAGCAAAAAATTAAATAAAAAATAACATTTGATATTATTTGAGATTAAATTATTGCGTTAAACATATATCAAAAGATGGGATATAATCGACGAATAAAACAGCTAGCACGCCAACTCTTTACATCGATCCCGGCTCTCATTGCTAAATTTTCCTAATTTATACAGTAAAGAACAAAATTACAGTAATTTCTTTTTGTTAATGGAATTCTTTTTAGATTTATTGATGGGATTTGTTATCATATATACTGAAATAAAACCAAGCCCTTAGCAATCAATAATACCAAGCAAATGTTTATCAAAATCAAATCTTTATGATTAATATGTAAACTATACTTACCGTTCACACAGTAAATCACTTGTTGATAATATATATCAATACAATTGCGTTTTATTACTATGTAAACAAGGCTATCAGTTTTAATAACATAAAACAATTCTATTAAAGATTGAGATTTAAATAAAAATGAAATCAACGGAATTTGTGACGTCGCTGGTAAACGTAGTTTCGGTTAAATACAAACACGTAATTCCCATCATATATATATATATATATATATATATATATATATATATATATATATATATAAACTAGAGTCATTTAACAACTGTCAGTGAAGAAAACATCACTGCGGCGCAATTCACTCCTCCAGTGACATTTACACCGAAAGCTGCGATACGAAGATTTCACTGTGCCAATTTTGAGAACAGTGTAGAGGATTCGAAAAGAGTTGGATACAAAGCTTTTTCACAAACTCAAGTATCCCCTTCAAACGAACATGCTTTGGTTTTTCTCATTTGAGTAAATTTCCTACTAAGACCGGATGGTGAACTAAGAGAACACTCGTTGGCTTGTCCTTCCCGACAAGATATACAAGTGATGAAAAGCAAACACTCAGTCAACATCATGCTAACTAGCGATGGTGAGGTTAGGCCTTCATTCACCTTCCCACAGACTCGACACGGAAGCCTATATCAAGTGCCTGAAAGTGCCGACCTGGATCGAGGGGTTGGGGCTGAAAGATCCAACGTCTAAAAACTGGACAGCGTGCCATGCCACACAAACAGAAGAAGCGAGTCTTGGCTGTCAAAAATTTCTGTGACCATATCACCCCCAAAATTTGGATTCCTAACTTCCCTTGATTATTATGTGTGGGGCGTAGTTGAGCGAGAGACCAACAGAACTCCACGCAACAACAATAATGAACTGAAGGCAAGGATAACGGCAGTATTTTCCAATTTAAACAAAGATACTGCCGGAGAGGCTTGCAGAAGATTCCGAAATAGTCTGGAGGCCATGCTTGAATTCAATGATGATTTCTTGGACTAAATTTAATCTGTTGTATTTCAAGATATGTTCATATAATTTTGATAAATTTGTTTGATATTGGCAATGTCATTTTCATTTTTACCTAATTTAGAGAATTTATCTCCCTCATCCTCTATATATAAAAGGGGTTAAATAAGAAAGATCATTTACGCCAAAAATAGCTTTCACAAAAAAATGGGAAATTGATACAATATGAAGGTCATTATTCTTAAAGGCGTGATTTCAAGATAGATGCCCAATATCCGGTGAGACACGGGAAATCCTGAATATATTAAATGAGAAAGAGACAAATTGATTAATCCGTTGAAAAAACCTTGAAATGTCTCTAGAGTCTTATATTTAGATGAAAGCCGATTTCATAAACAGAGATAGATAAACAACGTTTCCAAAGTTTGTTTATTTTATGCTCAAAAATGCTTACATTAAAGCCGAATCCTGAAGGCACTTTTAGACTTAAGAAAGAAAATAAATAGGGTCAGATGTCAAAAATGTACGTATATATTAATATTATCAATTCTAAGTTAATTGAAAACACAAATATTTCAGTTAAAAAAATGAAAATATCTTTTTATCAAGAACGGATTTTGCTACGTTTCTCTATGTGTGCGAGAGTGGGTGAGTTTTCTGTATTCAATCTTGGATTTTAGAAAACATGCGGGGATGATTTCGCTTTCTCTTTGTATACAAATATATATATATATATATATATATATATATAGAGAGAGAGAGAGAGAGAGAGAGAGAAAGAAAGAAAAAAAGAGAAAAAGAGAAAGAGAGAGAGGGAGAGAGAGAAAGATAAAGAGATAGGCACATGCACACACATATATATGTATATACACATAAACTTATAAAAATGTATACATGAATATATGTATATTCACAGGAGTATGTATGAATATGTGTATGGACACAAACATATATATATACATATATATATATATATACGCAGGAATAAATATAAGTAAGAGCAAATATATATATATGTATGCACTTATTTGTGTGCGTGTGTAAGAGCGAGTGTGTATGTGTGTGCGTGCGAAAATGTATATCCGTATGCACATACATATATATATATATATATATATATATATATGTGTGAGCATGTTGATAAATTGGTAGATAGATGAATGTTTATGTATATGTATATATATATATATGTGTGTGTGTGTGTGTGTGTGTGTGTGTGTGTGTGTGTGTGTGTGTGTGTGTGTGTGTGTGTGTGTATGTGTGTGTGTGTGTGGACACACGTGCATACATATATCTGTGTATGAATATGTGAACAACTGTATCTATACAAGTGTGTGCGTGAATAAATGTATATATGCATATGTGTGTGTGATCATGTGTATCAACAGGCATAACATTAGTGTGTGTGAACATGTTTATACATATTAGTATATGTCATTATAGATACACACACATATATATATGTTTATGCACATACATACACACACACACACACACACACACACACACGCTCACATATGTACATGTGTATGTGTGTGTGTGTATATATATATATGTATATGTATATTTTCTCATTCATTTTTCGTTTCCCTACCTAATTTAGTAGCTACTGTAAAAAAAAATTGACACCAAACAGGCAAACAGGGCCGAGACGAACGAAGAAAAAATGGATTGAATTGAAAACAAGTTGATTCAAAAACAAAAATATAAGATAACTAATATATATATATATATATATATAAGAAAATGATAGAATTGTAGATAGTGGAAATAAAAGTGACAGAATAAAAAAAAATGAGTGATGAAAGGACGAAAACAAGCAAAAAAGAAAGAAAATCTTAATGTTATATACATATAATCCCCTACAAGGTTACTTGGGCTCAAAATATATCTCCCCGTTTACTAAGTAACGAGTCAAATGATTGGACAATTTCATGAGTCACTGCTAGCGCTCAGACAAACATAGCGGAGATAATATGCAAGCTTTTTTGGCATTTGGCGGCAACAAAAAGACAGGGTATGGTGAGAGAGAGGAAACGAAGTTGGAGTGTTCCCCTTGTCCCCTGATGTTTATGTTTGTGAGCGTGTTTTATTATATATTTTTCTTATTTATTTTCTATTCCTTCTTCGGTTACTACACACACATGTGTGTGTGTGTGTGTGTGTGCATAGGAGTCGAAATCAAAATAGACCTTACGTTATTCAAAAAGTTCTAAGTGTCAGCCAGAAAGAAGAGCCAAAGCGGAACATTTTTAACTGAGATCTCGGTGATGACCAAGCTGTCTGCAAGATGGGTCCCAAGAATAATTATGACACCAGAGCACAAGCTGAAAAGGGGTGACATTTCCAGGAGACCTCTGACTGTCCGATTCCTTCTGGTTGAGGCTAAGAACATTTGGAATGACCCTCGTTTATAATCCTGATTTCGTGGATAGATAGATAAATATATAGACTTATTTATATATGTAAGTATTAAACTAATATGTGTACATATGTGTACATGTAAAAATAATTGGGTATTTTCAGTTATATTGGCACAAGACTAACGAAAGCATGGACAGCTATCGATAGGCTCTCAATCATATGGAAATCAGACCTGACCGATAAAATGAAACGCAGTTTCTTCCAGGCAGCGGTCGTATCGATACTGCTATATGGATGCACTACTTGGACGCTAACTAAACGGCTGAAGAAGAAACTAGACGGCAATTACACAAGAATGTTGAGAACAATATTGAACAAGTCCTGGCGATAACACCCCACAAGACACCAACTATACGGCCACTTGCCTCCCATCACGAAAACTATACAAGTTAGACGAGCCAGACACGCAGGACCCTGCTGGAGAAGCAAGGACGAACTCATCAGTGATGTACTCCTATGGAGCCCCGCATATGGCCAAGCAAAAGCAGGACGACCAGCTCAAACATCCATACAGCAGCTATGTGAGGATACGGGATGTAACCCTGAAGACCTGCCAAAAGCGATGAAGGATAGGGAGAAGTGGCGAGAGAGGGTCAGGGATATCCGTGCTGGCAGCACGATATGATGATAACGATGATTCCTGTCTGATACCAATGATTTACACACAATCATGAAATTTCAATTAACTATTCCTATTAAGCAATGATAACCATTTATTTGCACACAGTCATGTGGTTTCATATATACTTATTTTATACAATTAATTTCCAAGTAGATAAATGATTTAAAGTCTTCCTAATATTAATCATTTCTAAAGAAATCTATTTGACTCATACATGGGACCCTAACAGGTACCATTCCGAATCAGAGAAGAGCTAAGAGTAATGGCAAAGAAATGGTGACTTCTCACTCTCCAGATCTCCAGAACTGGAGCATCCCGGCAGAATTATGTGACGCTGCATAAATAATTATCCCAGGACGAGAGTTCATTTTATGCGCATGTGACGTCGCGGGCAGTCTGGCACTTGACCCTCCGCAAAATCAGTCCCAGTCAAGACTCCTATTTCGGGCATATGGTAAACCGGCAAATAATGTGGGGGGGTAATTTTGGGCTAGACTGATCTCCGACGCTGGTAATGGGGTACCAATTCACTTTCACATACCCCACCAAGTCCTTCGTTTTCTAACCCCCTCAGATATGGGAAAAACGGACTTCGAGGTTAGAAAATATCAACTGTAGTCAAAATTCCAAAATTCTCTTGTAATGTTTTAAGGTGGTAATAAGACGTTTAGCGAGGATTAATGAAAGCGATACGAGACTGAAACAGATACGTGAAACAGAAGACGAATTGATAGAGGAAATAACACACCCAAAAGATTTCAACACAAGGGTGCATTTAAAATATAACAAAATTTTAATAGGCGATGACCAAACAAATAATGATAAGATTTAAGAAATAGTTCCTTTTTCTTTTCTCTTTTCCCTTTAAAATCCCGGCAATATAAAGCCAACAGTAAGTATCAAACATAAATGTCTCACAACAGTCCTTTTCTTCTTTCTCCTTTTTTCTTTCTTTCTTTTTTCTTTTACTTGAGAAAATGTCTAAGTCGCCGGACTAAAGCATATAACAAAGTTCATTCACTAATTTACTATTGATGAAATAGAATCTTTTCAGTTTCTCTCTTTCTTTCTTTTTTCTTTTTTTTTTTTTTTTTTTTTTTTTTTTTTTTTGAATACATATAACTTCCCAACATTTAGGAATTTGTGGAAGGAAAACAATTTAAGTTGTACTTATCTTTGACGAGTTTCAATGTTCAGATTTCTTTCTCTCTTTTTACGGGCGAGTGACCTTCCCGGGGTCAGCTGAGGTCAGCGTCTTTTTCTGCTGACTTCTGTCCAAAGATTCTGTTCTACTCTTTTTACGGGAGACTTTCCCCGGAGTCGGCTGAAAATCAGCATGTCTTTCTACGCTGACTTCTGTCCCAAAACTGAAGATTCTTTTCCAAATTTCTCTAACGGAAAATGGCATTTTGGCGCTAAGGGTCTATGGGCCAATCATTTGATTTTTTCCTTCTCCCACTATTCCATCCGGTCACGATACTCGAGTGACCGGGATCCTTTCTTTGTTCAACAGACTGAAGGTCATAGAGTGCGGGGAGCTGACTTCTATTCATCTATCATTTTAACGGTCAGTCTTAGTGCCTGTTGATTCAAACGCATAAGGGTAGGGGAATTGACCTCTCCTTCCCTCTCTCTATAGCATACTACGACTACGTCACAATTCAGTTAAGCATCATAAACCCTTTTTGAAGGATATACAATCGATGTGTTATAAACCCCGCCTACAGGACTATATATATATATGCACATGTGTGTGTGTGTGTTGATACGTAAAATAATTGGACTCATTGGATTTTTTAAGGTCTCTTTAAGAAAGTAATAATTTCTATTGTTGCAATTAACTTTTATCTAAGGTATACTATGTATGAAGAAAAAGAGGAAATATTTATGCGCATCTAAATTCATTCAAAACTTCATCATATAATTAACAGGAACATGTTTTGGACACAAATCGATTAACAGGGTTCATTATTTAATAGCGTGTCTTTTTTTTTTTTTTTTTTTTTTTTTTTTTTTGCTATGACGACTATCGAGCGTTTAGAATAATTTGAAGTTTCTTGCATAAATTAAATACAGGTTTATTCAAATCCTGTTGAGAAATCACATTTTATTCAAGTTTTGAGGATTCCTTTGATGAGTTCAGTTTGTAATCTCCTCCCAGAGATTTTCTATCGGATTTAGATTAAATGATTAACTTGGTCACGCCAAAACCCTTTTTTTTTCTTCGCCTTTAACTACTGTCTTTCACGGCAAGTTGTTTCGGATAATTATCATATTGAAAAATCCAAATCCTTGATGACATTTTACAAATTATCCATTATTTTACTATACATAGCTCTGATCATCATTCTTTTAAAAAATATATAGTGCACTCTTTCTCTTAAAAGAAAAACAACCCCAAATCATGATACTTGCACCACAGTGTTTAACCATTAAGATAGTATTTTAAACATTGGGATGGTATTTCGAAGATCACACAAAGTACACTTTTTCCTAATGACATATCACGAACTGTTTCTATTGAAAGGTTTAATTTTTTTTTTTTTCTTGTCAAATATTTTGTTTTGGTACGAAGCAGTCTCCTTGAGATTATTATGATTAAAGAGAAGACGAGACTTCCTGAAACTGGGTTTCAGAAAAGTAGTTTTCCTTAGAGTCAGAGAATGCAGTTCTACACGATAAAGTGTCTGACAAATTATATCTTCGCTCACTTCTGCCCCAACAACCTGCAGTTCAGTCTGAAATTCTTTCTGGGTAGTAAATGATTTTTAATCTCTTGCCGACAAAAGAATGTTGCAGCTCGTTATCTTAATTTACGAGGACATCTTCTGAGCAGAACCGTTGTCAGACCGTGTTTCTTCCATTTTTGTATGGTGGCTCTGTTAGTATTGATGTGGATATTGAGTTCATTGGACGTTTTCTTACCTACTCCGGACGAGCCCATCTGGCATTTATGCTGGTTTGGTTATTGTGAGTTGATCACCTGGTCCTAGATGGGGGGCTTACCCTACTCCCACGCAATACCTGCTTATCAGGGCTAAAGTAATCACTTAATGTCTGTGGTACCCCAAATGGGGAATGCCGAGGGGATCAAGCCTTTTTTGTGAGGGCCTTACATGAGTCGCAATTCGTGTGTGCCCCTCATTCCCACAATAAGTCGGATAAATCTCCGTCATTGGTTGTCTTTCGATATCCCATTCCACGGTTATAATGGTCAATTATCATTCGACGAACTTCTTGAGACATTTCCCTCGTCTTGGCTATTACAAAACTTTCGCACATTCCAATCAAAAATTCAATGTAATTCTGCATTGTGGTTTGTGATACAAGGTCATTTTAATGTGAGACCCTGCAGAAAGCAAGCCTTCCTGGAAAGCGGAGCAGAAAAATTATCAGTTCTTACGGCATTCCCTTATAGAGGTAATTCAAGTGCTTGGCAATTAACTTGCTCTTATTCCTTTTAGGTGAGAAGCAGATGCTGCCTCGGAAGAAGGTTTCCTGGAACTGAGCTGATAATTTTACGAACCACAAACTTACGCAAATGCCAAGCAAAGGGTTTGATTTTCCTTCAAAGTGCATGAGGTGAATGAGCATCTGACCTCTGACTGAGTAGTTGGATTGTCACATGGTGGAAAAGAAAAAAGTCAGATTTGTTTTTCTTGGTTATTTCTATCTTTATTTTTTGAGAGGCGTTGCGGGTGTCTTTTTGCTTTTTTTTTTCAAAGTTAAAGTTGAGCTATACAAGAGAACATATGTATTTAAGAGGCTTGTGGCTTTAGCTCTTTCTTAGCCCGTTTGGGCTACCATACTAAAGATAACGAAAGAACTTTTCTTCTCTCTCCAATCAAAATAGAAAACCAAGTTAGAAAGACTAACATGAATAATGAAGAAACAACATAATAAATATGAGAATGAAACGATTCAGCTTAGTAGTCAGATTTTTGTGTCACACAGAATCAAGTGGCAACCTTGTCACGATCACACAAAAATATTATATTCCAACTCTCTCTCTCTCTCTCTTAAACCTGGTATTCATATGTGTCCAATCATACTCAGTCATTTATTTTTAAAGTTTCTCGTCTAAAAAAAACAAAGGAAAATCTGCTTGGTTGTGGTTTGTTTCCTTTTATGACATGTCAATCCTTGTGGGTTATTTAATGCCAATTTCTGTTTATATATCTATATGTAATTTGTTAATGAATAGTTTGTAGAAATTTGTAAGTAGCATTTGTAAACGAGCTAGAGCTCATTTATTTTCACACAGTTAAATGGTTTCTAGTATAGCTAGTATAGCTAACATTAATAATTCAATTTAATATTAATCATTTATTTGCACACTTAAATGGGCAAATAGTTCTATTTGACTCATAGATTGGACCCGAACAGGTATAACCATTCCGAGTCAGAGTGGACCTGGGAATAATGACAATGAAGGAGTACTCCGTATTCCCTAAAGCTCCTGGGTTAGAATCTTACCATCAGATGCTGTTTAGTGACATATCCAGGACACCTCATTGGTGGTACAATCGGCGTATTCTACAATCCAACCGCCAGATTGCAGTGAAATCTATATGTTAGTTGTGGGCATAACGCTTTACCGTCATGAAAATATACAGCTAATTATATTCATAAAACAACCGGGATTCGTAGTATTTAAACATCTTAGCTATAAAACATTGATTCTATTTGAGATGAAACTTAATAAAAACTATGCAATATGAGCTCTGGTAAAAAAAAATCGTACATAATCGTAATAAGTAATATTTTATTGGTTCATAAAGACATTAGGTATAGAAGTCCCAAAAACTCCCTCCGGATTGTCCAGCAGAACACATGGCGTAACGGATGTAGGCGTTTGGTTCAAAGAACTGCGAAGTGAAATCATCTGGAGGTTGCAGGTCCAATCCTGACTACAGGCAAAAATAACAAAGAGGACTTACTTTAGCTTAACACTTGTATGCGGTTATAGTTAACTGAATCAGAACACTCTACAATCATGGATTAAATGAAGGTTTTCGTGTAGGTTTTCAAATTCAACAACAAACATCTACCAAAGGATGCATCAGCCGAGACTTTCTGATTATGAAGACTATATTCCAAATACTTAGAATGATAAACAAAAACATTTTGATTCATTTGAAGCAACTTTAATAATGAAACTTTGCTTACTTAGGCCTCTTAGTGGTTTGGGCCCTCGGTCAGTGTCCGAACGCTCAATCAGTCACATCCTCTCACTAATACTGTTGAAATGTAATCAATTTAGCGATCCTGAATTTTGTAAATCCAAAAATATTTCAACCGCGATATCTTTATTACCATGACAAGAAGCGTGGTAGTATACAAATCTAATTTATCAAATATTTACCTGAGAAAAATGAAAAAAGCCTCATAATTTAAATATCGGCTTCATAGCTGGATATACGATCCAACTATATTCATATCAAAAAATTAAATTGCAAGAAAATAATTTTATCCTCGTGAGTCAGGCTTCCCATGTCAGAAAAAAGATTGTAAAAATTTAAGGAGAACAAAAATGGAAAAGTGAAAACAAAAAAAGGAAAATCTCGAATACAAAAAGAAAACGCATCTGGTGTTATTTATTCCAGTGAGTAGATGCTAAACTACTAATTATCAAGTCTCGCAACTGAGCCTTGGATCTCGCTAACGAGACTTTCAAAGGAGGAGATTACAATGTCTGATTCACACGCTTTGCTAACGTGCCGGTCACTTGGCTCAGCAGGATTTAAGTCCTTTTCAACAGTAATTGAAATTTATGAAATCTGACGGTTATGAAAAGAACGCTGCGGTGTTATGACCTTCTAAACGGCACCTTTTCTCTCTGACAAGATTACTTTTTATGCACTTTGTGTACATATGAAAGAGAGAGAGAGAGAGTGAGAGAGGTTTGATGCGAGAGAGAAATACATTTACAGAATAAGTCTGGCAAGAGGCCGCAATAATAACACATTCTATAAAAATATATTTTTTTTAAATGCTAGTAACAATAGCATCTTGTTATCACTCTGCAAATGCCATGAAGATCAAAAAGACTGACAGATAAACAGATAATATGTTTATATGCATATCGATTAACTTAGGTTCATCAAGAAGTCTATAGGGGGACTCGTCTTGACGTAGTGGCGAAAGTACTAGACTGCGCGTTTGTAGTAAGCGAGTTCGAACTCCAGTTACGCTACTGCGTTTACTTTCGGACTAATACCCTTGGAAAAGGTATGAACCCTTTTATCCCTCAGCCATAGGATAGATAGTATTACTGTTGTTTTTCTACAAGGATAGCTTTCGCATTAGATAACCCACAAAGATTTATATGCCATTAAACAAAGAAAACAATCCAGGAAGACTACAGCTTAAGGATAAAACAAGTTATTTTGCACAGCAAATATGTATTTTTCAAAGTAATCTCCTTCCTTGTCGATGCACTTAATTTAGTTGTGAATATCAACCCCATTATACAGTTAAAATTTCATATCAAAATTGTGACTAAGTGATTGATTGTTTTTAACGGTATCTCATCTTGTCTAAGGTTATTTTATGCCAAAGATTTAGAGAATCTTATTCATTGTACATTTATATCTAAATTTTTTTGTATAGTTGTTTCTAAAGATTTTTTTTTTACGCAGAGTTGTTTAATTTCATGTGCTCCTATTAAATCCTATAATTATATGGTTTCAAGTAATTATTTCTATTTGATAAAAATCATTTATTTGCACACAGTAATATGGTTTCAAATTGATAAAAATCCTTGATAAGCCATTATATTTCAAAGAAACTAGTCTTAATTGAAATAATTTACAGTTATATGACATCAAGTATTCTTATCGGAATGCTATATAAAAACGAAAGTAAAAGTCCATTCTCCAGATGGAGACACGGACTACTTCGACATTGTAGCAGCTGAGCTACAAGGAGACACATTAGCCCCGTAGCTGTTTATCATCTGCTATGACTACGTGCTTAGAACGTCTATTGATTTAATGAAAGAAAACGGTTTCAAGCGGGTAAAAGAAAGAAGCAGAAGATACCCCGCACAAACAATTACCGACACGGACTACGCCGATGACCTAGCGCTTCTGGCAAATACACCCACCCAAGCTGAAACCCTGCTACATGGAATGAGCAACTGGTGGCATAGCCCTCCATGTCAACGCAGACAAGACGGAATGCTTGTGCTTTACTCAAAGAGGCGACATCTCCACACTAAAGAGTGGGTCTTTGAAACTAGTGGACAAGTTCACCTACCTAGAAAGCAATGTCTCATCAACCGAGAAAGACATCAACACACGACTACCAAAAGCATGGATAGCTATCGATAGACTATCGGTCATATGAAAGACAGACGTAACCAATAAAATAAAACGCATTTTTTTCCAAGCAGCGGTGGTATCAATACTGCTATATGGATTCACTACATGGACGCTGACTAAAAGTATGGAGAAAAAGCTTGACGGCAACTACTCAAGAATGCTGCGAGCAATATTGAACAAGTCCTGGGGACAACATCCCACAGAACAGCAGCTGTACGGCCACATACCACCCATCACGAAAACTATCAAAGTTAGACGGGCCAGATACGCGGGACACTACTGAAGAAGTAAGGACGAACTCATAAGCGATATACTCCTGTGGACCTCTTCACATGGACGAGCAAAGACAGGACGACCAGCTAAAAACTATATATAACAGCTCTCTGCCGACACAGGATATAGCCTTGAAGACCTCCCGGGAGCGATGGACGATAGAGAGGGATGGTGAAATAGGGTCAGGGTGATCTGTGCTGGCAGCGCGATATGATGATGATTATTCCTATCAGATATGTATAATTTTTGAACAGATCTATTTGTCCTATAGATGGGATCCTAACAGGTACTATCAGTTCGGGGCAGACTGGAATTTGGAGTGATGGTAATGAATGGTGTACTCCACACTCTCCAGATATTCAGAACTGGAGCCTCACCATAAGATGCAGTTTAGGGTTATATACCCAAGACCCCCTTCTGCAGGGGATAGAGTCAGCGTTTTCTAAGCCCCGTCGATGGAGCGGAGATCAAAATTTGGTTATAACTACAAATCAGGAGACAGAGTAATTGATTTTCCCTCTTACCTCTAACGTGGTGTAGTCGTTATCGCCGTAGGAAATGAACACGGCGATACGAGTTCAAATCCTGGACGAGACTGATTGCATTTCACATAGCAATAATACCCTTGGGAAAGGTATGAATCCAATTATTCTCCCTCCAGCTATGAGTAAATAGTAGGACAGACTAGGTTCTTCAGCCTTGGTTAGGCAACTAGTCTAGGAGGTGGAAAACTCTGAATTCAAACCTGTTAAACTCCGCTTAAAAATTGACCTTGTGTCATATCCTGCCCGAGCGGAGGGGTTGGTAAATAGTACCTCTAACATACACACACGCTCTCTCTCTCTCTCTCTCTCTCTCTCTCTCTCTCTCTCTCTCTCTCTCTCTCTCACACACACACACACACACACACACACGCACACACATATTTAATATAAAGATCCACAATATTATAATCATTGACATGAGATCGAAGAGACTAATAAATGCAAAGACAAAGACTTTTTGATCCATCATAGCCAATACAGGGGGAAATAGACCATATTAACACTTCCGTGGAAGTATATTTACAAGAAAAGCAAATTTTTTTTTATTATGATTCCAAATAATCTCTATCTGTTCATCATCATTTTCAGCATGTACTTATAATGGTCCGTAGTTGATGGTGAAACGATAGGGACAGTCAGAAAATCATAATACCAGTTCTGCTTTTCTAATAAAGGTACTTAGAGAGAAGTGTTGATAATACTTAATCACTCTGTATGTAGATGTAAGTTTGCATTTTATTTATAGACGTTTTCAATGTGGAGAAGGGTTTGTTTTTTTGCTTTTTTGCTTTTTTGTTTTGCTAATAATATATACTTTATAAAAAAAAGTTTTAAGATCTTGAGTTATGCTTCAAATGAATAAAAGGGCTATCCTCGTAGTGTAATGGCTAAAGTGCAGGACTGTGACATTGAAGTAAGCGAGTTCGAACTCCAGTCGCGTTATTATGTTCACTCACGGACTAATAACTGGTAAAGAAATGAACCCCCTTATCACCCTGCTGAGGAATAAATAGTACCACAACCATATTTACCCAACCCCTCCGCTCGGGCAGGATATGACACAAGGTCAGTTTTTAAACGCAGTTTGACAGGTTTGAATTCAGAGTTTTCCTTCTCCTAGACTTGTTGCCTCACCAAGGCTGAAGAACCTAGACTGTCCTACTATTTACCTATAGCTGGAGGAAGAATAATTGGATTCATACCTTTCCCAAGGGTATTAGTGCTATGTGAAATGCAATCAGCCTCGTCCAGGATTTGAACTCGTATCACCGTGTCCATTTCCTACGACGATAACGATCACAACACGGGCACCTCCACATAGTACCACAACCGATCTTCTACAAGGACAGCTTTGGCATTAAATAACCCTTGATGATTGATATCCCAATAAAGAAATAAATCCAAATCAATAATAATCTCTTTGTGTGCACGTATATAAAATGTTTTTATGCATTTTTCGTCAGGCTTTGTTTGATTGTTTTTCTTTTAATTAAATTCTAAAGTTATAAACAAAGATTAGTTATTCTTTTTTAGCATTCTTCAAAATTCATCAAAATAAATATCTATATGCACTGATACTTTGGATCTATAAAATACATCATTCAAGTGAAAAAATATTTTACGAAAAAACAAACACAGCACTAAGGCAAATAAAAAAAATGTGTTTAAATGCTGTTTAAAATTATAGCAATAATTCATTAAATAATGTTCTTGTCAAAATATATTTAGAATCTCCAACAGCTGATAGTGAAACGATGTCTGAAACCTTAATACAAGTTCTGCTTTTCTACTAAAGGTAATTCCATTGAAGTGTTAGCATTTCTTAATCACCCTGTATATAGGAGCACGTTTGCAACAATACTTAGAGATTTTTTTAACATTAAGCACTGTACAAAACCTTTTGGTCTTCGAATTAATGATAATTTGTGTGTTCGTGCATGTAAACATTAATATATTTATACAGTATTTTGGTCAAGTTTTGTTATTTTAGTTAATTTTAGAATTATGAAAAATATTAAATTATTTTTAATACCTTTCAAAATAAATATTAATATACACTGATGCTTTTGGTCAATAAAATACATCATTCACGCAAAAAATATTTCAAAGTTAACATAGCACTAACACAAGTAAAAGATGTGGTTAAATATTGTCTAAAATACTTCATTTAATTACGCGGACGAGTATCATCATTTTTATTATTCTGGTCAATTTGTTTCGAACAATGCATATTCCAACCTTCCTAGTCTTAGGTGAAATTTTAACAAAGTACGACTATTATTCTGTCAATTATTCAAACAAATATCTTCATCTTTGTTATTTTGATGCCTGCGTTTCAGCTGGCGTGTTCACACCAAATGAAATGGAATAAATAATCAGCTAAATTGTTATAATAAAAACAAGAAATATGAAGATATTAGGTGAAATAATCCATGAAATCAAAACATGTTTATTCATATACAGAGAGAATATAAATCTGAACTTACTCTGAACTGAATTATTTGCTCTTACTGTTAGTAGGTTTGAAAAAACAGCGAATAAACTTTATAAATTCGCAAATGGTTGATCAATGTTGATCAATATGCAATGTTCAGTATTTAGAGACATTCACAAGATGGGTGCATTCCTGTAGGCAAAACTTCAATTTAAAATAGCCGACACTGGCTAGGTATTTTATGGCAATTAGGAGATTTTTTTTCCCAGAATGCATCGCCAAGTTTATCTATATCTAAAGTGAACAGGTAACTGTTTATGACCTATACCAAGAAAAACATCTAACACTTACAAAGAATTTTCAGTCCTGATTTATAACAAACACAAATCCGGGAATATGGAACGTGAAACTGAGGGTGAGGCAGTACAATTCCCCTTTTGTTGCACTTTTATTCCCACTGTTAGTCTTTAGCTGTTCCTTATAGAAACGTTGACAGACCAACGTTTTTTTATCAGATTTGATTGACTTTAAATCATTTTCACTTTTTTTTAAATTTCACAAAGTATTTTTTTCATAAATAAGTCCATACATTCAAAGATTTTATATATACAACTTAAACGAAAAGAAGATCTGGGGTACTGAGATGTCACTCATCTTTAGGTAATATTTTTGTCACTCTCCTATTGTTCCACTAACCACTCGGTGCTGTATCAGGATTCAACTAGCTGTGGGCGTGTTCAGTGCTATCTCAGAACAACGGTCATAACAGAAAATTACTTTGCCATTATGGTACATAATTATGTTCTTGAGTGAATTAATTATCTATAAGTCGGCAGGTGTACGATGATCGCTTATCACACCCAAAATATACGCCCCTGACACAAGGATACCTCTCAGGCAATTAAAAAAAAAGGTTTGAATATTTTTTCTATGTCTGTTTTTAGCAGCTTCTTAAAAATGAATTCAATAAGCAACAGTTCGTATGTGTTTTCAGAATCATGAAAACGGCACAGATTTAGGTTCATACAATGACTGATGTTTTTAAAGCAGTATTATTTCCAACAAAGCCAGATAATGAGTTTAGGCATGGTTTCGGGGTTGCACCATCATTACCACTAAACCAGAGTGCTCGAGCAGTATCTCACGATACCGCCCGACTAAAAACACTTTCAGAAGTGTATGCATAGAATAGTAATGAGATGTGGTGACTCAAAAGAAGATTGTTGAATATTGTATACTTAATGAATTAAAATCTGATACAAAAACAGCAAAAGCTACTCAAATTGAGTGTACAAAATTTGGTAAAGATGAACTGAGTGATAATATTGGTCAAAGATGGCGTAGATGTTTTTCAGTTGCAAAAAAGTCATTGAAAGATGCAGACATAATAGATATAGATATAGACATGTGTGTGTGTGTGTGTGTGTGTGTGAATAAACGAATTCAATTTAGATGAAGTCCTCCGTCCGTTATTAACGTTTATATATATATATATATATATATATATATATATATATATATATATATATCAGGTGGGAGCGAATTTAATATCCAATTTTAGAGTATATATTAAAATGAAAAGAATTATTTGATTATTAACATAACCTCCATGTTGCTCCACCTGTTACATTGTTATATCATGTGGGCACCTCGATGTCAGTATAAAAAATTGTAAACTAAAAAACTTTCATTTAACACATGTATATGCCACATGGTTGTTATTTATTATCTATTTGCCACGTCTTGACTGCAGGTCTTGCAGTATTAAGTGGTCACCCATCTACATACTGAGTAGGATCATCAGTTCTTAACTCTCGGTGAGCTGAGGATACCGGTGTTATATAATCATGACTTGGCCTTAACTATGCATCTATACAACCTCATTTGAATTCAGATATTTCCCTTCTCCAAGACTGGATACCTAACAAAGCCTAAAGAACCCAGGCTGCCTCACCGTTTACGCATAACTGAGGAGTGAATAGATGGATCCATGCTTTTCCCAACAACTTTAGCTGAGCGAAGTGAAACGCAAACAGCCTCTCCAAGAGTTTGAACTCGGGACGCCAATTCTTCTGGCTCGACAATAATCGTTACGCTAATCGCACCTCCAAGACTTGAGCGAGAGTAACGGATATGACGCATTGTTTTTGTTATCTTATCGTTACATCTTTTTAGGGTACCATTTCTTGCGGAAGGAGTCTCTGTGGTGTAATGGCTAACGTAGTGAACTATGATATCGCACTATTGCGTTCACTTTCTGTTTCATACTCTAGGTAAATGCATGAACCCCCTTATCCCCGCTAGCTATGGGTTAAATAGTACCTCTACAATCCTTCTACAAAATTGGCTTCAGTATTAAACAACTCACAAAGACTCATATGCGATTGAACAAAAACGAACCAATTTATCAAAAAAATCATTGGAAATATTGAATTCTAAAGATCATATTGTGGGATCAAAATTGGAGAGACATTAAATGTAATATTATTCCTATTTGTATCAACTTTTTTTTTATTGTGTGCGTGTGTGTGCATGATATTACAAAAAAATATTGTTCTTGCTGTCTGATGATTGTTTGAAAGACAAAAAACAAACGTTGAGTAACGGCATTTGATTCTGTTTGCAAACATTTTTAACTTGACATTTTAGCTTTAATTCCAGATGTTTCGGTTTTAGAGCGTTGAGAGATTTTTTTATTTAGAGATTAAATGTTGAATTTACCAAACATATTCTTGTTTATATATATATATATATATATATATATATATATATATATATATATATATATAAGCGATGCCCACGATCTTTTGATCGCATGAAGAATACACTGAACTTCTGCGAAAAGAATATTTCCGAAACAAAATCGGAATTCAAGCTACTGGAATATACAATAAATACACAACAAACACAGACTACTGCAATGTAATCACTATATATATATATATATAACTGTTTGATTTTGTTCGTTTATTTGTTTGGCTTTATGGCATATCAACCTTTGTAATTTATTCAACCCCAAGTCTATTTTTTATATAAATGAATAGTTCTATTTCAAACAATTCAGTTTAGCATTAGTACACAGTTTAATTTTCAAAAACATTTCTATTTCAAGCAGTTCAGTTTACTCAAACAGTTCTAATTCAAACAATTCAGTTTACCATAAATATACTTTTTTGTTTACACACAGTTAAATGTCAAAACAGTTCTATTTCGAACAATCAGTTTAGCGTAAGTACAGTCTCAATGTCAAAAACAGTTCTATTTCAAACAGTTCAGTTTAGCATAAGTACGCAGTTTAAATATCAAAACGGCTCTATTTCAAGTAATTCAGTTTAGCATAAGTACGCATTTTAGTTCTATTTGGCCCATAGATAAGACCCTATCAGGTGCTACTACTTCGAGCCAGAGTGAACCTGGGAGCGATGGCAATCAAGGGGTACTCTGCACTCCCTAAAGCTCTAGCATAACTGGAACTTCCCCATCAGATTGTTTAGTGTCAGACACAGGACACTCGTTGGGGGGGCTGCTACCCCTCTGCAGAGATGCAGTCGGTGTATTCTACAGCTCCAGCCGACTGGGCTATTTGATGTTCATTATAGCTATAGTACATATATATATATATATATATATATATATATATATATATATATGTATGTATATATATATATAATTATTTCTGTATAAGACGCGCTATTTTTCCCGATTTTTGAAGCCAAAAGTTAAAGTTGCGTATTATATACGAGAACTATATAATTTCATTTATTTTCCGGTCGCATGCCTCATAATACTTGAGACGGAATTACTGAAAATAAATTACATCTATTGTCCAAACTCATGTGTTATATGCAGTTACATAGAGTTATCAACTGAAATGTGTGGCTGTTTATAATTTTGTTCCTCCTAACGTGAGCTTGTTTTCGTCTCGCAATTGTTACATTTTTGTACGAACATGTCCGTGTGTTTGCTCTAAATACGATGGAAATTTTGTATTTTAAGACACTGTAAACCATATCGATTCTTATATTAGTTAGTACGAACCAATAAAAAGTTGTACAAATGCTAAATTTGTTAAGGTTAAATTTAGCAGTTACAAATACTAAAATGTACGTACTATACAAGAGAATTTTTCCAGCATTTGGTTGTCCACAATCAGGTTAGCGTATTATATAGAGAGCATGTTATACACAAATAATTACATTATATATATATATGTGTGTGTGTGTGTGTGTGTGTGTGTGTGTGTGTGTGTGTGTGTGTGTGTGTGTGTGTGCATCATCCGTCCATCACAGGCTCAAGACTTTCTACAAATATTGTAAAACATACCCTTCCACACAGGCCTATGATACTTAGGCAGTGAGATTGACATCAATGTTCTCACTCTCCGATACAAGTTTTCATTCTATGGCTAAATGGTCCAATCACCACGACTATTTTACCAATAATAACGAGAAATCAGAGATGGAGTCATGCTTTTCTCACAGATGATAGTGCTATGAGAACATAAAATCGTTGACCTGAATTTGGACTCGGCTTGCCAATTCTAATTTTCGTGCCGATAACTATTACATCACTACACATCCTCATATATATATATATGTGTGTGTGTGTGTGTGTGTGTGTGTGTGTGTGTGTGTGTGTGTGTGTGTGTGTGTGTGTGTGTGAGTTAGACGAACCCTGAATCCATTAGGTTTCCGTTATAACAGCGACTTCTAATTAGGAAAAAGAAAACTATTCTAATGATTAATTCATAGTTATCTCCGTTATATTCAGAAGTTGGATGATTGAAGTATGACATTCAGTTGAATTTGCCTTGTTTGACTATTTTAAATGTACAGCCATAAAAAATCTCGGTTACGTATATATATATATATATATATATATATATATATATATATGCAAAGCTAATGAGAATTTTCAATATATATATATATATATATATATATATATATATATATATATATATATATATATATATCGGATTATATATGTAAAGTCGTACGGCCAGTTTCAGATCGTTACGCTAAGCCTGAAACACTCGTGTCTAAAGCCTAGGTGTGGCAAGTTAGTCTTTCTGGGAAAAATCAAGGACAGCGTTCAGTAACAAATGAAGAGAAGTGAATAATGTAGAAATTGAATTATCACAAAGTAAACGCAGGGAATTAGTGTATTGTACGACTGGAGAAGGGCGAAGAAAGTGGATAATGTCAATTATTAGAAGAACTAGTCCACACGTCCGTGAGCAACAATCTGGTCAAAAATGTCGGAAATGTGTTCGAGTTTGTTTTGTGATGTATAAAGAAGCAGGTTTGTGATCACGTGACTGCATTCTCTTGGAAATATGTCAGTCAAGGCAAAAATGCCAAAGAAATAAAGAAAGAAAGAATGCGGGATTGAGAGACTGAGAGTCACATGTGGGGAAAAAAGGAAAGAAAGAGAGATGTTGATATAAATGAAAAAGATGCAAATGATGAAAACATATATATATATATATATATATATATATATATATATATATATATATATATATATATATATGCAGAAAGAAAGAAAGAAAGAAAGAAAGAAAGACAGAATTGAGATTGAGAGCTTGAAATATGAGGGGGGGAAGGAAGAAAAGAAAAAGATATTAATATAAATAAAAAAGATGGCTTGGCTGAAAAAAATTAAATATATACGTACGGAATTGAGATAAAATTGTAAAGAAAGAAAGAAAGAAACAAACAAACAAAAATATTACGAAAATGAAAGACTTAAAATCATAAGGAATGGGAAAAGAAAGAGAAAGAGAGATTTCGATGTAAATGAATAAATAAAAAAGAAAGAATAAACGTATGTAATAAAAGAAAGAAAGAAAGAAAGAAAGAAAGAAAGAATATTGTGAAAATATAAAACTTAAAATCAAGAGAAATGAAAAAAGAAAGAAAAAGAGAGATTTTGATATAAATGAAAAAGACGTAAATAATGAAAAAGTAAAGCATTGAGAAAGAAAGAAAGAAAGAAAGAAAGAAAGAAAGAAAGAAAGAAAGAAAGGCGTAAAAAGCTGAGGAGAAACGCCAATAGATAATCAAAATAAAAAAAGAAACAAAAATGAAAATGTCAATAAGGTGAAGACGAAAAAGAATATACAAGTGTCGTTCAAAAAGTTTTAATCCTCACCCAGAAAGAAAAAGATAGCAGAACATTTCTTTATTACACACAATCATTTCTTATAAAACTAAAGAAATCTGAAATAGTTTTTCTTGTTTTATAAGAATTAGTGTCTTGCCACAACAAAAATGTTTGGCTATGCTGTTCTTTCTGGATGAACCTTAGAACTTTTTGAACAACCCTCGAATTAGCTAAAAACGAGTATAAACAATAAAAATCTAAATAGAATAAGAACTGAATAAATTTCTATAAAAGCCAGTAACAATTTTTTAAAATGATATTCAATTACTTTGCAAAAGAACGACAAAAAATGTTTCCGTCCAAATTATTGAAAAATGCACAACTTTTCACTACCAGACCTATAAAAATGTTTTCTGTTGTGCTGATAAAAATGTGTAAATAAAAAAAATATGCGACAACACCATTATTGTTCCGTGTCTTAGAATGAGCAGGTGTGGCCTACTATATAGCACTTCTAGGGTTATGTGGTAATAAAATTTTGAAAAACACTAATTTCATGCCTCAAAGCTAAAAAAAAAAAATATGAAAATTCATGCTGATAATTTGTCCTAAAATACGCATGAGTGTCTGATTATATTTCTAATCACATCTTCATAGGTGTCCATCTTTGAAGTTTGTAACTAGAAGCAGACGATAATTTGGTATTTCAAGAATCGCTTTGATTGATGGGATTTTCATGAGAGCCTTTTACATTTTTCTGCGGATAGATGCATTACATTAATTTTATTTAATTCTAGTTTTGTTTTTTACTTTTTTTTTTTTCATTTGTTACGCCATTCTAGCTGAGTGACATCAAGACTGAACATTGACATGTGTGGAAAACTAGCAATAAGAATAAAGCCACTGAGGTTATTTAATTACATAAAAACGTTTCTTCATTTATACCGCTCCCGCCGCTCTGACAGATTTACGTTGTTGGATACTGGGAATTAAATGAAACCAGTAGGAAGGAAAACATTACCCATTGTTAACAATTATCTACTGCAGCTCATTATGGCGGTCGCATTTGTATGTATTTCCCGTTCAAATAATTGTAGGAATGGATTGTTCATCATATCTCTTTTCTTATTCTTTGTTATAACACAACAGTAATAAGTCCTGGTTTTGCCAAGTAAATGTTCAACTGATCACAGGGGAAATTTGTTTTATGCATTTCCTAAGATTATCAGTAACACTGATGAGAAAACTGAGAAACCTACTGTATAAGGATGAACTTTAGTCTCACAGATACATGACTATTGTTTAGTAAATTCGATCCTTACTAAGGACGCCGTATTTACGGCCTTGTGCTAATAAGGTTGTACCGATCAATAACCCATTCAATCCCGCTTGCTAACCAAACTTTTCCTACCACTTCTGTTTGTTTTGTTTTTGTTTTTTGTTTTTTGTTTTGTTTTTTTGTTTTTTTGTTTTTTTTTGCTTTTTAAAGAAGTAAGCATCCGGCTTTTTTGCTTGAAGAGAAAAACATGTCGCATTTCTTACCATCTCACTTACCTATAGCGAGAGTCCTAGTGATTGACCTTTTGTTATCAGTCACACTGAAAGGCACCAGAGTCACTGGAAGTCGGCAGCAGCTTTTAAACTACATCAACAGCTTTGGGTAAAGTAATTGGACAGACTGGGATCTCTAGCACTGATACAGCATCTGGTCGAGAAAAAGAAATACTAAATTCAAAACTAGGAGTTAAATCCCTAAGGTACCTGATGTTGTCATCCGTCTCGTTCTGTCAATTCCTCTGTTGTCACTGATGTAAACTTGTATAGCACTTTGCTTTATTTTGAAGAGGCAATTGACTGTCTTCCATACAGCCTTACTCAGGCCTTTGTCGATATCTACGCGCAAATCGATGGGGTCGCAAGAGACCAACAAATGCCATAACTATAACATAAAATCTCAATCCCTTACCGTCCTGTCGGTGGGGCTTAGAAAACTCTGTCTCTGCGGTTGAAGGTAGCACCTCTAAACATATGTGCTGAACTGAATCTGATGGTGAAGCTCCAGTTTTGAGGATATCGATAGTGTGAAGTTCCCCTTTCATTGTTAAGCCGGAGTAGTGGTACCTGTTAGGGTTACATCTAGGGGTCAAGTAGATCTGCTGGTGTTGTATAGAGGGTCGTACCACGTAACTTCCGGTATCGCGGAAGTAGAAAAGACCCTGTGTCTCTTAAGCACGAAGAAGCAGAATCATAAAGAGAGACAGCTCTGGAACGACGTTGGTCAGTAGTAAGACCAACATCGGATGTAACACCAACAGCGCGAGACTTATAATACTAGTCGAACTGTACCACTTGAGTTAATAAGTAATTAACTCTATTTCACTGTGTATCCTTACCACGATGCAACAGCTGGTAAATTATTTGTATCATATCGGAATGCTTAAAACCATGCAAAAGTGTGAAAAATTACTTGTATTAGATACGTGGTGACTTCAATAAGTTTCCAGACTTTTTTGTACAGGCATTTAAAATTGTTATAGACTATTGAAAAGTCGGTATGCTATTGCTATACATCTTCTGAGAAGATTGACCAATTTTTATGATTTCAGCTTCAAATGAACAGCTACAGCAGCAATTGGAATACACCCTACTAAAGCCTAATTGTCACAGTTGGTGAATTTCAAAAATGCAATCTGGGCCTGAGGACACTTTAGAAGAACGATATGCAATAAAATTCTGTTTTAAACTTGGAAAGAATGATGCCACAGAAACGTATGGAATGCTTCAGACTGCTTTTGGACCATCTTGCATGAATCAAGCATCGGTTTTTGAGTGGCATACGAGATTCAAGGAAGACAGGGAGTTTGTGAGGGATGATGAGAGGTGTGGGAGGAGTAAAGAAGTCAATACACCAGAGATGATTGGCCAAAGGGTTAGGGTTAGGGTTACTATGTTGAAGTTTTAAGGGAGTTCAGGAAGAGATTCCGTCGGAAGAGGCTAGTACTCTGCAAATCGGGTCAGTGGCATTTCCACCAGGACAATGAACCAGTCCACAACTCCATCCTTGTCACAGACTATTTGACCAAGATAGGCATCAAGAGAGTTTCTCACCCTCCCTGTAGTCCAGACCTTGTTCCCTGTGACTTTTGCTTATTCCCTAAGCTCAAGGAAAAACTTAGAGGTTGTCGTTATGAGACAATTGAGGAGATGAAAGAGGCTGTGACGAAGGTTATGGACATGCTCACACAAAAGGACTTCCATGGGGCCTTCCAGAAGTTGTTAGAACAGTACAAGTGCATTGCAGCCAGAAGAGATTACTTCGAAGGGGACTAGAGTTTCATGTGTATACTATCAATAAAAATACCCATACGAAAAAAGTCTGGAAATTTATTTAATGATCCTCGTGCAAAAAGAAATTCGGAAGAAACTCAACAAAAATGTTAATATTAACGTACAATGAACAAAATTTCCTAACCTCCTGACATAAAATACCCCAAGACGAGGTTGACATGCCGTTAAAATCAATTAAACAACCAATCCCTTACCTTATGAGAGTGGATAGAAAAAAGACTTCGAGAAGATTGTAAGTATCCTGAAGTGACTCAGCAAAAGGCATCTTGGTTGAAGACAATTTTTGAGTAGGTTGCATAAGGACACTTTTACAAATCTATAAACATCTGTGGCTCTTTACTTTTCCAACGTTGTCCGATAGGTTGCTTTTTTTTTTTACATTCTTTTATCTGTTCACCTCTTTATCTTCAATTATTTTCTTCTCTATAATGAATTTATTTCATTGTTTTCTGTATCCTTTCTTCTTTTTCTTTTTTCTTTATCTTTTTTTAATTTTACCATTTTCCTGCAGTAATAAATCTGTTGACAACATGACGTTTTTAACAACCATTAGGGCTAGGAAAAGCACTTATTTTGACTGGCGAGCTTTTCATGAAAACTGAGAACAATTCAATTTGTTTACGTTTACAGCATGAAAAACGTTTTTTTATGAAGTCCTGACATAAGAGACAATAAACCGCATCCGTTTAACAGTGTCTCTCAAAAGTTACAATTCATTTCTTCTCTCGTTTTTTTTCTTTCTTTTTCAACTCTCAATCAAAGTTCTGTGATATTGATATCAATCGATGGTGCAGTTTTTGATGATTTTTGGAAGCTTTAAGTTATCTTATTATTGTAGCGACGAGATTAACGTTAGAAAGGACGTGTAGAATCCCAGCAGTTGACAAGAGGTTCTTCAAGCACCGTTTGAAGTACAATGTAAATTTATTGCAACATATGGACTCCATTATACTCCCACCCGGAAGACAATCTACGATGTTCGCAATAAATTTATGGTGACTGTTTCAGTGCTTGATAAATAATGATAAGGCCATTCCCAGAAGCAAAATAAAACAAGTCTATAGTAAATAACATATACATATATATATATATACTTATATATACGCATACGTTTACATAGCTAAAAATATATATTTTCTTTACTTACATATCTCTCTCTCTCTCTCTCTCTCTCTCTCTCTCTCTCTTTCCTTATATATATATATATATATTATATATATTGCACTACAAAAATATTTTGTGGAGAAGTAACGTCCAATTATTCAAGGGTCGACGATTCCATTTCCTTTGGGATCCCTTACACTTATATATATATATATATATATATATATATATATATATATATATATATATATATATATATAGCGACCAGATGAAGATAAACAATTGTTTAATAACTCAAAAAGTACTCAAATGCGTGCCTGCAGAGCAGTATAAAACTAAAATTAAAATGTCACCTTCTTACTATTGTTCTATACCTCTAAGTTGTATGTATCAAATGTGAAATAGAAGACAATCATTAACAGAAACTTTGTTAGTAATTGTTTCATCGGATGATTGTCTTCTATTCTATAGTATATATATATATATATATATATATATATATATATATATATATATATATTTATATATATATATATTATCAACCTAGGAGAGTAATGGTTTTTATCTATGCCATGCTAAAGAGTAATGGTTTTTAACAATGCCATGCCTGTACAGAATTTGAATTCAGAATCCTCCTCCTCTTAGACTGGCTGCTCAACTAATGACAAGAAAATCCAGTCTGCTTCTTTATTTTTCTCTCAGCGGACAAAAGGAGACAGGCTTTAGTCGTTAAATAAACTTGAGTTCATATACATTGGGAAAAGCATGAATCCATCTCTCCTTCTTCTGACTGTAGGTCAACTTTTAAGTGGAGTAAAGCTGGTTTGTATTCACTGAAAGAAACAGCATGTATAGAAACAACTCAACATTCTATGTTTAATGTTTTCCTTTTTTCTTTTCAAGAAATGTCATTCCCTGGAAAAGAAAAAGTGTTCGAACATCAAACATAGAATTGTTCGTTCCTACACACTGTTTGGTTTCGATTGGTTTTATGGCACATCAACCATTGCAGGTTATTTAATGCCATTGAACAAGTCCTGGCGGCAACACCCCACAAGACACCAACTATATGGTCATTACGAAAACTATACAAGTTAGACGAGCCAGACACGCAGGACACTGCTGGAAAAGCAAGGACGAACTCATCAGTGATGTATTCCTATGGACCCCCGCATATGGCCAAGCAAAAGCAGGACGACCAGCTCGAACATACATACAGCAGCTATGTGAGGATCCGGGATATAGCCCTGAAGACCTGCCAAAAGCGATGAATGATAGGGAGAAGTGGCTAGAGAGGGTCAGGAATATCCGTGCTAGCAGCACGACATGATGATGATGATGATGATGATGATGATTTCAAACAATACAGTTTAGCTTAAGTATAGTTTCAAAAAACAGTTCTATTTCAGTCTAACATACAAAAACAGTTCCATTTCAAGCAATTCAGTTTAGCAAATCTATTTTTAAACATAAAAACAGTTCTGTTTCAAATAATTCAATTTGATATAAGAATAGTTTTTTTTTTGTTTTCCCACAGTTAAATGCCAAAAAAGTTCTATTTCAAACAACTCAATTTAGCATAATACAGTTTCAATGGCAAAATCAGTTCTATTTCCAACCATTCTGTTTAACACACAAAAGCAGTTCCATTTCAAACACTTATTGATTTCAGTTTACCATTAGTACACAGTTTCAATGTCAAAACAGTTCTATTTCAAGTAATTCAGTTTAGCATAAGTACACAGTTTAGTTCTGTTTGACCCATAGATAGGACCCGGGCCAGAGTATACCTGGGAGCAATGGCAATGAAGGGGTATTCCTCATTCCCCAAACCTCCAGCATTACTGGAGCCTCACCATAATATTGTTTATGTCATATCCACCACGTTCGTTGCGGGGGGGGGGTTCTTACCCCACAGCAGAAAAGCAGTCGATTTATTCTACAACCCCAGCCGACTGAGAAATACAGAGAGTTAAATGTAAAAACAGTTTTATTTCAAACAATTCAGTTTAACCTAAGTACGCAGTTAAAATGCCAAAACAGTCCTACTTCAAGCAATTTAGTTTAGCGTTAGTACGGAGTTTAAATGTCAAAACAGTCCCATCTCAACATAGTTTAGTTCTATTTGACCCATACATAGGACCTTATCTAGTGCTACCACTCGGGACCAGAGCCGACCGAGGAATAAGGGCAATGAAGGGGTACTCCGCATTCCCCAAAGATCCAGCATTACTGGAGCCTCACCCTCAGATTGTCTAATGTCATATCAGGACGCTCATTAAGTGGGGGGTCTTACTCCTCCGCAGAGAAGTGGGTGTATTCTACAGTTAAAACTTGAGATAATTTGAACGAGAAATGGTCAAGCTATTAGATAACGAAATTTTATAAGTTATTATTATTATTATTATTATTATAGCAGTAATGTTTGTATTCATACCAGACCACCGACAATCACTTTATTCCTAATTCTCATTCTTTTAAACCATTATGTTATAACAGCACTTTCTTATATATATATATATATATATATATATATATATATATATATATATATATATATATAAGAGAATAAGCTTATCTTTGCATACTAAGCTTATCTTTGCATAAGATTAGGTAAAAAGTGAGAAAATGTGGGTAAAAATTGTCTTTTGACAATGTTTTCGTGAGGAAAACCTGTCTGGCTTGACAATCGGCATTAAAAATCTTAGCATTTAACCCGGCTTGACCAAGAACCACTAATCTGTCAATTATTTCCCCACGTCATTTTTAGTGGAGTGGGTATCATGAATTTATCTCCCAATGTCATTTTCCTATCCACCACAGTGATACAATGTCAGAAATTTGTAGGAACCCGTCAGCATTCCCCTTTAAGGAGGCAGCTCAATCATCAAACAATAAACCTGACATTTACCCTTTTAGGGAATACTGCTGCCTATATTATCGACCCTCTGGGACTAAACGTTTTAATGTTTAACATATATATATATAGTTGTGTGTGTGTGTGTGTGTGTTCAAATGCAGCAAATTGGCATGAAAGGAATATAAGAGTAGGCATGACTGGATAGAAAAGTTGATCCACTTAGAATTGTGCAAGGGATTATATTTTGACTATAATGACAAAGGGTATATGCACAAACCAGAATCTGTCCAAGAAAATGAGACGCCTAAAATTATCTGGAACGTGAAGACAAAAGCGGATAACCAAGTTCTGGTCAGAATCTCAAACCTAGTATTAATCAATAAAAGGGCAAAAACTTGTCTTCTTGTGGATTTTACCGTTCCAGAAAGCCATGGAGTGAAAATAAAGCAAAAAGACAGACAGATACCTGGACCTTGCTCGAGAGAAGAAAATGTTGTGGAACATGAAGTTGACGATGATACCAATCGTAATCGGATCCTCTGGAACAGTTCCCAAGAACCTGGAAAAAAAATAGGTGAAATGGAGATTTAGAGGAAGAATCGAGACCAGTCAGGCCGTAGCACAGTAAAAATCAGATACGTAGAAGAGTTCTGGAGAATTGAAGAGACTTGTTGTCGCTTAGATTCTAATTTAAAAAAACACCAGTTAAAGGTGATGCGAAAAACTCGTAATGATGATAATAATTTAAAAGAAGGCAGAAAATCAGCAGACCTTAAAGTAACGGTGATCAATACCAGCCGAGAGACATACTTGCAAAGTCAAATCATATTAGAGTCAAACAATAATAAAAGTATAATGAAAAAATATGATAGCATAAGGAAAAGTTCAGGGTGGACAAGGTGCTTCAACACACCAAGTATTTCCCTTTAAGCTTTTCCCTTTAGAGGTTACAGACAAAACTTCATGGATAGCGTGGCGGCAGCAAGTAATATGTACTTCAGCAACATACTTAACCTTGTGTGGTAATGATCTATAACGAATCGTTACTGCCTGTGCATCATGAGAAGTTAGAGCTAAGTTTCGCGAAAGGCATCTTGGAACTACCAACCAAAAATGAATGTCGCAGGAAAAGAAAAAAGCGACAATCTGAAGATGTCAGATCCGAAGAATTCGTCGAATGGGAAAGAGCTTCTTGTGCCAGTTCTATAACGTTCTTGATATCTTATAAGTATAATTCAATTGCAAAATTATCTAGATATTGCTGTCAAAGAACTTCCCATTCCAGCTCTAAAGAGTTTTTTATATCAGTGAAATACAATTGCCAAATCATCTAAATATTGCCGTCAAAGAGCTTACCATTCCAACTAGCAATTGCAACTTAAGAACGTATATTTTGATGCCGCAAAATTACCAGTTGTTTTCCTTTCAAACCCTCCTTTTTTTCTGAATCTAGGCGAATTCTCCGTGGCTAACGAGCTGGACTGTGATATCGTAGTAAGTGAGTTCGAACTCCAATTGCACTATAACGTTCACTTTCGGACTATTATCCACGAGTTCAAATCCTGGACGAGACAGATTGCAATTCACAGCACTAATACCCTTGGGAAAGGTATGAATCCAATTATTCTCCCTCCAGCTATGGGTAAATAGTAGGGCAGACTAGGTTCTTCAGCCTTGGTGAGGCAACTAGTCTAGGAGAAGGAAAACTCTGAATTCAAACCTGTTAAACTCCGCTGAAAAAAATTGACCTTGTGTCATATCCTGCCCGAACGGAGGGGTTGGGTAAATATGATTATCCATTGGAAAAATTAAAGCCTCTCTACAACCCTCCGGTGTGGATAAAGTAGTACCACGATTGTTCTTCAACAAGGGTGGCTTTTGCATTAAATAACCTACGAAGGCTCATATACCATTAAACTAAAGAAGCCAGAGAAACCAAATATTCTGAGTTTAGTGGCTATAATTCTGAAGCCATAAAAGGTCGGCCTTTTTGCAAATACGTCTAGAAGAAGGAAAACTCTGAATTCAAACCTACTGTGCACCGCTTTAAAACTGATCTGGTTTCTCATCCTGTCCTTAACACTGTGACTCTGTTGTGTAAAAATATCAAGTTTTCAACTTAATTACAAAACAATTTTTATCGCCTTCGAAATAGTTTAATAGTCAGTGTATGGAGTAATGCAACTCTGTTGTATAAATATACAGAGTTTTCAACTTAATTACAAAACAACTTTTATCGCCTTTGAAATAGTTTAATAGTCAGTGCATTAAGTATTGCAACTTTGTTGTGTAAAAATATCAAGTTTTCAACTTAATGACAAAACAACTTTTATCGCCTTCAAAATAGTTCATTTTGGTGACGCACACTGTCAAAGACGTTGTTCCCAGGAAACAGTATTGATAGTCTAAATTGACTCTGCCTTCAGCTAGTTCGTCTCAACAAGGACACATGGCGCAGTGGATAAGGTGTTTGTCGGAATGTGCTTCTGAATTAAATCATCTGCAGGTTCAATCCCAACAATAGGTAAGATTAACAAGGAATACTTACTATAACTTAACTCTTGTGCCTAGTCATGGCTAACAGAATTGAAACAGTCTATCCCTGTGGTTGAAATAAAGGGTTCAGTTCGAGATTCTGTGTGGACTTCCGAGTTTGAGATGAAACACCTGAAAAAGGCCGAAGGACATATCGGTCGGAACATTGTGTTTATAACAATAAAGAAGAGGTCAATAATCCGAATATTCTAAGTTATAATGAATACCTCAGAAATTTAGGTAAATGTTTTCAAATGGTTTGACATGAAGCTAAGTTTTTCTTTCAAGGAAAAGTCACTCCCACTGAGGTCAAGGAAATAAGGGGGCTGAAAAACCAATGAAAAGTTATTTTTAGTCAAAAATCTATTCAAAGAAAGTATATTTGAAAATAACGACACTGATCTTGTGTTAAGAAAGTAATGAGACTATTTTTTGTGGGGGGGGGGAGTGGGTTGTTGTATTTGCTTTGTTTGTTTTTGCCTTTTTTGTTTTTGTTGGGGGGGTATTAAAAACCCTAATTGATCAGCTGATCAGTGTTAATTCATCACCGAACATTTTTACGGTCAAACATCGATTAAAGTTGTGTGAGAATCCTCCATTTTGCTTCATTTTCTTTGGTTGGAGAAGTAACCAATCAACCAAAATGAAATTCATCTTTCTCAATTTCTCAGTCATCCAAAAATGCTTTGTGTCACCAAAAATTACTCGTAAGATAGAAATTGATCGCCATAAGCCTGTGTTTCCTTGTAGATTGTTTATGTCGCATTGTCCAAAAGTTTGACACAGAATCTGTGTTCCATTTCCGGTACATTCTTAAACAAACAAACAAACAAGCAAGCAAACAAACAAACATGGAATAATCGAATATTACTCAGCTAAACGTGAATGCTAAAAAGCGGACCTGAACTGAATGCTTTCACACGCGATCAAGGTCAACCTTGGTCAGCAGAAAAAAAAGGATCATTATTTTGTTAGATTATCTTATTTATTGAATTGGCAGTGAAACGTGCAACGATCACCTGTTAACAATTGGAATTATATAATTCAAGATATTTATATTTAAAAGGAATTTCAAAACTTTAAATCAGAATTTAGAGGCTGCCAAGTCGGTGGCATCACAGAAAATTATTAATTGATTAATTGATTTTAACGGCATGTCAAATTGTCTAAAGTTATTTTATGTCCAGAGGTTATGGGACTGCGTTCATTGTTCATTTATATTTATATTTTTTGTGTCGTTGTTTCTTGAAAGTTTTATGCACAGTTTTATGATTTCAAGTATTCTTATCTAATACTAATAATTATATGGTTTCAGGTAATTATTTCTATACAATGATAGTCGTTTGTTTACATATAGTTTTGTGATTTGAGGTAACTCATAATAAACCTAACCAAGTACACCAACTGCATCTCTGCAAGAGTTGGAAGACCCCCGCCTAACGAATCTGATGCTGAGGCTCCAGTAATACTGGAGCTTTGGGAAATGCAGAGTACCGCGGGGCAGACGTGCCACTCAGAGATATCACAATAGCCCGAGATGACGGAACGGGGTGACAGGGTGCGGGTGACGTCACGCACCGGAAGTGCTCGGAGGTTTGTGGGAGATTTGAAGAAAGTTAGAGAGTTGAGTACTAGACACCAAACGAGGAGGATCGACTTTCGGAGCTCGCAGACGCGAGGCAAACTTGCGCCCTATAAGGGCCGCTCGAGATGGGGGGCAAATGAATAAGACGATATAGCGAGATTGTGTCTCTCCTCCTTGTGTCGAAACCTTTTAACTCAAAGTTAATAAAAAGGTTTCGTACCTGAACAAGAGGTCGTTACGTGTTTTCGAATTTCGAAATTCCTATGTTCTTTATGTGTTCTACGTTATGTGTATATGTAATGAACGTCCCAGGTACATTTTGCAAATAGCCGTATTTACCTATAGTACACCAGATCCACTCTGGCTTAGAGTGGTAGCGCTTGACAGGAGCCTATCTATAAGTCAAATACAACTGTTTGACATTTAAACTGAGTGAAAAGAAATGACTTATGTTAAATTGAATTGCTTGAAATAGAACAGTTTGACATTTACCTGTGTGTAAAAAAAATGACTGATTTCTACTTGAATTGTTTATGATACATTTTGCAAATAGCCGTATTTACCTATAGTACACCAGATCCACTCTGGCTTAGAGTGGTAGCGCTTGACAGGAGCCTATCTATAAGTCAAATACAACTGTTTGACATTTAAACTGAGTGCAAAGAAATGACTTATGTTAAATTGAATTGTTTGACATTTACCTGTGTGTAAAAAAAATGACTGATTTCTACTTGAATTGTTTATGATACGTTTTGCAAATAGCCGTATTTACCTATAGTACACCAGATCCACTCTGGCTTAGAGTGGTAGCGCTTGACAGGAGCCTATCTATAAGTCAAATACAACTGTTTGACATTTAAACTGAGTGCAAAGAAATGACTTATGTTAAATTGAATTGTTTGACATTTACCTGTGTGTAAAAAAAAATGACTGATTTCTACTTGAATTGTTTATGATACGTAGCAATGCTTGGAACAATTAAACTTTGTTGGCTCATACTAAATTGAATTGTTAAAAATAGAAATGTTGATTAATCTGTGTGTATTGACAAAATGCGTTTACAAATCATATATTCAATATGTAAAAACAGGGTTTGGCATAAAATAACCGACAATAGTATTTATGCCATAAACCAAACCAAACAATTCATTATAACCCTTTGTAATTAATTATAGCTTCAAGTAGCTATTCTTAATATACATAATTTACAGCTGTATGATATCAAGTATTCCTATCAAATACGAATAATTTTCAGACATCTCTTCGATCCATTGATGGTATCCTAACAAGTACAACCATTGTCGGCTCACGGTAGACATGGGAGTAATGGCAAAGAAGAGTGTATATCCACATTCCTCAAAGCCTTAACATCAGATTCAGTTTGGTATCATACCCAGGAGAGATCTTTTTCTCGAGTGGGGGTTCTCGCCCCTCCCGACAAGCGAAACAGTCAGCGTATTCTAAGCCCTGCCGACAGAGCAGCATTAAAGAAAAGCTGCACGGGACTTATATATTGGCTTATAAAATCCGAGTAAAAGGCGGTCAGAAACCGGGAAGAGAGAGAGAGAGAGAGAGAGAGAGAGAGAGAGAGAGAGAGAGAGAGTCAGTCAGTCGGATAGTCAAAGTTCTGTAGAAGGGGACAGAACCAGACTTCTGTCGGAAGAAGTTGGACAGTCGGTAACAGTCTGCTAAAGATGACGATCAAACGAACGCAAAAAATACGTATAATTTTATACTCTTAACACTCGTGATTAGTATATATCATATTCAATATATATCTATATATATATAGTCATCCACAGACAGATCTGTTTCGTTCTATCAGAACTCATCAGTGTGGCTAGACAGTAGCTTCCCGTAGCTGAGATCGAAACCCGGTTGACTCAAACGTCAAACCAAAGCTTCTAACCATTCAGCGACGAGGAGATATTAGCTGCGAAGTAAATTTTAAACGGTTATGAATCACAATTACTATTGTTTACATACATCTGTTCAACGGTAGCCGAGACCTCAATTCAACTACGAAGAGGCTTGCAATAGACGCTAATGGCAACACGATTACTTCTTTCGCCAGAGAACTCAACCCCACGGGGTAGGGGAGTATATATATCTCTATAGTCATCCACAGACAGATCTGTTTCATATATATATATATATATATATAATTAAAATTCAGTGCTAAAACCGTTTTAAATCAATAAAGTTGAGTGTTCTATCCACAAAAATATTTTCTGCTATGAAATAAGATGAAGTAAAAACATACGTGTCCGATCTTCAAGTGATCTTGTATCGATACAAGCAGACCAGAAGATCGAACATGTAAAAATCAGTTAGTTTGTTTTTTCACTCTCTTTTATTTCATTTTATAGTGGGAATATATATATATATATATATATATATATATATATATAGGGTATTACTTTTACTGGAGGTAGAAGGAAAACAGTAACAACGTTCACCCCTCTCTCTCTCTCTCTCTCTCTCTCTCTCTCTCTCTTTGAATTTCTATACTTTAACCCTCTCCCTTCTTCTGTCTCACTTTATGTTCTTCCCTTCCTTTTAAATGTCTATTTCTTTCTAACACGTTTTCCCTTTTGTTTTCTTCTTCCCATGTTTTCTTTCTGTCTGTCTTTTGCCAATTCGACTGATACGAAAGGACTTATATGTGTTTGTCCAACAAGACTCATGCCGCCATCTTGAATTCACGGATAAGCGGAAGTGACAATCTATATGCAATTAATGCTGTCATTCATGATGGGATCTATGCTATTTGTTTTAGAAATTCTATAAACAGGAAGTGACATCAACATTAATGGCCGCCGAAGCGCATCAACAATAAGAGAAAACATATGCTAGTATACATACATATATATGTATTTAAGTATGTATATAAAATTGATATTTGTAAGCCTTCCCTGCGGTTTCCTTTTTTAACTAGAAACTGAATACATTGTAGAAAAGCGTTAATTTCCTTTTAAGTTGAAAAAAACTATGCATATGTACACGCACCTAATATATCTTTTTTTTTTTTTAGACAGAGTGACAAATAGAAAGGATGAGTATAACATACAAATAAACATACACACACACTCACAAACTCATATGTGTGTGTGTGTGTGTGTGTGTGTGTGTGTGTGTGTGTGTGTGTGTGTGTTAGAAATATATATATACATATTAAAGGAATACGGACATCCCCTCTTGCAACAAGAAATATTAAACGACTTTCACAAAAACTTGACATATTACAGAGATTAGAGTTAAAAGAATAAACAAAACAACTACAGAATAAAGAATGAAGATATGCAACGTTTGTCATCCTTCGCTTTCCTTGTTTTTGTTGTCTTTGTTCGTCGCTTTTCATTATTTATCGTTCATTTTTGTCGGTTTTTAGGGGGGGGTTCTTTGTTGATTTTGTAGGAGGTGTAGGGGTACTTGTCTCTTTCAAACTTCATTCAGAAAAATTTGCGTTTAGGAACTTCTGTTCCTTCTTTTTTACTCCGGACCTTTTTCTCGAGATAAGACTTGTTTATAATTCAAGAACCTCTTGTGTGTATCTTTTTATTTTTTGTTTTATTTTTTGTTGTTTTTCTTGTTTTTGTTTATGCTTTTTTTTCCTTTTGCTTTTGTTTTTGTTTTCGTTTCGTTTTTTGTTTTCTTTCGTTTTAAGGACACTTTTGACGCGACTATTTGTCTTGTCGCTTTTTCCTGCTTCTGATGTCATTTATTTTTCTACGGTACATATCAGAGCTTTTTTTCCTAGTATTTATCCTTTTTGCATTCTTCTCCTCTCCTCCTCCTCCTCCTCCTCCTCCTCCCCCTCTCTCTCTTTCTCTCTCTCTCTCTCTCTATCCCTTTCTCTCTCCAACTCTCTTTCTCTCTCTTTCTCTTAACCTCTCTCCCCCTCTCTTACTCTTTCTTTACCACTCTCCCTCCAGCTCTCTCTCTCTCTCTATATATATATAAATATATATATATATATATATATATATATATATATATATATATATATGTATGTATACATATATCCATGCATACACACACGCACAAACACATATATAAAGCAGCGGATATATATATATATATATATATATATATATATATATATATCCACTGCTTCCTGGGCACAACAGATACATGATGTATTTTTAAAGATCCCATTACCAAATGATACTTAGACATGATAAGGTTGCTCTCTCAAAGTCCGTATCTGACAGATTAGCGACATATCTGTCATATCACAGTTTTTATGCCATACGATAACATTCCCACAGCGATCAAATCACGTGCATAAGAATCACCATGTAGCCATATTATGATATCACTCAACAAATGCCAACGGCTTCCAACGCAAATATTTTTATTGTGAAACTATTCGATGCATAAAATATACAATGGATGAAATTCTTGAATCGCTTATACACACACACACTCATATACATACATATATACATACATACACTTATTTTAAATTATTTATATATATATATATATATATATATTTTATTATGTATACAAATGTTATTATTATATATATATAAATATACATATATATCATACATTTTATATATATATATATATATATATATATATATATATATATATATATATATATATGTATATATATATATAATCATATTACAGTAGTGTATTGTTGACACTACCTTACTTGCTGGGTTTGTGGCAGATCAAATGCGGTACATTTTGGTGAGTGCTCGATATCTGTGATACAACTATTATATAATATGATAATAAACATATATATATATTAGTTTTTATATATATTTCATAGCATGGATGGTTATAAGGAACCACTGGTTTCATGCTGTCTTTATACGACAATCATCAGGCAGGAAAAGAAAGATTTTGGATAAATCGAAAAAATCGAAAAAAATACAGTCAAAAAATTTAGAATTACGTATAACTCTTTTGTATGTGCGAGTGCGTATGTGTGTGTGTGTGTGTGTGGATTATTGTACGGTCATGTATGTGATTGTTAATATGTGTATGTATATGATGGTACGATGTACGTAAAGAATATGGTAAATATACTATTCCTTACGTACATACCATCATAGATTACAATAACGTACACGTAATATAACATTAACACGACATAGGCAACTAATACAAATTATTCTAACGTATCAATTACAATTTAACGCAGAACATATTCCAATATATGAATACTAGTATTGCATAATACACCATAGTATATAACAATATACCAAGTCTCTTCTCACCATGATATTCCCTCCTCACTTATTATTCTTACGTTTTAAATCAAGTACCCATTTCGTCTATTATGCTTACTTGTCAAATCAAAAATTCATTTTCTTCATAATGAAATGATGATGATAAATTTGTCCCTTAGTTAAAATTATCACTACACACAATAAAAAAATTTATTTGGACAAATCTCCAACCGTCTCTCGACTTCCGCTACCTTCCGCTACACATCGCTACATATATATATTCATAAAACAATCTCAATTCTGCCACGAAGCACATATATCATCATACACTCACAAATACTAACAATCACATATATGAACACAAATAACAATACGCAAATATAATCTACACACAAAAAAAAAATGTTAAACGGAATTCTAATGTAAACATTCTTTTGACTGCATTTTTTCGATTTTTTTTATGTATCCAAAATCTTTCTTTTTCTGCCTGATGATTGTCGTATAAAGATTGCTAGAAACCGGTGGTCACAGATAACCATCCATCCTATTAAATACATATAAAAACTAATATATATTTATTTATTATTATATTATATATAATCATATGTATATAAAATCATTATATATATATATATATATCACTCATTTTTTATATATATATATATATATATAAGAACTACCGAGGGATAACACTTACATCCATAGCTGCCAAAATCTACAATGCCCTACTACGAAACCGCATAGAACCCAAAATAGACAACTTCCTTAGGAAAAACCAAAATGGCTTCCGGAGAAATAGATCCACAACCTCACAAATATTGACCATCCGGAGAATCCTTGAAGGCGTCCGAGCAAAAAACCTTCAGGCGACATTACTATTTGTCGACTTTACCAAGGCCTTCGATTCCATCCACAGAGGGAAAATGGAACTAATCCTACTAGCATACGGCCTACCTAAAGAAACCGTAGCAGCAATAATGATCCTCTACAAAAACACAAAAGTGAAAGAACGTTCACCAGATGGAGACACGGAATACTTCGACATTGTTGCAGGAGTACTACAAGGAGACACGCTAGCCCCATACCTCTTTATCATCTGTCTAGACTACGTGCTTAGAGCTTCGATCGACAAAATCAAAGAAAATGGCTTCGAGCTGACTAAGAAAAGAAGCAAAAGGTACCCCGCAAAAACAATCACAGACGCCGACTACGCCGATGACTTAGCGTTACTGGCGAATACGCCTATTCAAGCAGAGACACTACTGCATAGTTTGGAACGAGCTGCAGCAGGCATTGGCCTCCATGTCAATGCGCACAAAACTGAATATATGTGTTACAACCAAACGGGCAACATTACCACTCTAGACGGAGCTTCTCTGAGGCTAGTGGACAAATTCACCTACCTAGGAAGTAGCGTCTCATCAACTGAAAACGACATCGACACACGACTGACGAAAGCATGGACGGCTATAGATAGGCTCTCAATAATATGGAAATCAGACCTGACAGATGAAATGAAACGCAGTTTCTTCCAGGCAGTGGTTGTATCGATACTGCTATATGAATGCACTACATGGACGCTAACCAAACGGCTGGAGAAGAAACTTGACGGCAACTACACAAGAATGTTGAGAGCAATATTGAACAAGTCCTGGCGACAACACCCCACGAGACGCCAACTGTACGGCCACCTGCCTCCCATCACGAAAACTATACAGGTCAGACGAGCCAGACACGCCGGACACTGCTGGAGAAGCAAAGACGAGCTCGTAAGTGACGTACTACTATGGACCCCCACATATGGCCAAGCAAAAGCAGGACGACCAGCCCGAACTTACATACAGCAGCTATGTGAGGACACAGGATGTAACCCAGAAGACCTGCCGGAGGCGATGAACGATAGGGAAAAGTGGCGAGAGATGGTCAAGGATATCCGTGCTGGCGGCACGACATGATGATAATGATGATATCTATATATATATATATATATATGACGCTGACGGTATAAGAAAGAGACAGTTTGTAAAATCAGATTGATATGTTTTGCTAGTGGCTTAATGTCATCGGTGTGAAAAAAAATTACTTACCAATAACGAAATTTTCTCACGCAAATGAGAAAGTGTGAATATATATATATATATATATATATAGGAGAGTTTAATTTCTCACATAAAAATCCGGATGCATGTTGATAACAGATAATTCGTTGATTAAAAAGCTTTCTAAATTGTACCTGTTTTTATTAGAGGTGCAATTTGCAATTCATCGTCGATGTTGTCACTGTGCCGTACCACGACATTAAGCGTGTCATTCTTTTTTAGGTCATTGTGTTGTTTATCTGTTCTTTTCTTTAAATTTCTGGAAATTTAGCTTTTTTAACTCTTTATTTGGTTCAGTTGTGTTTTATGTCATACCAAAACTTATAGGTTAATTAATGCCAAATCCTGTTTATACATATATTATTTGTAGGCAACATTTTAACGTGCAAAAACTCATTTGTTTGTACATAGTTAAATAGTTTCGAGTATTGCTATCTCAACGCAATTGAACCCCAGTCACTGCCTTTTAGTACCTTTAAGATAAAATAAGGCTGTGTGCTTGTTTGCCACAAGACCTTTTTGTAGCATACAATTGGTACAATCATATAGGTGCTAGGCCTTGACATAAACAGACAATTGATCGGATAGGTCCTCCCTGACTGCCTGTCTAACTCAGTAAGGGCCAAAATTGAGTCCCTTGACCCCTTCTGTTGCCGGGTCACGGACAATTCAGTCACCAGTATCCCATACTCAAGTATTACGGGTTGCCACCTACAGCCAGTTGGTGATATCGTTGGGGGTCTTGGGTCTTACTGTTATATAGCCATGTAGAAGAGACCACAACACTTGTTTATAAAAATATATACTTCGTGTTTTTGACGAAAAAGTCAAAATGTTACAGGTATGAGAGAGAGAGAGAGAGAGGGGCGAAGGACTAGGACAGCTATATTTGACTCTGTATCTTCTTAAACCACGTTGTGATTCTATATTCGGGGACCCACTTAGTACTTCTTTGACAGGGATGATAAGGGCCACTTCTCAACAAGAGTCTACTGGCCCCCTGGGCCATGCCCAAGGCGGCTTTTGCTCTGACTGCCCGCTCTCCTGACTGACCGCCTTTTTTGTGGGGGTCGAAACTGTGTGCACCTGACTGAGAATCTCTTATAAATATATATTTTCCACGTCCTTGCGTTTTCCTTTCTGTTATCAATTCACATGATTTATTTCCACGGTGCCCTTGTTTACACTGGTACATATCCTCTTTAGAAATCCACATATAACATACTCTCAAAGGTCAATATGTAATATTACCCCTCTGCAGAGGTGCAGTCGGGGTATTCGACAACCCTAGCAGAGAGGACGGGGTGCGATTTTTCGGACATTGGTTACAAACTATTTCATAGATTCCTACCTCGACCTATTTTTGTTTTTTGTCAAATAAAGTAAAAGTAAAGTTGGCAACCGTAGTCGAGGGTGACCTGAAAGCTCTCTTTTCAATAGCTACTACACCAAGGTGCAGGGGAAGGCGCTATTTCTTTCTCTGGATTGGTCCACTTTACCCTTGATACGTACTTGATAATGTTGAGTGTTAAGTCAGGAGGTATCAAGTACTAATTTTTGGAGTCTTTGGTGTGACCTGGTATCTAAGTCGACCTGAAGATTTTTAGCACAAAATTCTGGGTTAGACCAATACCAGTTGTTTACGTTAACCCCTAAACATATAGTAGACTACTGTGGCATTTTGGTTAGTGTTTACAGTCAGCGCATCAACAGTTGGAAACGACGTGTGATATAGTGTTAATATAATGCTTAATTTTTATTAGTTTTATTATTCTATTTTAATTTCTGTGTTAATTTTTTGTATATGTTCACCTAACACGAGTTTAAGTTGGACCTGTTTGTAGCAATCTGCTAGAGTTACGTCAAGTATTGTATATGGATTGTTAGGAGTAATGTTCAACTGGTTGACCACTCTGTGGTAATGGTTCGGATTTTAGCCCTGCTATATAAGTCGGTCTCTAGTTTTGTCGAGATTTTTTCATGCTTGAAATGTCGACTTGTACTCCGCAATTTATGCTAGTTGTTGGATAATGTGGCGTTTGGTTACTTACCAGATCAAGAAACTAGTATCTCTAAAGATATCAAAATGTCACTTTTTATGTAGCTCGTCATGATACACGACAAGATTGTCAGAGAGAGGAAAATATTTTATATATGATATAGTTTGTCTTTTTTTGTTTGTTTGTTAGCTGATTTTATTTGTTTCAATTTTTGTTTTTTTGGGGGGGGGGTTTCTTCTTTTCTTCTTTTTCTTTTTTTTTTTTTTTTTTTTTTACTTAAGAGATAATTTTTAAGAAGTAGATCGTGGTGATTTTAAAGTTCCGCTCAGTGGGTGTTCTTTTTTTCTGTTTTTGTTTTTTTTTTTGTTTTGTTTTTTTGTTTTGTTTTTTTGTTTTGTTTTTTTTTCTGTTTTATAATGTTTAATGTTGTCAAATTAAATGCTTTCAGAAATTCTTCAAATATCTTTATTTCCGTAATGTATCATTTCAATATAAAAAGAGAACTATATGATCAGATATGTTTTTCAAGATTTTTTGAAGGGGTTCCTGTGGTGTAGTGGCTAAAGCGCTGGACTACGACATCTTAGTCAGTAAATTCAAACTCCAGTCACCCTATTACATTCTCTTTCGGTGTGGTTGGTTGGTGTGGTTTCTTTGTTTAATGGCATATCAACCTTTGTAGGTTATTTAAAGCCAAAGCTATTCTCCTCGAAGAACAGTAGTGGTACTATTTAACCCATAGCTGGGTGGATAAGGGGATTCATACCTTTCCCAAGGGTATTTGCCCGAAAGTGAACGTAATGACGCGACTGGAGTACGAACACGCACACTACGATTCTGCAGTTCATAGCTTTAACCATTACACCACGAGGACACCCCCTTTCTTTCGGACTAATACCTTTAAGAAAGATATGAAACCCTATATCTACCACCCCACCCCATATGGGTTAAATAGCCCCACTATTGTTCTACTGCAATGATGCCTTTGGAATTAAATAAACCACGAAGGTTGATATGCTGTTAAACAAAGAAACCGATCAATATCTATTGTTTGTTTTAATTTCCTAGGGTTATTAAAGAACCAACACAAATAGTTTTGAAGTTGTCTTTAAATTTTCTTCATATTCCGTGAAATAAAAGCAATTCATCATCATCATCATGTCGCACTATCAGCACGGATATCTCTGACCCTTTCTCGCCACCCTTCTCTATCGTCATTTGCTTCCGACAGGTCTCCAGGGCTACATTCCGTATCGGCACAGAGCCGCTGTATGTAGGTTCTAGCTGGTCGTCCTGCCTTTGCTCGTCCATGTGAAGGGGTCCATAGGACTACATCACTCATGAGTTCGTTTTTACTTCTCATGCAGTGTCCTGTATGCCTGGTTCGTCTAACTTGGATAGTTTTCATGATGGGTGGTAAGTGGCCATACAGCTGCTGCTTTATAGAGTGTTGCCTCCATGACTCGTTCAATATTGCTCGCAGCATTCTTGTGTAGCTGCCGTCAAGCTTTTTCTCCATACATTTAGTTAGCGTCCATATAGTGCATCCATACAGCAGTATCGACACGACCAATACTTGGAAGAAACTGCGTTTTATCTTATCGGTCAGGTCTGACTTCCATATGACTGAGAGGCTATCGATAGCTGTCCATACCTTTGCTAGTAGCGTTTTGATGTCTGTCTCGGTTGATGGGGCACTGCTTGAATAAAAGCAAATACTGTGTGTAAAATTTAAGACAGTATTTATAAATAATTATATGAATATAATTCTAAAAATCGTGAAATAAAACTTTTGAACATGATCAAAATTATTGGTCTCATTGTTCATTATTTTTCCAAAAGTATTTTTTATTTTTCATTGATGTGTTTATCGTTTTGTTTTTTGTAAAAGTCGAAAACATTTTCTGATTGATTTATACAGGTACATTTTCTCTGCTGTCTGAAATAATTATTACTTCCAAGTAATGGGTCTAATTGCTAATTATCTAATTAATAGATATCACTAACAACTTCCTTGTTAAAATTTTTCTCACTAATTATAGGCCAGCAGTAATTATATCAGCCAAATGCCTGCCTCCAATCAAAGACTTAAGTTGCATAGCTTCCAGGCCTTTACTTGGTATAGCCTAGGGTAGATTTCTTTCGAGATTGTTAGTTATAGTGTTTGCTGGTAATATTATACGTTTAGTGTCATTTTTTATATTACCTTTTTAGCTCTGCTTATTTTGTATGTCTTTGTTTTCTTTTCTTGTATATGAAGGGATAGATAGTAGTTTGTAGTCGTTTTCCATATATCTTTCTTCTTCTTTAACTTACGATAGTCGTTCACAAACTTCTAAGCCTCATTTAAAAAAAGAGCCTCAGTTGAACATTTTTGCAGTGGCAACACACTATCACTTCTTAAAAAACTAGAAAAACTCTTTCAAATTTCTAAATTTCTCTGCAGGTGATGCAAAAATGAAAAGTGCGTAACAAATCTAAAATCTGGATGAGGCTTAGAACTTTTAAATGACTCTCGTAATACTCAAAGAATATGGAATACTAAACAACATAAATAATAAAATGAATAAATCTAATCGATAAAAATCACGCTTCTTTACCTTACATCATAAGAATTCATTTTTACTAAGTAAATTCATTTTCAATTTGATGACGCTTGGCTACTTGAGAAATATATAGATCTGATTTTCCAGTCTTCTTTCTCATAATAGTAAGTATTCATCTTTCTATATATCTATCGATACATATATATCGAGAGAGAAAGAGAGTTTGCGTGATTCAAAAAGTATGAAACCATCTTTTTACTTGTATTTAAACTATCTAAACCTTATTGTAGCCCGGAAAACTTTAGTAGTAGTGGACATAATTTGGAAAGAAAGCTTTAAAAAAAATTCTTTATTTTATTCTGATAGATGAGAGGCAGTATGCTATAAAAGTACAATGAAAACGTTGACGTTACAAAAGTTCTCCTTCATTATATTGTTACCGAGACGATATGATGAAAGATAATAGACAACATTTTTAAAAAAAGAAATTTATTTATATCAACGCGGCCTTTTGAACCGGAAATCGTCAATTACTTTCTTTTATGTATTATTTTATTTTCTTGATGGCTGATAAAAGTATTAGTTAGCATCATATCTCTCTCTCTCTCTCTCTCTATATATATATATACAGTGACAAGCATAAGTATTGGATACATGTTATTTTCTGTTATAACTCTAGTTTATGTTCGCCATTTTACCAGATATTTGGTCAGTAATATTTCGAAAAGTTGTTTTAGTTGTATGTGGAAGGAAAATTAAAACTCATGGTTGAATCCATATTTTTTATCAAAGTTCAAAATTACCCAATTCAAAAGTATTGGATACATCAATTTAATATTTTGTTGCCTAGCCTCTGTTTTGTTTCACTGCTATTCTAGAGAAGAACCTTCAGAAATCTGCAACTTCTTTAGGACATGGTCGGAATTTTGTGCTTCAACACGACAATGATCCCAAACATACCGCAAAACTTACAAAGGAATGGTTTGAAAATAATGGTATTAGTACTCTCAATTGGCCAAGTCAATCTCCTGACTTGAATCCAATTGAGAATTTGTGGAATACTTTGAAGGTTAAAGTTCATAAGCGGAATCCACAAAATATCAAGCAATTAGAGGAATTATGCAAGGAAGAATGGGGTAAAGTAACGCTGGATCAGTGCGGAAAACTTGTGACCAACTATAGAAAGCAACTGGAAGCAGTGGAACAAAACAGAGGCTAGGCAACAAAATATTAAATTGATGTATCCAATACTTTTGATACTTTTGGTTCTCTGGTTTTTTATTGACAGTCACTAGGTCTGATCGTCTGGCAGAGATTAGGTGATCTGTTGGTATCTTAAAATTCCAGAGAACTTGGGGTATCTCATTCTCCTCAACGGATTCTTGGTTGTGCATCTACTAATTGTTAATATGGTCAAATTTCAATTTCTTGCACAATTCCAAGTGGATCACCTTTCCCACCCAGTCGTCTCTAGTCTTGTATTCTTTTTTCGCTAATTTACTGCATTTAGTTTTCAAGTGGATTTGTAGAAATTTATTTTCTTGCTTCTATTTGCTATGAGTGCTGATCGTTGATTTAGTATTTTGTTTAGAAAGTCTTGAAACTGACAATCACCAATCACCGTTGACTCGATGTCTACACTATCCTAATTTAGATATACATAATCTTTCTCACCAATATTTAGCACAATTTATAAATATAGCAAGCAACATATATATATATATATATATATATATATATATATATATATATATATATATATATATATATATATATAATTAACCCAGAAAAACGGCACATCCTTGTGAGATTTTTATTAAGACGATTAACTTAAAAAGTTCTAACTTTAAAAAATAAAACAACTTCCATTCCAATTTAAAGCTGAATGATAATTTTGTGGGTGTCTCCACCGCACAGGGCATCATTATTTTTAGTCAAATCCAAATTCTTAATATAACGTAGATAACTATGAAATGTTGATTCGAAGCTTTCACACCGTCAATAGAAGCATCAACAGTATCAGAAACCGCTGCTACAACGGTCACCTACAAGAGTTCTGACAACAACAGTCACTGTTGTTAGTTATGCCAGGATTTAAAATGCTTTAAATTACTTGGAACAATTTGTTTGTTCTTCGCAACTAGCTCCTTGAAGTTATTTTTATTGTGTAGGCAATTAGAAAAAGCAATATTTATCTAATTTAGTTCTATATTGACAGCTTCTTTGACAAAATGTTTGTTGTAAAATTATTAGCACATTTTTTGATTTAGCAATAAAAGAATTTTTACAGAGAGAGAGAGAGAGAGAGAGAGAGAGAGAGAGGGAGGGAGAGGATAGTATATGACACTTTCGGACAAATACATTTGGTAAAAGTATGAAACCTCTTATCCCACCTACCCCCAACTACGTGTTGAATAGTACCGCTAATGTCTTTTTAAAAGGGTGGATTTGGCATTAAATTTCCCACGAAGGTTGATATACCATTAAACACAGAAGCCAAACCAAATCCTACTGTTGTGTTGCAGGTGTCTTCAAAAAAGAGAGAGATAAAGACGAGATGAAGAGATGAAGACGAAATAGGTACGTATTTAAACCCTGAACTGGGTATGACACAACGTCAATTTATAAACGGGTTACATCTGGTTTTAAAGAAAAGTTTTTTTTGGGGGGGGTCTTGAACTGGTTACCTTACCAAGAGTAAGCAACCCAGTCTACCCAACTATTTACCCATAGATGGGTGTGAGAAGAGATGAATTAATGCTTTTCCCAAAAGCATTAGCGCGAAGTCAACGTAAACAGCCCTGTCCTGAATTTGAACTTGGGTCTCTGGTTCTATTTCCTACGTCGATAAACGTTACGCTAAGTATGACTCCCTAATGACGACGCGATAGGGTGTCCATATCATGTAGGAAAAGACAGACACGTGCTCACAAAAAAAAAATCAACTCACATTAATTCTGGATTTTACATGTTCTTTTTACACGGGAAAATAGGAAGAGCTTTCTTGCTCTGTTGATTAAAAAAGATATATATTCGGCTAAATTGGAGCCTACAACCAATAAGGGGTTTTGCTTAGCCCCAAAATTTATTAGATGACTTGTCGCTTTCGCGGTAACTAACTGACTTTCCTTCTAAAGAAACAGTCTCTTGCCTGACTGTCTCTCGCACCTACATTGAGAGTTCTCATGATTAGCATTTTGCAATAAGCCATATGGCCGGTTACCAGAATCGCTGGTAGAGAAGAAGTAATCTATACTTTACACTGAAAAACTGTTATTTCAATGAAACTTAATTTATTCCATTGTATGTATGAATATAGTTCAGTTTTTTGCGTGTACCTAAATCTTTATGCGTACATATTTTTCTGGTACAAAGATTTCGGATTTTCTTTCACAAAATTTGTATAAGATATTGAATGAAAGGATAGATAGATAGATAGATAGATAGATAGATAGATAGATATTTTTCGTATCTAAAAGCAATAGTCTTGTGCTCTGGGAATACGTATTTTTTTAATTCATTAAAAAGCAGTTGAATAAAATATATGGCTACTTAGCTAGTACCAAATACTTCCAGTTGCAGAAGGGCCGTTTGTTTCCAGCATTGAATGAAGGCGAAGTTTTTAGCATCATAGTGCTCCATACCAGAGATCACGGGCAATCAAACGGTTTGGTTGATGAAAGTGCCACCCAATTGAAAGATTAAATATCCTCGAGCAGATGTGGACAGAAGTAAAAAAAAAAATTCTTCAAAAGAATCTTCCCAATCTTGAAGAGTTATGGCAACTGAGTCCCAAAGAATGGCATCTCGTACCTATGAAGTTGGTGAAGGATTTCAGGGCGTTTCTTCCCACGCGTATTGAAAGATTTATTTAAGTTAAGGAAAACTGCATGAAATATTTACCAATGTACAAGTTCTTGAAATTAATCATCTGTAAAAAAAAAAATTCTTTTCGAGCTACTTACCTATTTAAATAGCTAATTTTGAGCATGAGGTCCGAAAACTTTTACAAAGTACATTTTGATGGTCTCCTTAGAAATAGTACATTCGAGACAAATTTGGATTATGGACAATTCAGAGTGTTGGGATTGAACCTGCAGCCTCCACATGATATCGCTCAGAGGCACTTTCTAACCAAACACATTATCCATTGCGCCATGTGTGAATTCACACTTAATTGCTTGGCAAGGACACATGGCGCAGTGGATTTGGTTGGAAATTATTTCTGAATGGAGGTTGCAGGTTCAATCCCAACTACAGGTAAAAATAACAAGGAATACTATAACTTAATACTAGTACCTGGCCATGGCTTACATGGTTTGGTTTGGTTTGTTTGGTTTTATGGCATATCAACCTTTGTAGGTTATTTAACGCCAAATCCATTTTTATGTAAATAATCTGTTCTATTGAAAACAGTACACAGTTTAATTGTCAAAAACATTTCCATTTCAAACTATTTAAGCAGTTATATGTAATAATTCAGTTGAGTGTAAATACAGTTTTAATGTCGAAAAACAGTTCTATTTGAAATAATTCAGTTAAGCATAAGCACGCAGTTTAAGTGTAAGTACGGTTTAATTGTCGAAAACGTTTCTATTTTAAGCTATTCAGTTTACTCAATTCCTTTTAGCATAATTATGCTGTTAGTTCTATTTAACCCACAGATAGGGCCCTATCAGGTGCTACTACTCCGGGCCAGAGTGGACCTGGGAGCGATGGCAATGAAGGGGTACTCCGCATTCCCCAAAGCTCCAGCACTGCTGGAACCTCACCAACAGATTGTTTAGTGTCATAAACAGGACACTCGTTAGGGGGGGTCTTACCCCTCTGCAGAGGTGCAGTCAGTGTATTCTACAGGGCAAGTCATGGCTTGCAGAATTGGAACAGTCTACATCCGTGGATTAAATAAATGGTTCGATCTGAGACTCTGTATAGGTTCAGCGCTCGGCATGAAACACCTGAAGAAAGCCAAAAGATGTATCGGCCGAAATAAAGATGAGGTCAATAGACCGAATATCCCAAGTGAAAAAATCATCAAGCTTCGTTTCAGAAATTTAGATAAAGTAATGACGTCTAAAAGTCTAAAGGATTCAGTACCAATTTTTGAAAGAATATTTCTTTCTTTTTGGTGCAAAACACAGGATATCGCAAATGCACCACCCTCCATGCTCACCTGACATTCAACTCCGTGCCTCCTTTTCTTCATTCCTAAATTGAAAATTCATCCCAGCTGTAAAATTTGAGGACGTCGAGGACATTAAAAGAAATATGACGCCTCAGTTTAACGCTTTATCGGCTTGATGAATGCATAGTGAGCTATTTTGAAGAAAAAATTAATGTTTAATTCCTTATTCATTTTTACCTTGGTAAATACAGCTTCAGGATCAATACTTTTTAATACACCTTTATATCTTATTTGTAAAAAGTTTCCAGTAATGCAGTACAAAATCTTTTGTTCATATAAATAATAAATTCATAACATCATCTTTCAATTTCTCATGTCTATTTCAGTATTTCTATCTTACTCCTATTATCAACTCTATTGTTTATTCCATTAGACTAGAACGATTACGCTTTTGATTTGATGAATACTTCGAAGAATTTTTTATATCTTCAAATCGTTAGAATCGCTGACGAGAAAACGAATTTTACACGGGGTCGAACAAAATGATTCAAAGGTGAGCGGAGTGGAAATTCGAGTCTGGTGACATCGACTGGTCTCGGTTAATGGCTATTTTTAATTTAAGGTTCTGCATAAAGTAAATCTTCTTACAACTTGTATACTGAACGAGATGTTCAACTTGGTTAATACGTCTCCCTTCTGGCCGCTGTTTTTTTAATAACTTATATTGGGGTGTAAAGGCCTGCTGCCTCGAAGTAAGTGAGTTCGATCCTTAGTCGCGTCATTATGTTCACTTTTGGACTAACACTCTTTGGAAAGCTGGTGAAACCCCTATAACCCCACACCAGCTATGGGTTAATGGTATCACAGCCGGTTTTCTACAAGGACGGCTTTGGCATTAATTAACCCACGAAAGTTGATATGACATTAAACAAAAACAAAAAAAAAAAACAATTTATCTATTAGCACATTTGTACCTATCACTTACACCTGGTTTGATGAGTTTCTTTTCTGAATAAAGTGCAAGACTGTATGTTTATATTAACATCCTAAAAAATTAGGAAGCGAATGTACAAGAGTGAATTATAAAAAACAAGCTGTTCAGGTCGGTCTGAGTTGTACAGGGAAATAATGAATCCGTAAATTCTTGCAAAAGGTATATTGTACCTCAGCATCATTGTTACTCACGTACACACGCGCGTGCGCTCATACGCGTGCACGTTGTCCCCCGGCAATATAACCTGTCGATTACTTTGCCCAGAAATGCCCCTCTTTTTTAATGCGTCATTCGCACGAGCCAATTACTAACTGTAGCCTTGAGGTTTAACAGTTTATACAGCTTTCAACAATTTGTAATGCAGAATTCCATTTTAATCTATAGATTAAGCGTCATATTTGGCCCTAGGAAATTTTGTAACTTCATGGCCCAGTCATTCCCTGTAAATAGATAAATAAAAAAAAGTAAAACGATAATAGGTAAAGAGTTATGTGTAAAATGTATTAGATTCAAAGTAAAAGGTACAAGATACCAGATAAAAAGTAAATGGTAATGGGTAAGGGTTATTATAATATAATATAATATAATATAATATTATGCTGTAACCCAAAGGGTCGGAGACCAGTCAGAGAAATTTTATTAACCAGAGGAAAAAGAAACCGATTTGGATTTTGGAAGAATAGATTTGTATAATACAAATATGTAATGGCGGAATGGATTTTTGAAATGAAGTGTTGATAACAAAAAAATGCGTCATTTTCGGTAAGAAGGAATTTGACAAAAACGAATGGTTTGGTTACAGAAAACCAAATTCGGTAATTTTTAATTAGCGAACATTTCTCAAAGGGGCTAGCTATGTATGTTCATCAAGTCAGTCGCATGGGCCTATCATTACAATCTTCGGTATCACCCATAAATAAGTACACCTTGAATAAAAATTTTTATAGAAAGGTAAATTTCTTCTAAATTAGATATATTAGAACTTTATTATTTTCGGTTGAACATTATATAATAAAATTTGTCCATTATTTATTTACATTCATCACCGGCATTGAAACTCTTTAAAAAAAAAAGAAAAGAGGATATTCAAACTATATAAAGAGTTCTTATATTTGAACTGTTACATGTTTATAAATTTGGAGTTTCATTGTTGTAGAATTTGGGAATAAATAACACCTAATAATATCCGTTTCCATTGTGCAATGTTCCATTAGAAATAACACAATGGTATCATTGTTCTAGAAGTTTAATTTTCAAGAAAAACTGTTTGTTTTTTAGGGAGTGGTCAAATTGGCAATGACTCATCTAGACTTTATTTCCATGCCTTAACGACAGCAGTCGAGATGCCTAGACATCATCACTTTCACAGTTCAATCCTAACACAATGAATTGTCCATAATCCAAATATGTCTCGAATGTACTATTTCTAAAACTTTAAAATCACCCAGTCGTTCTGAGAGCCCGTAAAATACACCGACTGTATCTCTGCAGACAGGTAAGAACCTTCCTCAACGAGTGTCTTGTTTAAGACTCTAAATTGCATCTGATGGCCAGGCTCCAGTCTTGGAGTTTTGAGGAATGTGTAGTATACCAATATTGTCATAACTCCCAGGTCCACTCTGACCAGAAGCGGTAATACCTGTTAGGGTCCAATCTATGGATCAAATAGAACTATTCAATTATTTACTGTACTTGAAACCATTTAACTGTGCACAATCATCATCATCATCATCATCATGTCGTGCCGCCAGCACGGATAAAATTGATTAATATCAAATAGAATTATTAGTGTTATATAACAATACTTGAAACCATTTTACTGTGGGCAAACAACCGAGCTCTGGCTCGTTTAAAAAGAATTTTATCTATAAAGTATTCACTAAAAATTATATATATATATATATATATATATATATATATATATTTCTTATAAAACACCATGGTAAAATAAGTTCTAAAATAGGGAATACGATATGTACCAATAGTGTTGATGGGAACAAAACGTAATAATCTCCCTTTCTTGTGATTCATGGACAAAGCCTCCGTGGCCGTTGATCATGTGACAGTTTGAGAAGTGAACTCTCTCTCTCTCTCTCTCTATGACCAAGAAGGTCCTACTGATAGGATGTCCACTTCAACCTCTGCTATGTGGGAAGCACGTGCGTACAAATCACCTTACGAGAACTCGGACTACACCAGAGCTACGTAAGTGTAACTTCTGACATTCATTACTTTCTTCTTGGAGCAACTATTGCGCTTTTATTTAGTATGGTTTGAAACAATTATTATTGTGTATCATATATGTAAATATTAAATGTTTGCTGTTTAACTTTTCGTGTCATGTAGTCTGTGTGGTTGGTAGTTCAGGCCACTATCATTCACCATATAAAATTCTTATAGCGTCATCCGATCATTTACAGACGCATGAGTCCGCAATTGGTGAGTACTTGTTGCATATAAATGCATACCGATTCAACTATCCAGAAGACCTTTCCGTTCTATATAGGGTTCGAACTAAGTATCAACTCAACATCTTAGAAACTGTTGTTGTTATGTTTTGACCCGGCCAAAAATGCCATTCAAGGTGATGCACCGGAAGGAAGTGACACATTCTAATGGCAGTTATGAGAGGAAATCGCGTGGGCGGAAATTGGCTGATGAAATGGAATGTGGTAAAAAAAATCCCATGATACTCTCATAGACTGACGCACCGGAAGAGAGTGACCTCTGAACTGCATGACAGTTATTTCCGCTTGATGACGATTAAACATTCGATTTCAAAGATCAAGTGGGCGTTGAACTATTATATAGCTCAGTCAAGACAGAAGTCAAGCCAGTTGAGTTGCAGCCAGTTGGAGAGGAGATGTGGTAGGGAAAGCCACATCAGGCCGGGGGGGGCCTTTGGGCCCTGATGAGTTGAGGTCCGGAGAAGATGCTAATAAGATGCCGTAAAGAAAGCCATCGCCCAGCAGAGTGGCCTCTGGACCTCCGGTTGATCATCTGAGAACGAGAAAGACACAACGTTGACGGCCATAAGTTTGGGGTCAAAATATTTGTTATGTTCGATCTCCAGCTCCCTCTCACACGCAAACCTTGAGTAACTCTTTTCGAACCCTTGCAATAAAGTGAGAGGTAAATATTTTTCTAAAGAAGTCTTCTTGCGTCTGTCTTTATTATTGTGTCGTTATGATGCTGTAGATGACAATATAACATTGTGGTTAATACACAATATCCGGTGTAGTGTAGATAAGAGAGAGCTCAAAGACAAATTAGAAATATTCGGCGGAGGTGGGGTAGGGGGGTTGAATCATTTACTTGATCTGGAGAATAAGGAATCTTTTTTTGTCTCCATCCTATTTTAAGGTCCTTTTCTTTTAAAACCTCATTCCCTTTTCATTTTACTGAAAATCGATTTCGAAAAAGAATTAAATTTGTTTTAATCGTTATTAAAAATGTTTTCTATTTTGCAACTTATCTATAAACGAGATTTGGTATTCAATAACCCACAAGGATTGCTATGCCGTAAAATACAATCAAACTAAAATCTAAAACTTCAGCTTTGATATTTTTATCACTTAGAATATTCGGACGTTTGTCTTCATAGCTATATTCCCACCGTTTCAATTGATATGTCCTTCGTCTGTTTCATGTCAAACTCGGGAACATATAGAACATCAAACTATTACCCTTTATTTAATTCACGGTGGTATTCCAATTTTGTTAACTATGACCGGGTACAAGTGATAAGTTATATTAAGTATTTTTGTTACATTAACTGTGTAGGTGATTGAACGCGGAAGCTCTTGATTATTTCACTCAGATGCACTTTCATAGTGAACTCTTTATCCACGCCGCTATATGTCTTGCTCGACGATTCAGATAGAATTTTGGGGAGTTGTAGACCAAATGTTAATATGCTGATTATTTTGTGTGTGTGTGTGTGTGTGTGTGTGTGTGTGTGTGTGTGTGTGTGTGTGTGTGTGTGTTTTAACATTTTGTTTTTGTTTTTTGTTTTTGGGGTGTTTTGTTTGGTTTTTGTTTTATTGGGGGTGTTGTATTTTTGTTGTTTTTGTTTGTTTGTTTGCTTGTTTTTTACTCGATTATTGTAATTTTAACCTTCCTTTTTTTATTTTAATATCAAATCTCTTACATTCTACATGAGTAAATACCATAAGCAATTTACTTTAACACTTTCAAAACAAACTAGGGCTTTTTTGGCGATAGGCAACTTAAACAAGTCCGCTCTCCTCTCACTCCTCATCCCAGATACGCTAATAACATCAGGAGCGATGGCGCAGAAACTTTTTTGCTGTGGTTGAGTTAACGCCCGCTACCCTGTCGTAAGGCAAACAAACAAATGTCTGCCTTCCCACCTGGGTGGGTCACCCGAATAAATAGACTATTTTTACTTATTGTTTATTTATTTTCACTATTTTGTTTGTCTTTTCCTCCCGCAAGGAAAATACCCCCCTAGCTTTTTGCCAGTAACAATTATTGCAGCAGTTGTAAAAACTATTAAAATTTGGTCATGAAGTGCTCTGTCACGTGATTAGATTTCTAATAGGCTTTGTCTGTTATTATTATTGCGAATACTGTTTTGTTAAGGACATCGCCTATGGTCAAAATCTTGCAATTATTGTCGTTATCATAGTTACTGTTGTTGTAAAAAATGATAATAGTTATAACATTATTATCATCATTATTAGTAGGAGCAGTGATCTTGTCTGAAGTGATGGTCCAAAGATGAATGCTGTGACGTATGCTCTCACGTCTCGAAGTTTGTCGGAGTCTACTAAGCTAATAGTTTCGTTTTTAGACATCAAGAACCGGAAATTATTTTATCTTTATAAATTATTTATCTTAGTTTAAAAATGGATTGAATGAACAGATAAATAAATTTGTTTTTTTTGGGGGGGGGTATTTTTTGTTTGTTTGTTTTGTTGGTTTTTTTTCTTTTTTTTTTTTTGGTAGGGGGTTACATTAACGCGTAATTTATTGAACTGGAATTTAAAAACAAAAATGAAAAATGACGTAATTTTTAGAATTTTTAGATTCATCATTTTCACAAAACTACGGGTCTGTGACTGGATTTCAGTACACTTCCTGGTTTTACAACTCCACTCGAGCTAGTCATTCTACTACGTTGGTTATGGGATTTCTTTTTCCAAGATTGGTTGCTCTTACAAATGCTAGAAACCTTACCTTACAATTAAAACGTTACAATAATGAATTCCAAGCTGTGGAATGAAAAACTGATGGCTCACTTCTACATCCTAAAGTAATATCCCTAAATGACGTCTGAGCATATTTCACAACGTTCATTTTGGTGACCATCTTTCATAAAAAAAACAAAAACACAACCAACATGAATAGCTATTTGTATTTCTGGAAAATAATTCGAAGTTATTCATATATCTATCAAGTTATCGGATAATCTCTATTTGTTAGTTGCCCAGTCGGCTGAGGCTGTAGAATACACCGACTGATTCTCTGCAGAGGGGCAAGACACTCCCCATGAGTGTCCTGTGTATGACGCTAAGCAATCTGATGGCGAGGTTCCAGTGATGCTGGAGCTTTAAGAAATGCGAAGCACTCCTTCATTGCCATCGCTCCCAGGTCCACCCTGGCCCGGAGTGGTAGCACCTGATAGGGTCCTATCTATGGGTCTAATAGAATCAAACTACGTTATAGGCGTTGGTTCCCTAAGCTGCTAAGGAGACAATCATCTGGAAGTTGCAGGTTCAATCCTGACTGCAGGCAAGTAACAATACAGGAATTCTTAACACTTGTACCCGGTTATGATTAACGGAACCAGAACAGGTGACCCTCGCGGATTCAATAAAGGACGTAGTCCGAAGTTCTGTGTAGGCTTCCAAGTTCGACAAAAATTCGAAGAAGGCCGGAGGACATATCGGCCGAAACGTTGAGGAAATAACAATAAAGATTAAGACAATAGTCTGAAAACCCTTAATGATAAAAATCATCAAGCTTCGTCTCAGAAATTCAGACAACTAAACTGCGTACATATGCTAAACTGAATTACTTGGAATAGAACTGATTATTTGTATAAAAATGGATTTGGCATTAAATAACCTACAAAGGTTGATATGCCATAAAACCTAAACAACCAACCAACCATGTATTTGTTAGATATAAGAATTTTGTGGAGAATGCCGTCTGCACCAAAATTCGTAATCTTGTCAAAATCTTTTTATCGATTTAATGCTAACTTTTGTATAACATTGGTAAAATTATCTACCGTCATTTTGTAGTAAACCTTTGAAATAAAAGTTAAATGGAAGAATATTTGCTTGATAAGAGTTGATTTTTAAAAGGTACCAAGACTAAAATTCAATTCGATAGATTTTTAATCAGCAATTTTTTCGCAACGTACAGGATTGAGTGTGTACAACACTTGAAGTTCGATTCTCACTAAGTGCTCCGTTTTTATTGCCTTGTGTCAAAACTTAGCAAAGATTAGAAAATAATTACCAGATTGGGGGGGGCGCTGAAAGTATTCAATCTTAAATAAGCTTTAAAATAGATAGAGGATACGAAATGCGTGAGATAGATAGATATGAATTACGGGAGATAGAGTCAAACTAACATAGAAGAAGAATAATAAATCACCCATGGTTGAAGTATAAGATATTCACATTATTTACAACATACAAATCTGTTCACAAATATGTAATTAAAAAAATAACTGCAACTGCGATAAAATTGCCAAACGTAACAAGAATGATGATGAATGATTCTAAAGATATTAACGTTGATGATTGGCAGCCTTTCTGTTACTGTCGACGATCTGTTGAAGTGTAGATACATTGTAAAATATCACTGCCAACAAGATGATTATTCCTCTCTGTCGTTTGCCTTTCATATATGCCGACATAATACAGTATCATCATCATGTCGTGTTGTAGCACGGATATCCCTGACCCTCTCTCGCCACTTTTCCCTATCGTTCATCGCCTCTGGCAGGTCTTCTGGACTACATCCCGTATCCTCACATAGTTGCTATATGTATGTTCGTGCTGGTCGTCCTGCTTTTGCTCGGCCATATGTGGGGGTCCATAAGAGTACATCCCTTATGAGTTCGTCCCTGCTTCTCCAGCAGTGTCCTGCATGTCTGGTTCGTCTAACTTGAATAGTTTTCGTGATAGGAGGCAGGTGGCCGTACAGTTGGTGTCTTGTGGGGTGTTGCCGCAAGGACTTGTTCAAGATTGCATGCAGCATTCTTGTGTAATTGCCGTCTAGCTTCTTCTCCAGCCGTTTTGTTAGAGTCCATGTAGTGCATCCATACAAAGTAACTAATTTGTTGCAATAATTTGTATTTGATCACTTTATTTGTGGCTAATTTTCTTGCTTGTGTCACGAAAACTTTGAGACTATTCGTTCAATAATGATCATAATAAAATAAGCTTATTAAGTGGTTACATTTGAGAACTACGATTTAAAAACAAAAAAGACAAAAAAAGTATTTCAGCTTTTCTTGTCGGCATTTGTCGGTAAAGAGATCCCTTCTCCATACTGTACTTTCTCCATTGGAAGTTTTATGAATAAGAGTGTATGAATTACAACAAAAGTTTTAAGACGGAGGCGTTATATTTATTACGTTAAAATTCAAGTGAAAATGTATGTACAGCTGGGCAACTTAAAAATGACGATGTTTTGGCGTCCCCGCTGCTATGTATCACTCAATCCAGTACGAGTCACAGACATATACCATCAATGCCAATTCTAAGTCACAGATGTAACACCGAATCCAATCCAGGTCAAAGATATATCGCCTACTCCAGGTCAGGTTGTATGCGTGCAACCAAATCCAGCTCGCGTCACTGAGATATCATCTATTTCATTTCAGGTCACAGATACAAAAACGAATCCAATCCTGTTCACAAACATGTCGCCTAGTACAGGTCAGTTTGCATGCGAGCAACCCAATACAGTACGGATGACTGAGATATAACCAATTTCATGTCAGGTCACAGATGCAAAAACGAATCCAATCCTGAGTACTGACATATAACCTAGTCCATTCCAGGTCACAGACGCAAAGCCAAATCTAATCCAGTACGAGTCACAGACATAGCACCTAGTCCAGGTCAGGTTGCATGTGTGCCACCCAATCCAATTTGGGTCACTGAGATATCACCTATATCATTTCAGGTCACAGATGCAAAAACAAATCCAATCCTGAGCACTGACATATAACCTAGTCCATTCCAGGTCACAAATGCAACACTGAATGCAACCCTGATCACAGACATAGCACCTAGTCCAGGTCAGATTGCATGTGTGCCACCCAATCCAGTTCAGCTCACTGTGATATTACATATTTTATGTCAGGTCACAAATGCAAAACCAAATCCAATCCAGGCCACTGACATATCGCCTAGTCCATTCCAGGTCACCTATTTCATTTCAGGTCACAGATGCAAAAACGAATCCAATCCTATTCAAAAACACATCGCCTAGTACAGGTCAGTTTGCATGCGAGCAACCCAATACAGTACGAATGACTGAGATATCACCTATTTCATGTCAAGTCCCGGATGCAAAAACGAATCCAATCCAAGGCACAGACATATCGCCTAGTCCATTCCAGGTCACAGATGAAAAACCGAATCCAGTCTAGGTCACAGACATAGCACCTAGTTCAGGTCAGGTTGCATGTGAACCACCCAATTTAGTTCCGGTCACTGTGATATTACATATTTTATTTCAGGTCGCAAATGCAAAACCGAATCCAATCCAGGCCACAGACATATCGCCTAGTCCAGGTGATGTTGCATGCATGCCAGTCCGGGTCACTGAAATATCACTAATCCAACTGCCGTCACAGACGCAAAATCGAATCACGTGCAGGTCACAGACCAATAATCCAATCCAGTCCTAATCACAGACGTATCACCAAGCCCAGCTCACAAAGCCATTTTCAAAAAAATAAAAAAAAGACCAACAATGGGTTATACAATGGTTGCCACAGTTCCAGCTGAACACAATGCAAAACTAAGATAAAATGAACAACAAGGAAAATATCTCTAGTATCCGAGAGAACTTAAGAAACAAAATGAAAGAACATGAAAATGATTATTATTGGTGTGTCTGGATGATCTTTGAAAAGAGCTTTAAGAAGGAGTTAAATCCAAGACTTGTATCCATTCTGACCACTGCATTACTAACATCAGCATCAATGCTGAAAAGACTGGGGGGTTTTTTTAACAGGGATGATATTTATTGTCACTTGATTTTCAGTGAAAACTCCCCAAATACAAGAATTAAAATAGGGATAAAAAAATAATTGTGCATGTGAATATTGTAGCATGCTCACACTGCACTTATCTCCTGTTAATGTATCCTAAAGATATCATTAAATCTGCTTTTTTAATGGTTTATCGGCCACAATAGACGCACTAATCGGATAGCAGCTCTGATTCCAAAAAGCCTAACACCTTCCTCATTGCTCTCCAGGCAACGTTGCTGTCACCTCAGTAAAAACATACAATCAACAATGGACGCAGACTCGAACATCCCGAGAAGGAATGGGGAGCAGGAAGCAGGGCGCATGGTCCAGCCCTTTAATGTGTCATTTAGTGCAAGTGCTGATCCTTAAGTGCATCAGGTGCACCAGTTGCGTCGACTTCGTGAAAGAAGTAACCTTGGGGCAAATATATATATATATGTGTGTGTTTGTGTGTGTGTGTGTTTGTGAAAAAGAGAGTATGTGTGTGTGTGAGAGAGAGAAAGAGAGAGAAATGTGCGCCTAACAAAAAATATGTAAGGAATCTGCTAAGTCTGAAGTTTTGCTAAACATTGCTTGCTGAGCGAACACCTTTTCTATTTTTATCTCATTCTGCTAGTATATATATATATATATATATATATATATATATATATATATATATATATATATATATATATATATCAGACGGTTTATATCTGTATATCTATATATATATCTATATGTACGAAGGTCGTCACAAAAGTTCATAGGCTAACCAAGATATTCTCATGGAATGTGACCAAATGAGTTTTATTTTTCCTCATAGTTCCCCATGCTGTCCACACACTTCTTTCATCGGTGTTGCAGTGCTTATATCCCATTGGTCAAAAGAGTCATCAACAGCTGAGATGACGTTATCATATGAACATTTTAGTATATATATATATATATATATATATATATATAATCAGTCTGTTCGTAGCTATTTATCTTTATAGATATCTATCTATCTGTCTGTGTGTCAATCTATCTATTTGTCAAGTCTTGAGTATGAAAGTAAACTGCATACGATGGTGAGGCTACAGTTGTGGAGCTTGGTGGAATGTGGAGTACCCCTTCATTGCCATTGTTGCTTGGTCCACTCTTACTCGAAGTGGTAATACCTGTTAGGGTCAGATTTATGGGTCAAATAGGACTGTTTAACCATTTAACTATGTGCAAAAAAATCATTGATCATGAATTGTTAGTGCTACGTAGAAATACTTGAAATCATTTTACTGTGTGCAAATAAAGCTATTAGCGTTAGCAATTCTTAAAACCACTTAACTGTGTGCAAACACATAATTGATTTTAAATTAAATTTTTTGTGTTAGATAACAATGCTTAATACCATTTAATTGTGTGCAAACATAGCTCTATTCTAGAATAAAATTACCCACAAACTATTCACTTACAAATCATATATACAGATATGGATAAACAAGATTTGGCATTAAATAACCATCAAGGGTTGAGCTGTCATTAAATCTAATATCCTAAACATATCTATCTTTCTCTACCAGTCTGTCTATCTGCGATACTCTCATATATCAGTTTATTCATATCTATCTCTGTCTATTTATTTTTAAGTGCATCATTAACATCTTAAAACATCCCTAACATCTAAAAAAAAAACTTCCACAGTTCTTTAACCAAAACTAAAATTAAATACCTATATACATGTTAGGACAGAAATACCTCCCACATTTCAAACTGTCATCTAAGCAAAGCAAGTAAACTTAGGCAAGTGGTAATAGTAGCTCCATCTAGCTAACGTCTTACCATGTTCTTTTTTACATACGATCATACTTTGGACCATTGCACACTATACATTTGCATAGTTCTGTAAAATGTTGCAAAGTTTGTTTCTTAAAGAATGGTGAATCAGGAAATCCAACTAAAAGAGTTTTTCGTTTTCATTTTATGTTACATCGAAATGATGCTGTTCTGGATAGAATATTTAACCCTTAGCAGTATCAATTCTTTTAACTAGAACAGAATCATTCCAACGTAACATAAAATGAGTACAAAGAGCTCCCCATTTAGCAGTTATAGATTCACCAGTCTTAGAAAATGTCTCAACTGCAAAAGTACGCTATGTACCGGCCCAAGCCATGATTCTAACTGATCACATCTGAAAATGATAAGATATTTGCCTGATAGAACTACCATTGCTTCTTGTTTAAGTTCATTTGAACCGCACTAGTGATAGGTATTTCTGCCACACCGTGTATAAAAGATGTACTTATTTTTTAAAAGTTCATATATCTTGATACTTCTATAGCAATATCTCATCGACTGAAATCAATGTCAATATAAGTAAAGTATGGACTGATAGTGTCAGGTTATCGACCATATGGATTCGGTTTTGCATTTGGGTGCCCAATTTGGAGGTACCCGTGGTGTAATGGTTATCGTCACAGGATATGGACACGGTGATACGAGTTCAATTCCTGGACAAGACTGATTGCATTTCACATAGCACTAATACCCTTGGGAAACGTATGAATCCAATTATTCTCCCTCCAGCTATGGGTAAATAGTAGGGCAGACTAGGTTCTTCAGCCTTGGTGAGGCAATTAGTCTAGGAAAAGGAAAACTCTGAATTCAAACCTGCTAAACTCCGCTTAAAAAATTGACCTTGTGTCATATCCTGCCCGAGCGGAGGAGTTGGGTAAATAGGATCGACCATATGGAAATTCGATCTCTCTGTAAAAAAAAACGAGAATTCTTCCAATCAGAAGCTGAGTCAATGTTATTGTATGGCTGCACAACAAAATACATAGAGAAACTGCTTCTACCTTCTGCGTCTAAATCGTCTCCCTAGTCACTGCTTACTTATTCAATTCCTATCTGGGGCTGGTCACTCTCGTCCTCAAAATTTGAGTCGTATATATCGAGCCCGCAATCCCCTCCAATTTCCGAATATGGACCACCCAAATTTAGGTACTTAAAATGGCTAAACCCTGCCAGACCACTGAGCCACGAATGTCAGTGTATGGTAGACACGCAAAAAACATCTTTTCATCTAAAAAAAATCATATTCATCTGATTCGGATTTTATCATTTTTTTCAAACTTTTGACCAAACTTCGAATTGATCACTACACACATATCTATAACCACAACATGCATACTCAACGTATCCTTACACCCACACACACACTCATACTTACACAGAGATATATTTTCGTATATATATATATATATATATATATATATACCTACAGTCAGGTTGTAGTTATACACATATATATATACACACACACATACATGCACATACATCAAACTCTATACTAACACGCTCAAGGTACATGGTGTCAAAGTTTAACATTCGCTTTGAAACGAAGTCTTCGTAATTTAATGGCTAAATTGCTGGACAGCGACACCGAAGTAAGCGAGTTCGAACGCCAGTCGAGCTGTTACGTTCATTTTCGGACTAATACTCTTAGGAAAGGTATGAAGCCCCTTATCACCTCAGCTATGGGTTAAATAGTATCACTATTGTTCTTTTACTAGGACGGCTTTTGCATTAAATAACCCACGAAGGTTGATATGCAATTAAACAAAGAAACCAAACTAAACTAACATTTGTATTGTTTATCTCTCATAGAACATTTTAACTGCATGCAATTTCTATGCGACCAATTTGAAGTCAATGAACTTACATTTTAAACTCTTCCCGCGTCTTTCCGTCTGACACACATGTGTTTTAAAAATAACACAAGTTGAATAATAAATGGTGTGTGGGATGTGATATGTCCGATCTGGTGTTTCCAATGAAAAGAATGTTGTTCTTTTTCAAAACTGAATCTTTTTGATGGGTCTATCTGAGGAATTCCAATCGTTTCATGCTTGAAAGAAGCACAAAACTTCAAAAGAGAAACAAGACAAACAATTACTCGTGGTGAAAGAATCGAAACAAGACCAATTCCAGGAATGTGTCAGCCTCCGACGCTTATACTTCGACTTACATATACATAGATATGTATACTGCTAAAATTTTCATTGTTTGAACATATACACTAAATTCACTATAATAAAAAGGTTCGGTTTGGTTTCTTTATTTAATGGTATATCAACCTTTGTAGGTTATTTAATGCCAAAGCTATTCTCCTAGAAGAACAGTAGTGGTACTAGTTAACCCATAGCTAGGAGGATAAGATGGTTTATATCTTTCCCAATGGTATTTGCCCGAAAGTGAATGTAACAGCGAGACTGGAGTACGAACTCCCTTACTACGATTCCGCAGTCCATCGCTTTAACCATTACACCACGGGGACACACCCTAAAAAATAAAGGACTAAAAAACATGTAACATCACATCAGTGTTAAAACCCATACTGAGAATATTACAAAAATGACTTAACAAATTAAACCACCTAAAAATATAACATTTTTGTCCACTGACACTTACACCAAATATTGATTCTACTAAAATTGGCTTGAAGGGAACTCTGGTGGTGTAATGGTTAGCAAGCTATACTAGCAAACCTACGCAAGTGAGTTAGAGTCTCATTGGGTGCCCAATTTGTATGGCCTTGTGCCACATCTAAGCAAAAGGCTAAGTAAATTACGACAAAAATTGGCTAGAATACTTTGAAGCGTGCAAGAGAACTGAAAATTGCCATTACTCAGATTTATGAAAACGATCAGTTTTCGCTGGTGTGAAAACCTCTCATAATAATAAGTGTAGATTATGTTGAGACAGAGACTAATGGTTAATTACATAAGTGACAATAGAAAACTGACACAAAAGAAGTACAAAATTAGGCACTATTTGGAATTGTGCAAGATATTAAAATTTGACCATACAAATAAATTGTATTTGCACAACCTCTGTCTGAGAATATGGGACACATAAAATTCTCAGGAATTTTTAGATAAAAACAGATCCCACAATCCCAGCCAGACGACCAAATCTAGTGTTTATTAACATAAAGAAAAGAACTTGGGTAAATTTTTACCCTTTAGCCCATCCTATTTTAGCGAAAACTAAACATCAGATTCAACTTTGGCGAATACACGTAAACTGCCAGAAAAAATATTCGCAAAGAAAATTTTTTGAAGAAAACCCCAATATTTTACAATTTAAGGAAGGGGATCACTTGGACATATAAATTTAACGTAAAATGATCACTCATTTCCAGACTAGCAAGCATTACTGACGACCAGAGATAGCGGTAAAGGGATGTGTAACCAAATTTTTAAAAGATGGAGAGAGTGGAGGCGTTAACTTAGCTTATTTGGGGCGGGGATTTTTTGCTAAATTAAAAAAGGGGTGGAAACAATATTGGGGGGGGTCTTTTTTATAAGTTGTTTTATTTTCTTTTTTTTATGCTGAAACATGGGCGTTTTTTTTATTTTAAGTCTTTTCATCACTTATAAGAAAAGAAAAAAATCCCACTCAATATTGTTTCCACCCTTTTTTTATTTAGCAAAAATAATCTCCACCCTTTCCATCTGATTTCCCAACAAAAAAATGAAAAATAGAAATTGGTTACACGTCCCTTTGCTGCTATCTCTGGTAGTCAGTAATACTTGCTGGTCCGGAAGTGGGTGATCATTTTATGTAAAATTTATATAAAAAAGTGATCCCTCACCAAATTCTAAAATATTTGGGTTTTCTTCAAAATTTCTTCTTTGCTGATATTTTTTCTGGCTGTTTATATGTATTCGCAAAAAAAAAAAATTAGAATCTGATTTTTAGTTTTCGCTAAAATAGGATGGGCTAAAGGACAAAAATTTACAAGAACTTGTCATCAAGTGGATTTTGCAATTCAAGCAGACCACAGAGTAAAAATAAAAGAAAACGAAAAGATAAACATATACTTGGATCTTGCCAGAGAGCTGAAAAAGCTACGGGCTTCTGAAATCTATTGTCTATAAAACTATTTACGAGAAGTTAAGATACCATCTTTTTGGGTCCCAAACAAAATTGACTGAGGAACAATTGAATTGAAGTACGGTTCTTCGAAGAAAGTAAATAATGGCTTGTGCCTTGACAGGATAATGCATCAACTAAAATACATGTAAGTAAAAAAAAGTAGTATATTTGTGCTGGTAATATATGCACAGTTTTATTTGTATAGTTATAAACGTTGGATTAGTAAATGCTCGTAGGTACTACATATGACGTAATCATTAGCGAGCTGGATTAGAAGACCATTGTTCGTGAATTCGATTTTCACGGTACCCGTTACTTCCGGCCTTGTACCACAGCTACGTTTAGTAAATATTTATACCTTAATTTTGGGAACTCCCACGTATATGCTTTTTTTTATACCTATTAAATGTCTTGGTGTGTGTTAATATACTTAACGGTTTGTCCTTGTAGATGGTGTTTTACGTAAAAAGATTTCTGTGTAATTGATTGTGTGAAATAAATATTGTCAAATAAAGGCTAATATTTATTAAATGCGAGTTGCAGATCATTTTAACTTTGTTCCCAGGAAGATTAAAGATGTGAAACCAAGCCCTAATATTTGTTTATATAACATGGGAAGTAAGGTCTCGCTAGAGTCAGTCTCAGATGATTCTTATCAAAGACGTATATATCTGCCTAATTCTTACTTTCCAATACCTCCACCCTACGCCTCTCTCTCTCTCTCTCTCTCTCTCTCTCTCTCCCTCTCTCTCTCTCTCTATATATATATATATATATATATATATATATATATATATATATATATAAATTCATATGTAAATAACGTATTTGCACACTACAGCACAAAAGAGCGAAACATCGAAAAGTCCTCAAAAGAAGACTCCAGTGGTCTGAGCTACGCCAAACGGGGAGACCTTTGCTTTTTTAAGTGTAGACATAAAATAAATGTAATGCAAAGGGCACGACAGTTAACTTACCCCCAGGAAGCCAGTAGGATTGAAAGCAAACACTCATATTGGGCAATCAAAATTAGAGACTCCACGTGTGGCCTTCTCGTTGACGTCGGAGAAAAATAAATCAGTCGCAATTTTCCCAAACGTCTCACCCACCGCGTTGGTTTCTCTGACAGAAAATACAGTCGGTTTCTGCCGGGCAGGCAAATGACCGCCTGGAAAATCCAGCTACTACACAACTAAATAAGACAAACTATATTATAAACATGTAAAGGGGTTTCGAAAAATTCGATATTATTTGAGAAGTGCCGGATGTTTCAGAAAAATCGATCTCATTTAGAAATCTAATAATTTGATCAATTCTCAATCAAATGATCTCAAATTTTAACAGCACATGCAGAAACAACTGAAAAATTCTATGTTTAATGTTTAAATGCCTTTTATTTTCTACTTAATGGCATTCCTATATCTGGAAAGAATAAAAGATTATGGAATTTTGTGTTGTTTCTTCATATGCTGTTAAAAATGAATGAGAATTGGTAAGTAATTAGATTATGACATGATATCAATTATTCTGAAACACCTGTATTATTCTTTATCAAACTCTAACCAAAAATAAAATTGCAGAAAAAAATATATATATGCGTGTATATATATATATATATATATATATTAGGGTTGAGCATGTGTCTGCATACTCTTATTTTTGGTCCCACAGTTTCAATGCAGTAAAGTTTGGTGATAAATAATTGATAATTATACCCGTTTTAATTGTACAATATTCCATTGGAAATAATAAAAATCTGGTATTTGGTTTTTAAAAAAAGTTAATTTTTACGAGAAAATCGGTAGTAGTGTACCTATTTACGCGCAATAATGTAGGGCAACCAATCTGAGAGAAGATGAAATCTAAATTCAAATCAGCTGTTCTCTGCTATTCAAATTGACTGCGTGTCACATCCTGCTCTATGTGGAGGGACAGGATATATATATATATATATATATATATATATATATATGTGTGTGTGTGTGTGTGTGTGTGTGTGTGTGTGTGTGTGTGTGTGTGTGTGTGTGTGTGTGTGTGTGTGTGTGTGTGTGTGTGTGAAAAATAAGTCGAAAAGTGGATAAACCGAAATACAGACAGCAGATTCATTTTCGTCTATTCCACGAAATATCAATTAAATCCGTTGTCTGTGTGCCGTTTTATCCTCTTTTCCACTTATTTTTTCACATCTTGTCCGATTTTTCCAATCTACCATTTTCTCCATATATATATATATATATATAAGAGAGAGAGAGAGAGAGAGAGAGAGAGAGAGAGAGAGAGAGACGTGTTACGTAACGATTATCGTCGTAGAAAATGGATTCAATAGGCTGAGCTCTAATCCTAGATAAAACTTTGTATTTCCCTTAGCTGTAATCCCCATGAAAAATCCATGAATCAATCTCTTTACTCTCCTTCCTCAGCCCATCATCTCTGGATAAACAGCATTGTATGCCGGGCCCTTTAGTCTTAGTAAGGCTACCGGTCCGGGAAAATGATATTTCTTAACCCAGCGGTTATAAGTCAAGGCAGGTATCATTGCTTGCTTCTGGTATCATGTAACCTAATACAAGCGGTCACTTGTTTTTATTTACCCAACCCTTCCTCTTCGGTATAGATGTGATACAAGGTCAATTTTCTTAAGCGAAGTACAATTGGTTTTTATTTAGATTTTTTCTTCTCATAGATTGGTTGTCAAACCAAAGTTAAAGAAATCAGTCTACCCTACTATTTATTCATAACTGGAAGGGGGAAGATATGGATTCATATCTTTTCCAAAGTAATTCGCCGTTAACAGTTAAACTAAGGGCAACAACCACTCAAATGTTACTTAGATAGAAGAAGGGCACCTCCAAGTAATCTTGTCATTGTCCAGAGAGGTGTCACAAAAGGGAATTACTTTGAACCGTACTCTAATAACCTAAAAAGGTTTTTCGGATATGAACATGACGTATAAATATAAATATTTCTTAAAGATTAAGTTTTATGTACACACACAAATATATACGAATTATATATATATATATATATATATGTGTGTGTGTGTGTGTGTGTGTGTGTGTGTGTGTGTGTGTGTGTAGATGAGTAGTTCTATCAATTCATCTGTTGGGATGAGGGAGTTCCAGTAGTGTATTGGCTAATGTGCTGGTCTGAGAAATCGTAGGAAACTAGTTCGAGCTCCAGTCATGCGAAGACTTTAAAACCGTTTACAAAATTGCGTATCGATTCATCGTGGTATTGTAATTCAAATAGACATTTATTCGTCAATAGAAATAAGATTATATTGCTATTGTAAAGTGTCCTCAATCTTTTCTTTCTTGACATTGATTGTTATGTGTCTTTGTGTTCTGGGTCGACGCAAGAGTTTATAATCGAGGTTATCTTTATTCAGTTGTTGTTGACACTAAATTTGAGACAAAAATCAGCAAAAGTTGTTGGTCAAAACTGGCAAATTAATCAGTTTTTTAAAAAATGGTCTAAGTGACTTAGGATCATCGTAATCGTCTAATAATCTGATTGTTCGAGGTTCGGCTAAAAGTTCATAGACGGACCAAGATGCTCTCATGGAATCAAATGAGGTTTATTTTATAACATAATCCCCCATGCTATACAAACGCTTCTTCGTGGAGCAAAAGTCTTATCTAGGATTGGAGCTCAGCTTGTTTGAACCCATTCGTCAAAAAAAGCAGATATGACGTCATGATTGAGCTTTTCAGCCGATAAATTCTTCAGCCCATCTTCGTATAATGTTCTACTAGAGAACGGTTTAAAAGAAAATTAACTAATAAAAAAAATCTCTGGAGGGTCTTTACTTATGGGCGATACAATGTAAACTATGATCGGACATTCATTTGTGTGTGTGTATTTAAATTGTTTTTATCATCAGCTGAAACTGCACACTGTTTCCAAATCTTTTTTATGTAAGACCTCCAAAAGTACCTGCCGCTACTCTCTCTCTCTCTCTCTCTCTCTCTCTCTCTCTCTCTCTCTCTCGTTTTTTTTTTCTTTTAAATAAGACGTGTATCACTTAACCTCTGACTTCAATTCTCATCGATAAACTGGATTGAAACTGTTACTGTATTCATATTTACTTACAAAAAAGAGGATTCCTCGTGGTATAGTGGCTAACGTGCTGGACTGTGGCATCAAAGTAAGCAAGTTTGAGCTCCATTCGTGCTATTACTTTCACTTTCGGATTAACATCTTTAGAATATGTATGAAACCCCTAATCCCTTCTTGCTATGGTTTGAATAGTATTTCTGCTGTTTTTCCACAAGAATGGCCTTGATAGTAAATAACCCATGAAGGCTTATATGTCATTAAAAAAGAAAACAACCGAACCACATTGTTTTAAAAAAAATGTAAGCAAATAGATATTTACGGATGTGGCAGCTTGTGAATTAAATGCCCGTCCCGTATTTCCAACAGATGTGTGTCTTCGTGTGAATATGTAAGTCTACGTTTAACTGTGCTTCTACACTGTCTTTCTTCTCTGTGTGTTTTTTTTTTCTGAGAATTTTTACCAGGTTGGGTTTTTTTTTTGTTTTGTTTTGTTTGTTTTTTTTTGTTTTTTTTTGTTTTTGTTTTTGCTTTTTTGGGTTTTTTTTGTTTGTTTGTTTTTTTGGAGGGGGTCTTTTCTTAGAAATGCGACGAGATTACTTTTTTTGTTTTGTTAAACTCATAATTCGCTAACCATTGACTGATAACTCTTGAAAAAAGATCAACTATATTGCCATCAAGATTACACTAAAAAGATTCCCCCAACCCACAATAATAAAAACATTATCTAAACTGCAGCTATTAGAACTTATTACATGATAGAACTTATTAAATGACACGCACTCACACACGCTCACGCACTCATATAAAAACGCACTCACATACACATGCACACACGCATATATATATATATATATATATATATATATATATATATATATATATATATATATATATGAAGGACTCTGCTATCGATCTCCATATATGAGGGCCCAACTGTTCCGTTAATTGCCTAGTCAGCTGGGGCTGTAGAATACATTGACTGCTTTTCTGCCGGGGGGTAAGACCCCCCACCAACGAGTGTCCTCGATATGACACTAAACAATCTGATGGTGATGTCCCAGTAATACTGGAGCTTTGGGGAGTGCGGAGTACCTCTCCATTGCCATCGCTTCCATTCCACTCAGGCTCGGAGTGGTAGCACCTGATTGGGTCTTATATATGGATCAAATAGAACTAAACTATGTTGGTTGAGATGGGACTGTTTTGGCATTTAAACTGCGTACTTATGCTAAAATGAATTGTTTAAAATAGAACTGCGAACTTGTACTGAACTAAATGGCCCGAAATAGAACAGTTTTCACATTTAAACTATATACTTATGCTAAACTGAATTGTTTGAAATAAAACTGTTTTAACATTTAACTCTGTTAACACTTAACTCTTACGACGGATTTAGTGGTAATGTTTTGTTCTTTATTAACAGAGGAACTTCATCAAACTAAACAATTCTAGCGTTCTTCTACATTTTAACAATTGAGGAAAAAATAAACTAAGGGAGAATGTAAAACGGTATAAAAGGAGGAAAAGGGTCTAAAGACGAGATAGATATAGAAAAATACAAAAAATGTTTAGTCTGAAGAAGTTCTGTTAATAAAGAACAAAATATTACCACTAAACCCATTGAAAGTGGTTAATTTATTTACTTTTCCATTTATTTTTATCATCTTGTCAGATTCGCCAAAATCTACCATTTCTCCTACTCTTTATATATATATATATATATATATATATATATATATATATTATATATATATATATATATATATATATATATAGAATACTTAGTCCAGGATTAACGATTAACGATTCAACTTGGGTAAAAAATGGATTAGATAACTTTGACGTTCCAATGGGGGGGTATGATTCCTCCCAAATAGCAGACCTTGTAGGATTATATATATTAAATATGCTTACTAGAATCATTAGTCCTCAACAAGTAGGTTTGTACCGAGATGATGGGTTATTATATATCCCAAATAGTAATGGCCCTCTTAGCTCTAGCATACAAAAGAGGATTATAAGGGCCTTTAAGTTTTTGGGATTTAAAATAGAAATCTCATCAAATATTAAAATAGCCAATTTCTTGGATGTGACTTTAGATCTATCAAATAATTCCTATAAACCTTTCATAAAACCCAATCAGAACCCATCGTACATTAATGTTAATTCAAATCACCCTAAAAACATAATCAAGCAAATCCCAAAAGCAGTAAATTTAAGAATAGGTAAGCTATCTGCAAATGAAAAGATTTCAAAGAGAGTAGTAAAAGATATATAGATGCCCTTAAAAATAGTGGTTTTAAGGAGAATTTTAGGTATTTAAAAGAAAATATAACAAATGAAATTACTAAAGAAAATAATAATTACGATCAAAAAAATGAAAATAGAAAAAGGAAAATTATATGGTTTAACCCCCCTTTTTGTAAACTAGCCAATATAGATGTAGGTAAATATTTTTTTTTGAGACTGATAGATAAACATTTTAAACAAGATAATATATTACATAAAATATTTAATAGGAAAACCTTGAAAATAAGTTATTCTTGCACTAAAAATATTTCTCAAATAATAAATAGTCATAATAATGAATTAATTAATAAATTTCATAACCGAGTAAATAATAATAATATTAATAGTAAAAAAATAGAATGTAATTGTAAATCTCGAAGTAAATTAAATATTTGTTTTTGTTTTAATATATCTATTACTGCATCTTTACGTGAGATTATTAATATAAATTTAAATCTAATTAAAAAATATCTGTAATTTAAGTCTAAATGTAAAATTAATTTTTAAAAAAATTGTTTTAAAATAAATTTACTACATTGCCAACCGAAATTTAAATTTAAAACGGAAGTGGGCTTAATGAAGAGATAACTCTTCACCCCTCTTCTATACCCTCCCACTCTTCTATCCCCTCCCACTCTTATGTGTCTACTCTAGTTTTTTTATCTAAAAGATCTGATGAAGTCCTGTTAATTTTTTTTCGTGGTTTTGAAAATTTCAAAATGCGTAACAGGATGGAAATAAATTTATAATCCTTTGTGATTGGTTTCGTTGTTTTTTCTTATATATATATATATATATATATATATATATATATACTAGTTTCTCCTTCTCTTTATATATATATATATATATATATATATATATATATATATATATATATATATATATAATATATATATATATATACTGGTTTTTGTTTATAATTTATTTTTTCAGTGATGGTAAATGACAATGCTTCAGCTAAAAAAAATAAAGAAAAAAATATGCTATTCACACAGCTGGAATCTGTAAACAATCACAATAAATACGACACCAACAGATTGAAAGATAAAGTTAGAGATTAGTTATGAGAATGATTTAGGGGACTGCAATATCAATACCTCTCATGCCTTCATTGGTAAAACAAATACTACAAAAAACAGGATTCCTGGAGACAAAAGATTTCCCAGTTGGCTGAGGCTGTAAAAAAAACCGACTGCACCTCTGCAGAGGGTTAAGACCCCACCAACAAGTGTCATGGATATGATACTAAACAATCTGATGATGAGGTCCCAGTGATTCTGGGGCTTTGGGGAATACGGAGCACCCCTTCATTGCCATTGCTCCCAGGTCTACTATGACCCGGAATAATTGCACCTGATAGGGCCCTATCTATGCATTAAATAGAACTAAACAGCATACTTATGCTAAACTGATTTGTTTGAATTAGAACTGTTTGACTAAACTGAATAGCTTGAAATAGAAATGTTTTGACAATTAACCTGTGTACTTACATTTAAACTGCGTACTTATGCTAAACTGAATTGTTTGAAATGGAACTATTTTTGACATCTGAACTCGACTTACACTTAACTGAATTGTTTTAAATAAACCTTTTTTTACATTTAACAGTGTAAACAAAATCTATACTTATACTAAACTGAATTGGGTGAATTAGAACTGTTTGAATAAACTGAATAGCTTGAAATAGAAATGTTTTCGACAATAAAACTGTGTACTCATGCTAAACTGAATTGTTTGAAATAGAACCGATTATTTGTATAAAAATGGATTTGGCATTAAATAACCTACAAAGGTTGATATGCCATAAAACCCAAACAACCACCCAGCCTTGAGGCAAAAGAGGTATGAGTTCGAGTCTCACCGAGAACTTACCCTTTAATAATGTCCTTGATTTGTGCTGTTCCTCGCTATTACAGAAATGATTACCCTAAGGAGTTCAGATAAAAGAAGAAAATAGTAACCAAAATACTTGTCAAAATTGTATGAAAATTGTTTTAAAAAAACGAGGGGATTTTGAGGTAAGGGTTAAAGGGGCAGAAACAAAGTTGTTGTTTCTCTTTTTGTAGTTAATGACGGGTTGTGCACGGGGAGGATGTCTGAAGGAGGGGAAATTTCTTTGATGTTGTCATCCGGCAAAAAAAAAAATGGGGGAGGAGAATCTGAATGCATGTGTGGATTGGTTTCCTTTACAACCGAACTGACACACAGACACACAATCAGAAACATAAATCTTGACTGCAGACGCAACAATATAATTTTATATGCACATCCATCACATTGGACATAGATAGATAGATAGATAGATAGATAGATAGATCAATCTTTGGTTGCTGAGGGAAAAGTTCTGTTGCTTGATTTGCTATGATAACTTTAAAGTTGTTTTTTTGATTATATAAAGCACTGTGTTCTAATCTTATCTCCTTCATTTTAGGATTATTTAATATCCAGTCGAATAGATTAAACCAATAAAAATCAGTGTACATGGGACCTATTTGAGACACTAAATGCTTTACGAGTTTAAAAAGAACACATCAGCTTCAGAAACGGTGAGAAATATTTGCACTGTTTATGGATTTCTTTTTTTTTTCTTTTTTTTTTTTTTTTTGATGCAAAGGAAGAAAATTAGAAAACATATTAGACCCAAAAGACCTGACCTTGATTATTGAAATTCATTTTTCTAGTATGAAGTCGAATGTCTAAACTAAAAAGCCAGATAAATAAGGCTGATAGATAGATAGATAGATAGATAGAGAGAGAGAGAGAGAGAGAGACGAAGAAACCGAAATGGAAAGATAACTCTTTTTTTCTAAATCATGAAGCCAGTTTCTGTACTTTTTGAAAGGATTCCCTTAAAATACAGAATTGGGCAAGTGCAACTTCTATATTCAACGTACTTGGCTTCGTGCAAATTTTCCTTCTTTCCAAAACGGAAAATTTGTCTCAAGGATAAAATTTGAGGACATGAGGCTATCAAAAGAAATACGTCAGCAACATCGCTTCCCACCATATCAAGAGAAGTTCTTTGACAAATAGAAAATTCGCAGGAATAAGAGTGTTTTAAATACCAAGGGAATATCTTGAACAAAATTTGCAAGTCATTGCTTATTCAACTTTTTCTTTGTCGATACAGCTCCAGTCTCAATGTTTTTAACGCATCCCACATTCACACACACATACGCGCGTGCACACGCACGCGTGCGCACAAATATATATATATAAATATATAAGTTTGCAATATATAAAAAGTGTTCAATATCGGTGATAGAATATGTATATCTAAATTAGGATTGCGTAGATATCATATTATTTGTCTGATGATCATATTGGCAGGAAATTGACAGTCGCCAAGTTTCTTTGAATACTCTATCCTAACTTATATATTAAAAGTATATATATATATATATATATATATATATATATATATATATATACACAAAGTGTGTATTAGTCTGGCACACGGCAACAGTAATAAGGAACAAATTCATGACACTTATCGAGCGGAGGTATCGAATGGGTAAGATTATCAGTTATTTAATCCTGATTTATATCACACAAACATGCTGATGGGAAAATGTTCTTTGATGTGGATTAAATAGACAATAAGTTTCAACACGACATTTTTAATTCGGAAAATAACAGGCGAACAGATAAAAGACCTTTTGTTGGCAATTTGATCTTCAAATATATCCAAGTAAACAGCGGACTTTTTAAGAGAAAGACATATCGAAAAACAAACCTGTCAGGTAAAATTTTATTGAAATTTGAATGTTTGTATTTATCATCCCTAAATCGCTTGACTTTAAATATAGAGCTGTTTTTGTTGTTACCTTTTCTTTTTTTTTTTTTTTTTTTTTTTTTCTTGTGAGGGACATCCTAATTATAAGTTCGGATGAGAACATTTTGGGTAATTAAAAGTTCGGATTAAAATTATTGACAACTGAAACGTGCAGATGAGAAATTTTGATAATTAAACGTTCGGATGAAGATTGTCGGTAATTAAACGTTCGGATGAGAATTTTTATGGATTAAAAGTTCGAATAAAAAGTTTTGGGAAATTTAAAGTTCAAATTTAAGACTTAAGGTCATTAAAAGTTCTGATAAAAAATTAGGGGTAATTAAAAGTTTACATGAAAATTTTGGGGTAATTAAAAGTTCGCTTAAATTTTTTTTAGAAACTAAAAGTTCGGATAAGCGTTTTTGGGTGATCAAAACTTCGAATAAAAAGTGTTGAGTCATTAAACATTCAGAAAAAAATAATTTTGGTTATTAAAAGCTCGGATAACAAACTTTAGTAATTAAAAGTTCGGATAACAAAATTTTGAATAATTAAAAATTCGGATGAGTATTTTTGGGTAATTAAAATTTGAAATTTAAAACATTTGGTAATTAAAAGTACAGATAAAATATTTTGCCAAAAAATTTCAGATTCAAATTTGGGGGTAAGTATAAGTTCGGATAAAAAATTTGGTACGTCAAAGTTTGGATATTGGTAAATAAAACTTCGGGTGAGAAATTTTGGTAATTAAAAGTTCGATTAAAAATTTGTGTGTGCCCAGCAATCAAATCCATTGTTTAATTTCGAACTTCATTTTTGGGGTTTATACGAGACGTAGCATGTGACGTACATGATCTAGAATGCAAATGGCTGCTTCCACTGCTCCATAAGTAGTTCCAATGCGACGGCCTGTCGTCCAGATTTGCATAATACTATGAATTATCACTCAAAGCTACTTTTAATCAAGGGAGGTCATTTAACCTACCCACACAGGGTTTAATACAACGCTTTAATAGAAGAGACACATTATTTATCATTTTCGTTTGGGTGGTCAGAAACCTAGTAGTCTCTATGCTCGAGCTGCTACTGGATGGAGAGATATTTTCTAGTTTGCGCCATTCTTTGGCGTGACACTTGAAAGTAAAGTACCTTTTTTCAAAACATTAAAGAATCATTTTACCTATTTACAAATTGTATAAAATATTAAACAAAAATACTATTCAATTCAGCTACAGCTGTTTACTAAGCTTTTGCTCTGGTTGCTTACAATACTAGCCGTTAGCTTAAGTGGTCACTCATCTAAGTATTGAACAGGTTCATTGCTATTTAACTTCGGTGAATGCAGCTACTGCTGAATAGCAAATGTCGTCAGTAACGTCAGCAAAATTAAAAAGGGAAAATTAATTTAAAAAAAACAAAAAACAAGGAAACAAACTACCATATAACTTTAATTTTAAAAAATGGTCCGCCCTCTTGATAGTAAATACCAAAGTGAATGTATTGTATTCAAAGCTAGTGTATAAATGGATGGGCAAAATAAAAAATGTAAACGTGGTACGATAGACAACAACTATGGAAGGCAGTAATTACTGGGGGTACAGTTACAAGACTCAGCATTCCTATCCGAGGTCGCTGTTAAATCACCTGAAGAAGGCCAGAGGTGAAATTTGGCCGAAATGTAGTGAAGAAGAAACAACACACAAAAACTACTAAGATGAGGACAAAAAGTCCGCAATAAATAAAAAAAAATATTTCTCAGACTAAGAAGCCTCATCTCAAAATGATTCCAATTAAAAACAATTAAAAATTCGGTACGGACCTGACTATGGAGGACCAGATAAGGAAAACAAATAATTAGATTTATAAAAAAAATTAATCCTCATCATATCTTTGATGAACTTCCGGAGTTTTCTCTTTGTGCATGTTGACTTTGTGCGCTGTCAGCGAGGCTTAGAATTCGCTGACTGATACAGTCCAGTAGAGGGACAAGCTCCTATACCAAGGAAAAGTTGTGTCCTGGGTATGACACTAAATTGTATAAGACCAAAAAATCCATCCTTGATCGCCCCTTCGGGGCCCGTAGCGCAGCGGATAGAGGCGTTGAGTCTCTACGGTTCCAGGTGAGCATTGTCAGAAGATAGCGGTTTCAATTCCTACCCAAGCCGACCAGAGGTTTACTTGGTCAAAAACGTGGTGCAATAAACAACAACTATGGAAGGCAGTAATTACTAGGGATACAGTTATAAGACTCAGCATTCCTATCCGAGGTCGCGGTTAAATCACCTGAAGAAGGTCAGAGGTGAAATTTGGCTGAAACATAGTGAAGAAGAAACAACACAAAAAAACTACTAAGATGAGGTCAAAAAGTCCGCAATAAATAAAAAAAAATTAATCCTCATCATATCTTTGATGAACTTCCGGAGTTTTCTTTTTGTGCAGGTTGACTTTACGCGCTGTCAGCGAGGCTTAGAATTCGCTGACTGATACAGTCCAGCAGAGGGACAAGCTCCTATACTAAGGAATAGTTGTGTCCTGGGTATGACACTAAATTGTATCTGATAGCGAGGCTCCAATTTTGGAGATCTGGGGAGTGTAGAGTACCTCTTCATTGTTATTACTCTATGTCCACTCTGACCCGGAGTGGTAGTGCCTGTTAGGTACTCACCTATGGTTTAAATAGACCTGTTTAAAAATTTAAATTAATAAGATTGTTTTCTGAAAGAAAAACTGGTTTCTGGCCATTATATGGCCGTTAATGTACCACAGATCTGAACGCATTCTAAATGCAGATCTTTCAAAATAATTGTCAAACCTTCAATGTTTGCATTTTAATAGGCGAACAACACATTTCACCAGAAGGAAGCTTTGCAGTAAATCTCTTCATAATGCTCACATTGTCAGAAGACAAATGCACGCACTTGAAGAAAAAAAGCAATAAAAAAACGAATACATGAAACAATTTTCTCTACACACAAATAAAGTCAAGCCGATTGAAGCGGTTGATCGGTGCAAAAAAATACGATCGAATTCTTTCGCTTGTTTTTCTCACAAAGGGATTCCAAGAGATGTCGGGTAGCGGTCAAATAAATGATCGTTAAGCCTGTTTTTGTTTTGTTTTGTTTTTTTGGTGTTTTTTTCTTTCTTTCTTTCTTTCTTTCTTTTTAAAGAACTCGGCTAATAAATTCATTCTCATTCGTTGATCTGTAGAACGAAATGACCACGCGAACAGGACTGATTTGAAATGACATCAATTGACGAGCCAATACAAGAACCCAAAAGTTTATTTAATTATTGTCTTCAGTCATTTTTCCTTACACTTTCTTTCTTTCTTTCTTTCTTTCAACCAGAATTTTCTTTCTTTTTTTTTTTTTTTGGAGGGGGTTCTATTTTCCAACTTTCCTTCCTTTCTATCTTCTTTTCTTTCTTTTTCTTTTTTTTTTTTTTTTTATTAATGGCATCATTTCTTTCTTTCCTTTTTTTTTTGTTCTGCTGTTCAATTTTCTTTTTTTTTTTTCTTTGTATCTTCCTTCTTTTCTTTTTTTCACTTCTTTCTTTTCTTTCTACCATTATTTCTTTTTTCTTTTTCTTTCTTTCGTTTCTTTTTGTCATTATTTATTTATTTTCTTTTTTTTATTGCTCTGCCTTTGTACATTCCTTTGATTCTATTTCATTTCTTTTCTTTTCTTTTTTCTTTTTTATCTTTATTTCTTTTTTTCACTCTTTATTACTTTTTTCCTTGGTTTTATTTTTGCCTTTCTTTCTTTCTTTCTTTACTGCTTTTCTACTTTGCTTTCTTTCTACCATCCTTCCGTTATTTTATGCATACCCATTTTTTCTTTTCCTTTCTTTCTTTTGTCTTTCTCACTTTACTTTCTGTTTTTCGAACTTTTATTCATATCCTACTTCGTTTTTTATTACTGTTTCTTTTCTTTTTCATTTTTCTTTCTTTCAACTATAATTTCTTTTTTCTTCTTCTTCTTATTTTTTCTTATTGATCTGTTATTCTTTCATTATTCCTTCATCTTTTTTTCTTTCTTTTCTCTTTTCTTTTTTCTTTCTTGCTTTAATGCTTTTTTTTTTTTTATTTATATCCATCCTTTTCCTTTTTCTTTTTCTTTCCTGGTTCATTCTTATTTATTTATTTATTTTCCTTTTTTCTGTTGATATGTTCGTATCTTTTTTCTTTTTATTTAGACTTTCCCTCCTTTCTTTGTTTTCTTGTTCCTTTATTTCTCCTTTTATTCTTTCGCCTCTTTCTTTCATTTATTTTAATCATCCTTTGTTTCGTCAATTTATTTTTATTTTTTCTTACTTTCATAATTTCTTTCATTGTCACTTTATCAGTTTCTTACTTTTATTTTTAACTTTTCTTTCTTTCTTTCTTTCTTTCTTTATTTATTTATTTATTTCATACAGGTTTTGTTTTTTTCTCTCTTTCTTTATTCTTCATCTTTCCTTGCTTTCTTTCCTCAATTTCGTTTCTTTTTCTTTCTTTCATCTTTATTTTTTCGTTATTTCTTTCTTATTTTAACCTTCCCTTTCTTTTCTGTTTTTGTTTTGTTTTGTTTTGTTTTTCTTTTTTTTTTTTATTCTTTTCTTTTTCATCGTTTATACGATGTTTGATCAAAGAGAGACCAAAGACTAAAGTTTAATTTTTTATCTTAAAATTTGAAATTTAAATGAAGCCGTATCCACAGCAGAGCAACTTTTACAAAGTAATGATGTCTGTTCTTACCCAACACCTCCACCGCTTGCAGAATGCGACACAAGGTCAATTTTTCAGCCAAGTACTTCTGGTTTGAATTCAGAGTTTTCCTTCAGCAAGATCGGTTGCTCAGTCTGATCTACTATTTACTCATAGCTAGAGGGAGAAGCGATAGATTCATGCATTTCCTAAGGACATTAGCACGAAGTAAAATACACACTGTCTTCTCCAGCATTTAAATTTGGATTGCCGACTCCATTTTCTACGACAATAACCATTACACCAAGTGCTCATCCATTCAGCAACAGCAATTTTGGGGAAACACTGGAATGTGCATGCACAGCATCTTCCATACTCACCAGACATAGCTCTGTGTGACGTATCTTGTTTTCTAAATTGAAAATTTATTTAAACAATAAGATTTGAAAAGTATATCAAAGAAAAGGTTACAGACGTGCTTCGACCAATGGAAAACTCGTTAGAATAATTGTCTTCTGATAATGTGAACATTATGCAGAGATTTACAGCCAAGCTTCCTTCTAGTGAAATATGTCGTTCGCCGATGAACATGCAAATAACATTGAAGATTTGACAATTATTTTAGAAGTTCCGCATTTAGAATGAATACAGCGATGTGGTATATTAACGGTCATATAATGGCCAGAAACCAGTTTTTCTTTCAGAACAGGTGTTAGTCTTCCATGTACCCGAAAAACCTCTCCCCAAGATGTACGATGTCTCTCTAGGAATCTGATCCTCGAATGTTAACAAAAGATCATTTAACTGTCAGAAATTCTTAGGGGGAGATTCTGTAGAGCGAGCATAGTCTAACCCATTCCATAAGAGGATTGAAGGATTCAACGTTTATGTAACCCATTCCATAAGAGGATTCAACGTTATGTAACCCATTCCATAAGAGGATTGCGGTATTCAACGTTTATGTAACGTTTGATTTTTCTATCAGTATACAACATAAAACAGAAATAATATCTATATATAAAATACAATGTTGCACACACACACACACACACACACACACACATATATATATATATATATATATATATATATATATCGGTCACTTAGCTTAGACTTAATTCATAGTAATGAGAAAATACATTATTATTGTAACACGAAACATTATTATCTGTTTTCATGTCGGCTTTTCTAAAAGCACGCCCACACATAGCATTATATATCGTAACTTTTAAAGTCACCATGGGAATTCCATTGGTACAGATACTTCACTCTGCTCCTGGATCGAAGGGTCAACCCATTTATAAATTATCCCCTCACAATGTAACTGCGTCAGTTTAAAATAAGATTTGCGTTCAAAAAGTATTGAAACTGAAGCAATGAATAAAACGTTTATTTCATTCAATACACGAGTTGCGTTCAAAAAATACAGAAACTGAGGTTGTATTTACCCAGGTAGAAATGAACTATAAATGAAACGTTCATTTTATTCAAGGTACATGGTGTGTTCAAAAACTATTGAAACTGAAGCTGTATCTACCAAGATAGCTATCAATAACGTATGAGGCGTTAATTTTTCCCAAAATACAGCGTATGTTCAAAAAGTATCGAAGTTAAAGCAGTATTTATCAAGATAGAAATAAAAAAAAAAGGAAACGTTAAGTTTAGTTTTTATCTTTGTTTTTGATTTTGATTTTTTTTTTTTTTTAGAATAGTTCGCTCGGTATTCGAAAAACTTATTCTGATAAGTTTGTTTTTTTCGAGACACCAATGACACCGCCGTTATATTTCTTTGAATGTCCTCCACATTCCCAAATCTTACTCTTGAGATAAATTTTCAGTTTAGTAAATAAAAAAAATTCATGTCAAGTTTGGTCTGATGAACATTCGAGGTACTATGATTGCACAAACATGTGTTTCGCCAAAACTGCGGTACAAAAAGTATTGTGGCTGGCATTTATTTTAGCTTTGTTTTGCTTTGTTTTGCTTTTTTTCTTAAATAAGAACTGAATTCTAGACTCTTGTCTAGACATTATTCCCTTGGTACATAATTGGATCAGCTATGCACAATTCGGAGGCTGAGCATTTATAGATTTACGTTAGAATAGCGTTGACACAAAGTCAGCGGTGCTTGGTGACCGTCAGTTTCTCGCCTATGCAATAATCAGACCATATGTGTGTATGTATGTATGTAAAGTAAAGTTGGCGACCTTAGTCGAGGGCGACCAGAAGGCTCCCTTTTCAATAGACGCAACACCGAGGTGTAGGGTGAGGGCGCTACTCCTTTCCCTGGATTGCTCCACTTTACCCTTGATATGTACCTTATATTGCCGAGTGTTAAGCAAGGAGGTATCAAGTACCATTTTTAAAGTCTTTGGTATGACGCGACCTGGGATTGAACCCAGGTCTCCCGGATCATTGGCGAACACTCTATCCACTAGGCCAATGAGCAATGTATGTATGTACCCAATCCAATGTTTCAAGTTATTTGAATTGCACGCTCAAACTGTATATAGTACGGTAGTATAAATATATACTGTTAATTTTGTCAACAATACCTTTTGGGAATCGGGGCAAATATTCTTGACAAACGAGTACCTTATGCGTTTTAGTATTTTTTTGAGCTTGTAATGGGTAAAGTGTTCGTTAATGGTCCGGGAGATTAGGGTTCAATCCCAAGTCGAGTTATACCAGAGACTCAAAAAATGGTCCTTGATATCTCCTAGCTTAACACTCAGCATTATAAGGTATAGGTCAGGGGTAAAGTGTAGCAATCCAGGGAAAGGAGTAGCGCCCTCCACTACACCTCGGTGTAGTAGCTATTGAAAAGGGAGCCTTCCGATCGCTCTCGACTACGGTCGCCAACTTCACTTTTTTACTTTATCCTTTGTAATACGATCAAAATTTGGTGTTAAGATAAATATATTTCTTTTAATTAAAAAATTCTCAGAATTTTCGCCAAGCACCTCGTCCATTATAAAACAGTAAAAATATACATTACCGAATAAAAATCAACCTTAGGAAAATATTTTTTGTCATAAACTGCAAAAAATGCAAATATGAAAATAAAATTTTCAGAAAAAAATTATGATTTTTTTTTTTTTTTTTGTAGCGGGAGGTAAAATCAAACCGTGTAATGAGAAACTTAATGAAGTTTTTTTCATTTATATACCGTATATACTCGAAAAATGGACGACTTTTTAAGACGAATTTTTCATATCAAAAACAAGAGATCGTTCACTATATGAAATATGTTTTTGAACACGTTCAACCTTATTGTCGTTTGTTACATGCCAATATATGATAAAGATAAATTTTTGTGGCTAAAAACTAGGGGTCGTTCATTACGTGAAGGTGGTCATTACTCAAATACATACAGTATATCCAACTTCATTTTTTCATTGCCTTTTTTTTTTTTTACTTTCTTTTATCTTCATTGTTCTGTTATTCTTTCTTTGTTTCTCTCTCTTTTTATCGTTTTTTTTTCTTTTTCTTTTTTTTTTTTTTTCTTTTTCGCCCGAACATTTTATTTATCTATTTATATCCTTCCTTTTTCCCTTCTTTTCTTTTTCATTTTTCTTTCATTATTTCTTTCTTTATACCTTCCTCTCTTCTTTTATTTTCGCTTTCTTTGGCTTCTTTCTTTCATTGTTTTTACTCCTTTTATTCTTTTTCCTCTTTCTTTCCTCTATTTCGACCTTCTTTTTTTTCATCTTTCTTTTATTATTTCCTTCTTTCTTTCTTTCTTTCTTTCTTTCTTTCTTTTATTTCAAAGTTCCTACTTTAGGTAGGCGTTAAAATATATATATATATATATATATATATATATATATATATATATATATATAGTAAAACATATATATATATATATATATATATATATATGGTAAAACATTTTCCGTTCTGATTACTCGATGTAAAGTCACCAACCTTGTCAAAATAGTCAAATCGATTATAACGGTTTGCACTTCTAAATGAGATGTAACATCTTGCTATGAAAATATTGCATTCACATTTTTTACCTTAAGCTCCTCTTTCCAGCACTTTTCTAAACAACAAATGATTTGTAATACTCGGAAGGTACTTAGAACACACCAGAAGATTTGAAACATTATACAAGGCGGGACAAATGACAAATTGCGAAAGGGTAAGTAGAAAAAAAAAACAGGGTCAACGTGATCAATTTAAAAGTCAAAAATATATTTATTCATTAAATTCTAATTGAAACTAAATAATACTCACTTTTTGGTGACTCAAAATCTATTGGGTAAAAATGCCCAACAAGATACACACTCACGCACAAACATGTACGCACACACACACACACACACACATATATATATATGTGTGTGTGTTTGTGTGTGTATATATATATATATATATATATATATATATATATATATATATATATTGGGTATCCCTAAAGTCTGGACACGTAGGAAATATCACAAATTACGTACAACTATAATTTTCTTACCCTACAAATTAAATGAGTTAGTTGATCAAAAGATAGCAGATGTTTTTAATGCACGTCATCCCAGGAGGGACCCAATTGGCTTTTCAGCATTGGGGATGGGGGTTAAAAGTTCAATGTGGAGTTAATGAATCAGGTTCATAGGAAGCTTGCAAAATGAACTGAACTTTGCATCTCAAGTAGTGGAAAGCTTATTGATTAATATTCCAATTAAATAAAATATTGGTAAAACATTTATTTTTTTAAAATATGTCTGTGTATCCAGACTTTACGAAAACCTTGTATATATATATATATATATATATATATATATATATATATATATATATATATATATATATATAATATATATATATTTGGTTAAAAGTAGAATTAAATCCAACAGTATCAAAATGTACTGAGATGAAAAAATACAAGGTCTTCAGAGGATGAATTTATTCATTGAATAATTTGCCAACGTTAAACGTCTCGTTTTTTTTTTGTTTTTTTTTTTTTTCAGTTTAATTTGGGCGTGTGCGTAATTAAATGAAACGAAAAAGATGAGAAAGTTTTAAAATATTCTATTTGCGTTGGTAGCGTTTTGTTTCAAATTTGAGTTATGTAGTTAGCCTTTCAAAATCTATTTTTAAAAAAAAGCCATACCCCACATCAGTCTATCAACGCCAAAATAAAAGCTCTCAAAATTTGCAAATGTAAATGCTCTCCAAAATTTCTAAACAATAATATTATTAATAATAATTTATTACGTAAATATGTCATTTCACCCCTCAATTCAACTACGAATATCATCGAAAAACTTAAACAATTTTGGAATTAAAACTAGTCTAACTCTTCGAAGACAATTAGGAATTTAATTAACAATGAAAATAACAATACCCACATCGAATCCAGGGCAGGAGTTTATGAAATTTTATGTTTGAATTGTAATAAAAAAATATATTGGAGAAACTTCTCGTAATCTCAAACAATGAATTTACGAGCCCAGAAGAGAATTTAAAATAGGAAACATAAATAACGTTTTAGTCAAGCAGAAATTAGAAACTAATCGTAAATTTGTTTTTAAATATTCCATGACGTTAGTTTATATATATATATATATATATATATATATATATATATATATGTGTGTGTGTGTGTGTGTGTGTGTGTGTGTGTGTGTGTGTGTGTGTGTAATAAAAAACACCGGAAAATGGTTGAATCTAGTCTCATTTCAAATCACAATATTATCAAACTGAGACCCGTTTTTTTTCTATTTTCCTCTTTATTTGGCCAGATTGTTGCTAAAAAGTTACAAAATCCATTATTTAAAATAATTTATATTCGTTGTTTAGATAGATAGATAGATAGATAGATAGATAAGGTTAACATTGATATAGAGGGATAGAGATGTTATGGAATGTTTATTATAAGTAGATATGAACTAATATAAACATTAATATATATATTTATACGTGTGTGTGTGTGTGTGTGTGTGTGTGTGTGTGTGTGTGTGTGTGTGTGTGTGTGTGTGTGTGTGTGTGTGTGTGTGTGTGTGTGTGTGTGTTGAGAGAGAAAGAGAGATGACAATAAGTTTCATATATTTGGAAAAAATACAATCTTCTGATGAAATATGCAGAGTAGATTGGGAGAAAAAGGATTTATAAATACTCAGTATTCATTTCACAATCCCAAAATGTTTGCATGGCATTGAAGTGGAAGTAGACAATGGAAGGTAGGTGGGAAAAATACCAATTTTCAGTATATACATATATATATATATATATATATATATATATATATATGTGTGTGTGTGTGTGTGTGTGTGTGTGTGTGTGTGTGTGTGAGGTAACCAAAAACCATAATGTTTTAAACAGAACTGCTTTGTTGTATTTAATGATTAAATCTTCCATGTGTTATTTACAAGTTGGAAATAAACTCGAATTATGTACGAAAAATATTATCTATAAGCCACAATTATCTCTGGGGGTACATAGAATTCTACGCAAACTGATCTGGACAGCAAAAGCATAGACAAAGAAGACTGCAAGACAAGTGATGAATGAGTGCGACTAGTTCAACTTAGTGTCAGTTGATACCACTAAATGCATCCTTCGAGAACATGAACTAAAAAGCTGCATTGCAGCTAAGAAACCCACATTAAACAAAAAGTGTTAGAAAACAATATTAAGAGATGAACAGATAAGCCAATAATGGAAGGCATTCCTCACTAGATGTAACGGAAAGGCATTCCTCACTAGATGTAACGGAAAGGAACCGTTTAATATAGTAAAAATGTGAAGATTTTTCAAAGTGAAGATAAAATTATTTTATTCGGAAGAAAAAAGAGAAATACTGGAAATTCCTCCTACGCACACTTACACTCACAAAACATGACTGATGAATCTTGGAAGATCAAGATTATTTTCCATCTAACTTTTCTAAATAAAATGAAATAAAATAAAATAAAGGACACTCGGTGAAAATTTCATCCATTGAATTTTTAAAAGAGCCGAAAACAGTCCTCTTGATATAATTTTAACTGACATAAACTGATGATAAATTTATGCATCCCAAATTGAATTGCTTGGTTTCTTTGTTTTAATAACATATGAAATACATGTTAAATAACATGCATGTTTAATAAATACATGTTAAATAACATATCAAATACATGTTAAATACACCAACGCCGTCTTTGTTTGCCCAATCGGCTGGGGCTGTAGAATACACCGACTGCTTCTCTGCAGAGGGGTAAGACCCCTCCTAACGAGTGTCCTGATTATGACACTAAACAATCTGATGGTGAAGTTCCAGCAATGCTGGAGCTTTGGGGAATGTGGAGTACCCCTTCATTGCCATTGCTCCCAGGTCCACTCTGGCCCGAAGTGGTAGCACCTGATAGGGCCCTATCTATGGGTTAAATAGAACTAACGGCACACTTATGCTAAACTGAATTGGCTGACTAAACTGAATAGTTTAAAATAAAAATGTTTTTGACTATCAAACCGTACTTACATTTGAACTGCGTGCTTGTGCTTAACTGAATTGTTTGAAATAGAACAGTTTTTTCGACATTAAAACTGTATTTACACTTAACTGAATTGTTACATATAACTGCAACTGTTTTTTGACATTGACATTGTATTTACACTAAACTAAATTGTTTAACATAGAACTGTTCTAACATATAACTGTGTGTAAACAAAATCTGTACTTTTACAAAACTGAATTAGCTGAAGGAGAATTGCTTGACTAAACTGAATAGCTCGAAATAATGTTTTTTTTACAATTAAACTGTACTTACATTTAAACTGTGTGCTTTTGCTAAACTGAATTGTTTTAAATTGAACTATTTTTGACACTGAAACTGTACTTACACTAAACTGAATTGTTATATATAACTGAATAATTTGAAAAAGATGTTTTTGACAATTAATCATGCTAATCCGAATTGTTTTAAATAGAACTGATAATTTACATAAAAATGGATTTGGCGTTAAATAACCTACAAAGGTTGATATGCCATAAAACCAAACCAACCAACCAGCCGTCTTTGTGAAACGACATTAGTGGTTCTATTAAACTCATAGCTGAGAGAATAGATGAGTCCATACCTTTTCCCAAGGGTATTAGTCCGAAAGTGACTGTAATTGTGCGACTGGAACTTGAACACGCAAACTATGTCGTTCAGCACGTTAGTCACTACACGACGGGGACTTCCCCTAACTCCTTGAGTGTTATTTAATGCCAAAATTTGATTCATTTGTAATTTTTTTAATTTCAATCAAAAAATATTTTTAAAGTTCCATTTCACATTTTTTAAACTGGACTTTTTCACTTGTTCAAAATCATTTGTTTGCACACAGCTATATGATATCAAATATCCCAATATAATACTAAGAATTTTCTCTCTGTTGTATGGTTTCAAATATTCCTACCTAATGAAGATTTATACAATCATATATAAGATCAAATATTTCTAAATAACACTGATAATTTATATGCAATTATCCGGTTTAAATTGATTACTCCAATTTAATAAAAATCATTTGTTTGTGTAAAGTTATACGGTTTCAAGTATTCCAGTCCAAAGCTAATAATTTTCAATCAAATCTATTTGACACATTGATAGGACCCTAAAAGGTACCACCATTAGGAGTTTGAGTGGATATGGGAATAATGGTAACAAAGGAGTACTCCACACTCTTCAGAGATCCAGAATGAGATGCACTTTAGTGTGATACACAGGTCACCACTTTTGGGGAGTGGGGATATCTTACTTCTCTGCAGAAGATGCAGTTGGCATTGACAGAGATGGAGATGAGATGGATTCATGCCTTTCACAAGTGAAAGGCAAACAACCGCGTCCACGATTTGAACTCGGATCCCTAGGTCCATTTCTTACGACAATAATCATTGCACCACAAACAACTACTCCACAATCTTACAAATGGAGGTCGGGTATTCCTTAATTAAACACCGGCCTCTGTCATCAGGTGAACATACACAACCACCTCAGCTACTGAATAGACTAAAAATAGATTTTCGTGGCTTAAACGTGAGGTGAAGGTCGTCGAAATGCAAGTTTTCTCATACATTCTTTTTAACCACCCCCCGCTATTTTTTGTTGGTGCTGTTGACTGTGGTTGTCGTCAGACATCACTGCCAAGCCCTGGGGTCATAAAAATAACAACACAAGGCGCATAACCTCCGACTGGCATCATGATACAAATACAACAGCCGAGGGCTAAGAAAAATTTGAATCAACGCACTTGTCACCTTGTTAGATTCGCTGCTGAGATGGTAATAAAGTAAATCACGACACTCTCTCTCGCGCACACACACACATACACACGCGCACGCGCACGCAAACGTACACGCGCACACACACACTCTCTCAAGCACACGGACACGCACACACAAGCACACAAGCACACGCATGCAGGTGTGAATGTAGATAGAAATAAATATTTAATTATCCACATCTGCTTATATGAGCATAATAGAGAACACATGCAATAAGTATGTATCTATCAATCTATCTATCTATCTATCCAGCTATCAACAAATGCAAACATTTATGCAAACATATATCTTTATCTAAATACTGAGGAAATACTCACTGTACGTATATATATATATATATATATATATATATATATACATTGGCTTTAGTTCGGTTGTGTTTGATGGCATATCAACCCTTGTGAATAATTTAATGCCAAATTCTATATATATATATATATATATATATTTATATATATATATATATATATAATTCATGAAATTTAGACTGTGACCCCTGGGTTTGGAATTTAGACAGCTAACCCTGGGTTAGAATTTAGACTGCAACCTGATTTAGTGACAACCAACACTGTCATAACATATATATATATATATATATATATATATATATATATATATATATATATATATATATATATATATACGTTATTCTAATTATATGATAAAATACAATAAATTAAGACGACTCCGAATTGCAAAAAGAATAATGTGAAAATATGTAAACTCAGCTTAAGATTGTCTGCATAAAAATCCGAAACGTGAATAGTCTTAATTTATTTCATTGCATGTTATAATTGAAATATTGCAATATTTTTCAGCATTTCTGTGCATAGAGCACTGTATTTTACTGATTGCGTCTGTTTTCACGATAGATCTTAATTATATATATATATATATATATATATATATATATATATATATATATGTGTGTGTGTGTGTGTGTGTGTGTGTGTGTGTGTGTGTGTGTGTGTGTGTACAATTTTTATTGCATCAGTATTCAAGGATAAATAGATAGATAGATAGATAGATAGATAGATAGATAGATATCACGTTTTTTGAATAAATTTTCAAATACTAATCACATCAGAGTTTTGAAACAGAGTGCCACTAACGGAAATAGAACATCTAAAACTTTCTCTTTTTGTTTCATTTAACAAATATCAAAATCTAATTTAGATAAAATTTCAGAAGATATAACCTCAAATATTCAAACGACCAGATGAAAGTTCAATGTTTAAACCACATCATCATCATCATCATCCTCATCATATCGCGCTGGTAGCACGGATATCCCTGACCCTCTCTCGCCACTCCTCCCTATCGTTCATCGCCCTAGGTAGGTCTTCAGGACGACATCCCGTATCCTCACATAGCTGCTGAATGTATGTTCGTGCTGGGCGTCCTGCTTTTACACGGCCATGTGTGGGGGTCCATAAGAGTACATCTCTTATGAGTTCGTCCCTGCTTCTCCAGCAGTGTCCTGCATGTCTGGCTCGTCTAACTTGAATAGTTTTCGTGATAGGGGGCAGGTGGCCGTACAGCTGGTGTCTTGTGGGGTGTTGCCGCCAGGACTTGTTTAAGATTGCACGTAGCATTCTTGTGTAATTGCCGTCTAGCTTCTTCTCCAGCCGTTTTGTTAGCGTCCATGTAGTGCAGCCATATAGCAGTATCGATGTGACCGCTGCCTGGAAGAAACTGCGTTTCATTTTATCGGTCAGGTCTGACTTCCAGATAATCGACAACCTATTGAAAGCTGTCCATGCTTTCGCTAACCTCGTTTCGATGTCCTTTTCGGTTGATTCGACGCTGCTTCCTAGGAAAGTGAATTTGTCTACTAGTTTAAGAGGGGTTCCTTCCAGTGTGGAGATGTCCCCCGTTTAATTATAGCACATATATTCCGTTTTGGGTGCATTAACATAGAGACCTATGTTTGCTGCAGCTCGTTCCAAACTATGCAGTAGTGTTTCGGCTTGGTCAGGTGTATTTGCCAGTATCGCTATGTCATCGGCGTAGTCGGCGTCGGTAATTGTTGTTGCGGGGTACCTTCTGCTTCTTTTCTTCGTCAGTTCGAAGCCATTCTCTTTGATTTTGTCAATCCATGTTCTAAGTACGTTGTCTAGACAAATGATAAAGAGGTACGGAGCCAGCATGTCCCCTTGTAGTACTCCTGCTACAATGTCGAAGTATTCTGTGTCTCCATCTGGTGATCGTACTTTTACTTTAGTGTTTCTATAGAGAATCGTTATTGCCGCTACGGTTTCTTTAGGTATGCCGTACGCTAGTAGGATTTGTTCCATCTTTCCTCTTTGAATGGAATCGAAAGCCTTGGTAAAGTCAACAAAAATTAATGTCGCTTGTAGGTTTTTTGCCCGTACACCTTCAAGGATTCTACGGATGGTTAATATTTGTGAGGTCGTGAATCTATTTCTTCGGAAGCCATTTTGGTTTTTTCTAAGTATGTTGTCGATTTCGGGTTCTATGTGGTTTCGTAGTAGGGCATTGTAGATTTTGGCTGCTATGGATGTAAGTGTTATGCCTCGGTAGTTTTTGGCTAATCCGAGGTTCCCCTTTTTAGGGAAGGGGAGTATGCATCCCTTCATCCATCTATCTATCTGATTTTGATTGTATACTGCGTTGCAGTGTCGGAGCAGTATGTCATCGAATTGCCTGGTCTTCCATACTTCCGGGGGAATCTCGTCCAGCCCTGCAGCTTTCCTATTTTTAATTTTTCTGAGAACCGAGTCGAGTTCTTCTTGTGTGAACGGTCCTAGTTTAATGTCTAATTGTTTGCTAATTATTCTGGTGATTGGTTCATGTGTTATTTTCGGTGGGTTTCCTAGTAGGTTTTCGAAGTGATGTTTCCACAGTTTTATTATTTCTTGTTGGTTTGCTGCTTTCAGTTTTGCTTTGGCTGTGTTCTTTCTTCTACTCACTTCGTTTATTGTTTGCCAGGCTATCCTAAATTGTCTATCTTCCACCGAGTCTCTAATCTTATCTATCTGATTTTGAATGTATTCTGTCTGTTCCTTTATATATACGCCTGCTAATTGATATTGTGCTGTTTTTATTTTTAAGGCATTTGTGTTTGTTGGGTTTTTTCGATTAAAACACATAGCCGTTTAATTTTGGCAAACAATTCAACTATAAATAAAATCATCCAATAAATATGTTCTGTTTTCTCATATTTGTACATTTTCATATATATATATATATATATATATATATGTGTGTGTGTGTGTGTGTGTGATTTACTATAACTATGAATAACGAGTAATCAATATCAGTGATGGAGCATATATATCTAAATTTGGATAGCTTTGGCAAACGGTCAACAAAACTTGGTAACAGTCAGTTTCTCGCCAATGAGATGACTTGACTAAGTTGGACTTTAGTTATGCTATCCTCACTTTATATATATATATATATATATATATATATATATATATATATATATATATATATCAATTTGAGAACAAAATCAAACATGAGGATAAAAACCAAAAGGCTAGGACAGATGAGGATGTCGAATTGCATCGGATTGAGGATCGAAAAAATAGCATGTATGTAATTTTTGATGGTCAAGACTTATTTCTGAAGGTTGTGAATATGTAAAAACTCACGTAGCACTAGAAAATAATACCAACTTAACTCCGTTTCCATCCGTTTACTAGATTCATTATCGTGTTACCTACGTCTGCACCGTTTTAAATCAAGGGGTAGTCTTATGAGTCATTTAACGGCACAAAAAACAGGGAAACAAATCAGACCTAAATGATTTACACTACTTGAATGTTGCCGTACTCTAAAACTACCACACACACACACACACACACACACACACACACACACACACACACACACACACATATGTATATATACATATATGTATATACATTTCATCTAATATTGATGTAATTAGAAGCTTACATAATTATCTGAATACTATAATCGTATGTCTGTGTAGATGCAAGTGTATAGACATCTCCTGTCTTCTCCTGCTTGTCCTTAGATGTTGTCATAATTATCTGAATATGAACTTATGTTTGTTTCAATAAATATGTCGACCATACTATGGTGCATCTTTTGAAAAGAAAGATTATCTGTCCAGATGCGAAGAGGGAGAAGATGGGTGTATGGAGTCTGAGTGAACGAAAAACGAACGGCTGGGATGATCTCCGTGAAAGGAAAAGAAAAT
>OY757905.1:52357661-52362661 GCA_963585895.1 Sepioteuthis lessoniana | reverse complement strand
GAAATAACCAAACTGAAAAATTTCTAAATATGCTTATTCGATAATTTCTTCCAAGAACAGAAAGTATATCCTAAAAACTTTACCGACATCAGTTTGTTTATATTAATTTTAATGTGAAAATATTGACTGACTAAAGTAAAATCTGACAGGGTAAACAAGTTCTAAAATGAATATCAATTGATTCTTTTTCATTTTTATGTATTTATTTATTTATTTCAAATGGCAATTGTCCTTCCATCTTACGAAACACGTGTTATTCTTTTTTTCCATTTTACTGTTCATTTTTTTTTTCCTTAAGTACAAAAGACTATTGTTCTTTGCCGCTCGGTCTTTTTGTTGTTGTTTAGAGGGTCACTACCGTTTAACCTTTCTAACAATGGATTCGCATAACTTCGGAAGAGACAGGGAAATGGACTCGCCGGATGAAGTACTTCATTAAAAAAATAAAAAAGGAAAAAAGTTGTTCAATTAAATTTCCAGACACAATTGCCTTTTGGAATGTCCGCTACACTAAATAGCCTGTCACATCGTAACGTTAAGTTTTCCAACAAACAACAACAGATCAAATGATTATTTTAAATTCTAGAACAATTTTCCCTTAAAAAGCCGCTTGAACTGATCGGGTGACAGAAAAAAGTACTCTAAATAATCCTTTCATTTCAATTATATATATATATGTGTGTGTGTGTGTGTGTTAGAGAGAGAGAGAGAGAGAGAGAGTGTGTGTGTGTGTGTGTATATATATATATATATATATATATATATATATACTATGATACTTCTTTCTGTTACCCGATCAGTTCAAGCGACTTTTTGAGGGAAAATTGTTCTAGAATTTAAAATAATCCTTTCATTTCAATTATATATATATATATATATATATATATATATATATATACACGAGGGTCATTCAATGAATAAGGTGAGTTTTGCCGAAGGAGTTGACAATAGGAAGCAGTGTTTACCGTTGTATTTTTTTCAAGGAAATCAATAGTGATGGGTCTTTTCAAATCCCAGGAGACTGTTAGCATGATCTTCTTTATTGACCGCTGCGCCAGGAACTTTTTCTTTGTCGGAGTGTCTGTATATTTCCACTCTATGGTCTTTTCGTATCATGTTTACCTCACTTGTGAACATTTTTGACTAAAACATGTTTCTCCAAACACGCCACACATTCTTCTGTAAATTTCACATCGTTTGCACTTCTCAGCCACCAAAAATTTTATGACAGACCTCTGTTCAAACCTGGAGCACTGTGTTTAATTTACCGCCATTTTGAATAGCTTCAAAACAAATAGTTTTGTGTGATTAAAAAAATTGTGATAAACCAACTCCAAGCAATGCAGACTCTACATTTATATCAAAACATTAGTTTTACTTATTTCAAAAATTTCACTACATCTATTGAATGACCTAGTGTGTGTATGTGTGCGTGTGTGCGTGTACGCACACGTATGTGTTTGTATGTGTGTGTGTCTGTGTGTCTGTGTGAATTCGAGAGGTAATTCTACTGGACGCAGTGAAATGTTCCACAGGAAATAGTTAATTCCTCAATCGTAAAATCTTATATGAGTTGTTATCTATCTTTGTCCATTAATAAATTCATTGCAAACAAATTTTTAAACAAAGTCTCTTTCTTTACCAAATATATCTAGACTTTATTATTTTAAGTGAAACTTTATACAATCAAAATGGATGATTTTTGGTAACATCTATGACCAAAATCTACAATATTAGAAGCAAAAATACGAGAGCAAGACCTCTGTAGTCAAAAATATAATTAAACAAAAATTTGTAAGTGTACTTTTTTAGACTGGTATATATTCATTTTTTTTTTTTTTTTTTTGTTTCAGGGTCTCAATACTGTAGAGTTTGGTAAGAAGTAATGCCTAATGATATCTGTTTTGATGTATAATATTCATCTAGAAATAGTGAAATTCTGGTATCTTTGATTTTAAAGAAAATTAACATTTTCTTAAAATATTTTAGGGATGTACTAGCTTATAGGTGATACTGTATATATGAATGCATGTCAATTTATGTGTGTCTGTGCGCGCATGTGTATGCACGCGCGTGTGTGCTTGTGTATGAATAGATAAATCAAAGTCTAATTAGCGTAGACACAGAGTTAAAGGGGCTTCGTAAATGTTAGTTTCTCGCATTTGCAAACATCAAACCAAGCTCTCAGACTCCTGGGAGGATTAGGGGATTTACTCGTGGTGTAATGGTTAAAGCGATGGACAGCGGAATCGTAGTAAGCGAGTTCGTACTCCAGTCACGCTATTACGTTCACTTTCGGGCAAATACTCTTGGGAAAGGTATGAACCCCCTTATCCTCCCAGCTATGGGTTAAATAGTACCACTATTGTTCTTCTAGGAGAATAGCTTTGGCATTAAATAACCAACAATGGTTGATATGCCATTAAAACAATGAAACCAAAGCATCCGGGGAGGATTAAAACCGTTCAAACCAGAGTGCTATTAAGATCGGAAAGAATACTGAGAAGAGTCCTGTAGAACTGAGGCGACTTTCTATCACTTGTACTCCCCTTTAGGCCAACAGCTAGTACAGATCTGAAAACAACAACCGCAACAATAACAATAATAATAATGATTAAGTTGAATAGTTGTGTTTTACGGCATAACAACCCTTGTAGATTATTTAATGCCAAATCCTGTTTTTCCATATGAAATGTATATGATTTGTAAAAGAATAGTTTTTAGGTAAGAATTTTTAGATGAGCTTTTAAACTGTTTGTTAAATGGTTTCAAGTATTGCTAACAGTAATAGTTTTATTTGCCAAAGTTAATAGTGAATGAATAAACAGCTCTACTAAATGGGATTCTAATAAGTACCATTACACAGGATCAGTGTGAATCTGGAAGTAATAGTAATGTAAGGGTTCACCACATTCCCCAAATTTTTAGGATTGGAGCCTCAGCGTCAGATGGTTGTGTCATATCCAAGACACTCGTTGAGAGGAAAGGGTCTAACCCATCTGCAGAGATGCAGTCTAGTGTATTCTATTGCCCTAGCCGATTGAACTGAATAATAAGAAGCACAAAACTGGACATCACTAAGTGGGAAAGGTGATCCCGGGGAATTGTGCTGGAGATTGCAATTTGACCATACTACCAAGTAGTATATGCACAAACCAGAAAATGTCAACGTGAATGAGACTCAAGAAATTCTCTGGGATTTTGAGGTACAAACGGATTATTTAATTCCTGCTAGAAGACCAGACCTAGTGCTAATTACCAAGAAAAAAGACCGTTGGACCGCAAAGTTGAAATAAAAGAAAGCGAAAAGATAGAAAATACTTGGACCTTGCCAGAGAACTAAGAAAGCTGTTGAACATGAAGGTGGCAGTGATACCAATTGTAATTGGCACACTTAGAATGGTCCTCAGAGGCTTGGAAAAATAACTGGAGGAATTGGAAATCAGAAGAAGACTCAAAACCATCCAAACTAGAACATTGTTGAGATCGGCCAGGATACTGAGAAGTGTCCTGGAGGCCTGAGGAGACTTGCTATCTCTCTAACTCTAGTGAAAGAACACCAGCTAATTCTGATGCAAAAAAACTCACTCAGAGTAAAATGACAACAATAATAATAATAATAATAATAATAATCTTCTCTGGGATTTTGAAATTCGAACAGATCACTTAATTCCGGCTAGAAAACCAGACCTAATGATAGTTTTAAAAAATTGTGGACTTTGCCGTCCCGGCCGAACACATGGTGAAAATCAAAGAAAACGAAGAGAACTAAAAAAGCTATGGAACGTGAATGTGACGTGATACTAATTGTAACAGGTACGCACGGAGCGACCCCCAAAGGCTTAGTAAAAGGGCTGGAAAAGTTGGAAATCGGAGGGGAAACCGAGACCATCCAAACTACAGTATTGTTAAGATCAGCCAGAATACTGAGAAGAGTCCTGGAGATTTGAGGACAATTGTTGTCTCTCAGAGTCCCGTGAAAGACCTTCAGCTAACGTTGGTATAAAAACTAGCAAGGAGTGATAGTATAATAATAATAATTATAATAATGGAACATGAAGGTGACAATTATACCAATCGTGATTGGTGCTTTTTGTACAGTCACCAAAAGATTATTAAAGGGACAGGAGGATTTGAAGGTAGGAGGATGAGTGGAAACCATCCAAACTACATTATTGAGAACGACTGGAATACTGAGAAGAGTCCTGGAGATTTGAGGAGACTTGCTCTCACTCAAACTCCGGTGAAAAACCATCATCTAAAACTGGTGTGAAATACTCTCAAGGAGTAAATGATAAACTGCCATTTAAATGATTGGGTTGAAGATGAAAGAAGGGCGGTTATGGAGTATTGAATCACAAAACACGAATTATAATTTCTCTCTCTCTCTCTCTCTCTCTCTCTCTCTCTCTCTCTCTCTCTCTCTCTCTCTCCCTGCGTATATATATATATATATTTCCTATAATCTATGAGGGTACAAAAAGGTTTTCGAGTAGTGGTGAATTCTGAGTTTTGTATCTGACTCCTTTTTCTTCTCACCCCATTCACTGGTTATCTTCTTTGTGTTTGTTGAAGCTGTAAAAAAATTAAGGACAGAAAAGGAAAAAAACAGGGATACCTTTAAATTCAATTTTTATTTTCGGGTTTCACGACTATTTTGTGATGGAAATGTTTTCGGTAACCAGTAGAAATAGCCGTGCTCCCCAGTGAAGGCGTTAAAAGAATATTATAGGATCATTTTCGGAAATTTTCAAGTTTGAGGGTCCACCATGTGTCTCTGTGTCCAGTGGATAAGTTCAGCAGAGGCTGCTACTAGCAGGAAACACAACACGCTGCGAAGTCCTCGGGCCTTAGTAAACACGTGCGTTTGTGCAAGCAGCCGAGAGAAAAAAAGGTGCGTCCGTTCAGTTGAGGTATTTTGAAGTAAGTGAGAAAGATTTTCTCTTTGGCACCCGGAGCCCCTTTTTTAGGTATGCAGTGATTTCGCTTCCTGTCAGAGG
>OY757905.1:52295161-52352661 GCA_963585895.1 Sepioteuthis lessoniana | reverse complement strand
AAAGACTTTTTTTTATTAGAGCTTAAGTTTTTCTCTCCTGTGACAAAACAAATCTCGATGATTACAGGAAATGACAAGAGTCACAAGAATCCCCAGAGCTCCACTCAGAATGGAAATCCATCCTGACAGTGGGGCTTAAAATACACTGATTGTGTTACCTACAGAGGGGTTAGATCTACCCTCCCTCAAAAAGGAGTGTACTTGGTACGACACTAAGGCGCATCTAATGGTGAAACAAGAGTTCTGGAGATGTTGGGAGTGTGTTGTGCACCTTCATTATTCTTAATCTCAGGTCCACTATGACCGGAAGTGGCAGGAACTATTAAGGTTTCATCTATGGGTCAAATATATCTGTTTGAAAATCATTCTTATCCGATGGGAACTTGATGTCATATTACTCTAAATTGTTTGTTTTTGTTTCTTTGTTAAATGGAACATGCATCTTTATGTGTTAATTTTATGCTAAAGATCCTCGTAGTAGAAGAGTGGTGGTAGTACTTGATCTATGGGTGGGAGGGATATAAAAAGATTCATACCTTTCCAAAGGGTATTAGTCCAAAAGTGAATGCAATAACGCGACTAGAGGTTGAACTTGCTTACTATGATGTCGCAGTCTAACACGCTTGCCACTAAGCAATGGGGACTCCTCTTCTATATTGATTGTATTAAGAATAGTTATTTGAGGCTATGATTGTTTTCAAAGGATTATTTTAAGAAACCATTTAACTATGTGCAAACAAATGTCTATTATTAAATAGAAATAATTACTTGAAACCATATAATTATTACTACTAGATAGAAATACTTAAAAGATGGGAAAACTGAATTTAAACCATCTGTAAGCCGCTTAAACTAAACTAGCCTTGTGTCACATCCTACTGATGACGGAGGTGTTGAGTAAATACATACATCGATACATTTCATTCATTGCTAGGCTTATTAAATATTCTTACACCTAGTTCAAATGCGTTTGTTAAAAGTCAAGAATATTTTAGAATCTTGTGTCTGATAAAATTATACTTTGTAAATCCATCCGTTTTTCAGACACTTGAGTGCCGTTAATGGACGTGCAGAGTACTTAAAATATTTTTTTTAATCCAGTTCTCTCTCTTCCTTATCACTCAGTGCAGAAGTGATAGCAGACAAGACAAGTAGCTCCTGTATTCTTAAAACATAACAAGCGATTGCCATCCAAATTCGTAATTCTTGGAGAAAATTCCGACATTATCTTTCGAGATCGCTGCTATCAAATTTGTACACTTAAATCAGAAGCACTCGAAAAACAGACGCGCCTTTCAACAATTCCGAATTCTTAATTAAAATGTCCAAAAATGAGAGAAACTGGCGGTTATCTGACATTTTATGCTTGGGCAAGACAAAAAAAGCTTTTGTTTTTGCCTCTCAGGTAAAAAAAAAAATTAAATTAAAAAAAAAAAAGATTATTAATAAAAAATGTGACGCTGTGTTTTAATTTTGTTTTGCTTTGTCTAACTTTGTACACGTGGCGACAACTGTTGTCAGTCTGAATCTTTTGATGGCTTCAAGAATTAACTTGCCAACAAATGCAAGCTGCTATATGATAAAATATATAGATACTAGGGTGAGTCAAAAGTGTTGCAATATTTTGGTAACGTGAAGCTCTGTTCGGCAGTTCCGGGCGCCTTTGCCGATGTTGCGAAAGTGACTGTGAGATACCGAGCTTGTTTGATACTTGCTGGATTTGCATCGGAATCCGCGGTTTTAGGCCGACTTAATTTTACCACAGCGTCAAAGTTCTTATAACCCGAGCAAAATTTCTTCTTTCATCTAGTGACTGTACTGTGATCAACTGCGCCCTCATCTTTCTAACAAATGTTTTTTCGTTGCTTCAGCGTTATGGCCCAGTTGGAACTCACAAAGAATAAGTTCCCAAAATTCGGAAAATGCTCATCTTTGTACCTTTCAAATCACACACAGTGTGATCTAATTCACGTGTCAGCGCACCAACTACTACTATACTACCAAACACAGTGGGTATTTATCACGGTTTAAACTGCTTCGGTAACGGATTATTCACGCCGCAAACTAGCACTCACCAAAATATAGTAAAACCTCTGACTCACCCTCGTATATATATATATATATATATATACGTGGGTGAATAAAAAAAAATAATGCTTTTTTCTTTAGTACGGGAATAATTACTGACAAAGGAACATGAATCATACATCAAAATGAAGCTGGTCCTCTGTGGATCACATCCCTACTTCTCTACATAGTCACCGTTTCTCACAATAGTAATGTTCCATCTTCGAATGAGAGCATGTGTCCCTGCATCGTAAAACCCTGTTGACTGTTCTTTGAGTCGCTTCATTACAGCAGTTTTCACTTTCTCGTCACTGGCATAATGTTTATCCTCTCTTCGGCCCCATGAAAAAGGGTTTAAGAGGCAAACATTCAGCGCAATCTACTTATACCATGAAAATTAACATTTAGTCGCAAATTGGACAGTAAATTTCTTTATTCTTTCGGTTAAAATAATTTAGTTATATTGCTCTTATATAAATTTTGCTTTGAGGTATTTTTCGCTGATTTAGTTACACAGACACATAAACACACGCACATACATACATACATATATACATACATACATACATTATATATACTGATATATATTTTAAAATCATCATCATGTTTATATTTATAAATCAGCATAGCCGGCTAAACCCACCCAATCCAAAGATTATCGTAGATATGACACCAAGCAACGTCTGATGAGGAGCTTGATAGAATGCGGAGTACCTCTTCATTGCCATTACGCCCAGGTCCACTCTAACCCGGAGTGACGATACCTATAAGGGGTCTATCTATAGGTCAAATAGAAATATCTAATCATTTTCTATACTTAAGACCATTTTACTGTGTTCAAAAAATAACTGATTTTAAATTAAATTACTTGTATCACAAAGCAAAACTTGGGACTATTTAACTATGTTGAAACGATTGAATAAAGTTGAATAGAATTATCAATGTTAAATAGCAATACTTGAAACCATTTAGCTGTGTACAAAAAAATAAGCACTGGATCGTTTAATGATTATGCTACCAACAACTTATTCGTTTACAAGTCATGTCTATTTAATATATATATATGCATAAGCAGAATTTGGCATTAAATAACCCACAAGGGTCGATATGCCATAAAACACAATCAACCAAGCGACATATATATATATATATATATAAAATTTGAAAACTAAAATCAATATATATATATATACTTAATTTATCCAACGCTAAGTCAGTCGATGGTGGGAACGATTCTATTTTTGGATTTTCTTTCTACAGTATCCATGTAATTCAAAATCCAAAAGTGAACCCATTGTAAAATAATAATAATAATAATAATAATAATAATAATAAAGAGAACTTCCAAAATTGTCGACTTTGCTGTCCCGGCTGACCACAGAATAAAACTGAAAGAATGTGAAAAGAAGGATAAGTACCTCGACCTTGCTAGGGAATTGAAAAAACTATGGCACATGCAGGTGACAATAATACCAATTGTAATTGGAGCGTTTGGAACAGTAACTAAAGGATAACTAAAGGAACTGGAGAACTTGGAAGTTGGCGGACGAGTGGAAACCATCCAAACTACTACATTATTGAGAACGGCCAGGATACTAAGAAGAGTCCTGGAGACTTGAGGAGACTTGCTGTCACTCAAATTCCAGTGAAAGACCATCAGCTAACGCTGATAGGAAAAACTCTAATGAGTAAATAATAATAATAATAAATTAAATTACAGCGCAAATAATTCCATATAAAAGAAAAACCTTTAAAAATGACACTTGGCAGCAACACCAATGACACTTGGCAGCAACACCCCACAAGACACCAACTGTACGGCCACCTGCCCCCTATCACGAAAACTATTCAAGTTAGACGAACCAGACATGCAGGACACTGCTGGAGAAGCAGAGATGAACTCATAAGAGATGTACTCTTATGGATCCCCACACATGGCCGAGCAAAAGCAGGACGACCAGCTCGAACGTACATTCAGCAGCTATGTGAGGATACAGGGTGTTGTCCTGAAGACCTACCTAGGGCGATGAACGATAGGGAGAAGTGGCGAGAGAGGGTCAGGGATATCCGTGCTACCAGCACGATATGATGATGATGATGATTTATTTCAGCAGACCTTATATTTTTAGAATGGTAGATCTGCATCTTCAGACATAGAAAAAATCTTCTTTTTTTTTTCTTTGTTGGAAGATGCAGATCTAACATTTTAAAAATATGGGGACTGCTGAAATAAATATCATTATAAAAAAAATAAGAGTAATTTCTAAAGGGTCTTCTTCTATATGGTATATATATATATATATATTGATTTTTAATTTTTCTGTTTTAAATCCAAAAAGCTGCAAACCTTGAAGAAATACCCCCTGCAGTTTGGAAGACAAAAATATTTTTACGATATATTTCTACGATTATGCGACCCAGTCTTTAAACAAAACACAATTGAGAAATGGGTGAAAGATGATGTCCTTTCCTTTCTCCAAGAAAGGTGACCTCGGAATCACTAAGAACTACAGAGGCAGGAGTCTAACGACTATAGTTGCAAAAGTTTATTAGTCCCTACTTATCATTTGTATCCAACTCGAAATCGGGAAAATTCTTTAAAAAAATCAGAATTGCATTCGAGGAAATCGCCCCACAACGTCATAGATTCTGACAATCAGTAAAATCATCGAAGGAGTACGGTCAAATCTCGAGGCAACACAACTGTTCGTAAACTTCGATTCTATGCCCTGAGGAAAGATTAAGTAAATACTACTTACATATGGTCTCAAAGAAAATTTTACAGCTAAAATGATACTTTACAAAAACACGAAAGAAATGGTTCGCTCACCTGATAGAGACACTGACTTCTTCGATACGGTCGCTGGGATCTTGCAAGGACATACATTAGCCCCATATTTTTCTAAGTTTCCTAGACTATGTACTTCAAATGTCAATAGATCTAATAAAAGAAAATGGTTTCACATTAAAAAAAAAATTTAAAAAAGAACAGAACCAGATTATATCCGGCAAAAACTATGAAAATGCAAACTACGCAGATGACGTAGAGCTTCTCGCATAAACACTACCCCAAGCCAAATCCCTACTGCATAGCCTTTTGATAGAGATATGAATATTTTTTACAAAAAAAAATGACAACTTGTGTTTTTTATCAGTTAATTGGTATTTCCCCGATATCTCCGTTATATCAAGAATTTGGATGACTACAAAAGACTTCAAGCGTGAAACTAAGACGCCAACAATTTCATCATTTAGAAACGAATTGGATTTACAATTAATCCATTAGTTAAAATAGCTTAAGTATATTGCTCAAATACAAATTTGGCTTTGGGACATTGTTTTCTCTAGGTTACGGTAACACACACAGAAATTCATAGACACACAGACTTATATATATATATATATATATATATATATATATATATATATATATATACATATATATATTAATATGTTCATGTAGATATTCATATATATGTACATGCAAATTTATAGATTGATAATTTAAGTAATCTATAGATTAAAAGATGCATTTTCTTTTAAATATTTTGATAGAGTCACGAATATTTTTTAAAATGATAGCGTGTTTTTATATATATATTGCACTCAAGTCCACGATTGCATCGGTACTCTGACACACTTACACAAACAGGGAAATTTCCATTTGTTAATTAGATTATTTAAGGCTGCTTAATCTTCGAGATTTTTATAGTTCCTAAATAAGAATTACGAAAAAAAAACATGGCGAGGGCTTTCATGGACGGAGCAAGAAAATGTCGATCCCGTATTTATCATTAAAATAATAATACTTTAGCTTAATGTTTTCTATATTGTGTATCTTTTCAACTCTTCGTGATCGCATTGCACTTGGTTACCTTTCAAATTGTTAGATAAGATTTCTTTTTAAATTCCTGGCAACGTAAAAGCTTATCGTTGAATATTAATCAGACGAAAAACTTCGCTGAAACTCAAGTCCATCTTTGCTATTTATACTTTAACTCTTTTAACTAAAATCCCCGTTTTCCAGTCAGCTGGGCTGATAAATGCACTGACTGCATCTCTGCAAAGGATTAAGACCTCCCCAACGAGTGTCCTGGATCTGACACTAAACATCTGATGGTGAGGTTCCCGTAATGCTTGAGCTTAGGGGAATGCGAAGTACCCCTCATAGCCATCGCTCCCAGGTCCACTCTGGCCTGGAGTGGTAGCACCTGATAGGGTCCTATCTATGGATCGAATAGAACTGAACTGTGTACTTGTACTGAACTAAATTGCTTGAAATAGAAGTTTTTTGATATTTAAACTGTACTTGTGCTGAACTGCGTACTTATGCTAAACTGAATTGTTTAAAACGGAACTATTTTTGTATGCTAACTGAATTGTTTAAAATAGAACAGTTTAAACTACGTAACAATGCTCAAATGAATTGTTGAAATAGAATTGTTTTGACATTTAACTGTGTGTAAACAAAAAGCTATACTTTTACTAAACCGAATAGCTTGAAATAAAATGTTTTGCCAATTAAACTGTACTTCTGCTAACTTGAATTGTTTGAGATAGAACTGTTTATTTGTATAAAAATGGATTTGGCATTTGATAACCTACAAAGATTGCTATGCCATAAACCCAAAAAAAAACAAACTAGAGTCCCTGAGACGTAATGGCTAAAGTGCTGGATTGCGGATCCCGATGCAAGCGAGGTCGATCTCCAATCGTGCAATTACATTCACTTCCAGACAAATGCTTTTAGAAAAGTATTGAACTCCTTTATCCTCACGCTATAGGTTAAAAGTATCACAACTGTTCTTCCACCAGGATGTCTTCGGCATTTAAAAAAACACGCAAATTGATAAACCATTAAATGCCCAAACCAGTCTTTCACAAAAACTTTACTGGTAGCCATCATCATCATCATCAAGAAGTAATGACAGTACGATTCCGTGACTCTCTCTCTCTCTCTCTCTCTCTCTCTCTCTACATCCGTCTCAATCAACCATCGCTCTTGCAGGTCCTCTACTTATACGGCTTCCACAGAGCTGATAGATGTAATTCTTTTACTAGTCGGCCAACACTGGTGTGTCCTAGTATGGGAGTCCATTAAAGAACACTACTTATAAGTTTACCCTTATTCCTCCCGCATATCTGGCTCTTCTTACTTGGTGTTTTGCGAGATGAGAGGTAAGTAGCCGTACGGCCGCTGTTTTATAGAGTACTGCTTCCAAGATTTCTTCAAAACAACACGTAGCATTCTTGTATAGTTGTCACCTAGCTTTTTCTCCCTGCTCTTCGGAAGAGTGCAAGTAGTGCAACTATACAATAGTACTAACTTGGTTACCACTTGGATTTGGTTTGGTTTGGTTTGGTTTGGTTTGGTTTTATGTCATATCAACCATGGTAAGTTATTTAATGCCAAATCCATTTTTATACCTATAAACAGTTCTATTTTAAACAATTCAGTTTAGCATAAGCACGCAGTTCTGTTCTATTTGACCCATTGATAGGAGCCTATCAGGTGCTTTTATTCTAGATGAGAGTTAACCAGGGAGCAATGGCAATGAAAGAGTATTCCGCATTCCCCAAAGCTCCAGCATTACTGGAGCCTCAGCATCAGATTGTTTAGTGTCATATCTAGGATACTCGTTGGGGGAGTTTTACTCTTCTATAGAGATGCAGTTGGTGTATTCTGCCGCCCCAGCTGATTAGGCCAACTCGTTGGGGAGGCGGGGTCTTAACCCTCCACAGAGATGCTGTCGGTGTATTCTACGGCCTCAGTCGACTTCACCAGCTACAGTTTCTAAGAATTCCCGTTTTATTTTATCAGAGATCAGATTTACGTATTGATATTAACCTGTCAAAAGCAGTTCATGTTTTACCTATGTGAATGGTGATATCACTTTCAGTTAGCCTGAAACAGGTATCAGCAGGCATTGGTCTCATGGTGAACTCAGATAAAATAGAGTTCATGCGTTTTAATCAAGATGATTCCATCTCATTAAATGACAAGCCTCTGATATTAATAGACAAGTTCACATACCTCAGTAGCAATATCTCAACTAGCAGTAGTTTACCCGTACTACGTACAAGTTTTACTTGTCTTTGGTGTTCATAAAGTATGTCACTTTCAAAGTCAGATATCGCAAATAATTTTATTATGAAAGAACCTCTGAATAGACAAAATTAAATATATGTTCTTGTTTGAACTTTAGTTCAGGATTCACAGCTTCTCAGGATATTCAATTCTGATTATTATTGGTTAGTCGGTTGTTTGGTTGGTTCGTTAGTTTTTATAGCATTTAATCCTTGTATGATATTCAATACCAAATCCTTTATATATATATATATATATATATATATATATATATATATATATATATATATATAATTTCTTAACCCATAGTTTGTAGATAATATTTTTAAACAAGTAGACCTCATTTGTTTGCACACAGATGGTTTCAAGTATTCCTATCAAACTATGATATCCCAATTAGGTATTAGTCATTTGTTTGCACATAGTTTAACGGTTTCAAGTATTGCTATGTAACACTAATGATTTAATTTATATCAGTCATTTGTTTGCACATAGTTAAATGGCTATACATGTACAACTTTTATGTGAATAGATGTCGGCAATTTTATTTCTGAAAAAGTTAGACCTAATTTGTTTGGATATATTTAAATGGTATCAAGTATTGCTATTAAACACTAATAATTCTATTCAACACTATTCATTCATATCAATTGTCAAATGGTTAAAAATATTGCTAAGTAATACCAATAATTCAGTTTTTACACACAGTTAAACGGTTTCAATCATTCTTTTCTAACATGAACAATCTTCTTTAGTATTCATAATTTCTTTGCGCACAATTGAATGGTTTCAAGCATTGCTATCTAAAAGGTATTTTTAAATGAGAATAAAAACATTAAATAAACATGCTACAAAATCGAAAGACGAAGAAAAGGATGGGTCTATTGGTGTGATTTCCGCGCCTGAAATAGGGTTAGATCAAGTAAGTAAGTAAAGTTGGCGACCGTGGTCGAGGGTGACCCGAAGGCTCCCTTTTCAATAGCTACAGCACCAAAGTGTAGGGAAGGGCGCTACTTCTTTCTCTGGATTGCTCTACTTTACCCTTGATCCTTACCTTATAATTTTGAGTGTCAAGCAAGGCGGCATCAAGTACCATTTTTTTAGTCTTTGGCATGACTCGACCTGGTATTAAACCCCGGTCTCCTGGGCCATTGGCGAACACTCTACTCATTAAGCCAATGGAGAGATCCGGTAAGGGAGCTGGTACGGATAACCAGGCTTTCTCGACGTAAAAGGAGACGTGGGTTCGAATCTCTCCAAAGGTTTATCATTTATTATTGTTTCCTATGTGGGCTATTTTTAGAAATAACCTCCGAACGAGTTGCGATTCAAATGCAACAAAAAGTGAAAAGGATGGAAGAAGATAAAAGTCAAAATGAATAATAATTATTATTCATTTTGCCTTTTATCTTCTTCCATCATTATAATGAGTTATTTTTTAAAATTCAAATAAGCTAAAACTTTCAACGACACAATCATTTTCAATAAAACTTTTACTATAGTTTCGTGGCTAATTCAAATCATGTCCTTCAAAAACACCAGAGACATGTGATATTGATTTGTCGGGATAAAAAAAACTTGTTAAATATTTTGGAATTGACCCAGAAAATAACCGCAATCGGAAACTTATGTTCTTTTGTAAATTCTGGAATTGTATTTTAGTCACAGTCAACACGGAAATGAAAGAAAACCACATCACGTAAATGTTTCCAGAATATATATATATATATATATATATATATATATATATATATATATATATATATATATATATATATACGTCAACTCCAAAATATTTAACAAGTTTTTTTTCTGACAAATCAATGTCACATGTGTTTGGAGTTTTTGAAGGACATCATTTGAATATGTATATATATATATATATATATATATATATATATATATATATATATATATATATATTCATAATTTTATATATATATATATATATATATATATATATATATATATATATATATATTCATAATCATATATATATCATGTTTAAGATATATATATATATATATATATATATATATATATATATATATATATATATATATATATATGTCGTGTTTATGATGCTCTTATACTTCATCACAATTTTCGTTGCTTTTTATCGCAACTTAGTATGTCATTATTTATTTGATATTGAGAAATTGCGGGTATCAGAAACTCCAATAATAGAGGACTTAGTCTATCATCTACAGCATGTCTTCTTCATTATCCTTTGTGAATTTTCAAGAGCTCCCCTGATTGTTATTGCTTTTGTTACTTTTTACTTTTGTTGTTTTTGGGGGGGTTAGGGGGTTTGGTCAGGATTCACGTACAATTGTACGAATTTCTTGTATTGTTTCTTCAAAGAAAATACATTCGGGTATATTTTCTAATCTTTCTTCAAAACAATGGTTTGAAGAATTGTGACTTCAAAAAAAAGTAAAATTCATTCAAAAGAGTATTTTTCTATCAGTGAAGAAATATTTTTTATGTTCACATAGATAAGTAAAACTAACCCTGTAATTAAAATGTTCTTGTATTCTCACTTGATTTCTACATGACCGTTATGTCAATTTAAAGTGTTTTGCCCTCTAAAATTTTTTGGCGAGTAGGTATTTCCCTACATCAATCCCTCCCTCCTCTGGAACACGCCCGGAAGTCAGTAGCATATGCTTACCAAATTTGGCGAAAATTGGCTGAGCACGCATCCAGAGACATTTCATTTTATATTATATATATGTAAGGTGTATGTATGTGTGTGCGTGTGTGTGTATGCGAGCGTGCTTGTGCGAAATTACTTGATAGATAGATAGATAGATAGATAGATAGATAGATAGATAGATAGATAGATAGATTCAAACAAAATAATTGTCAAAAGATGTAAGATCAAAAATATATTTATCATGAACTCTTAACAATAGGAAAAACAAACTTATTCTCAGAAAAAAAACCTCAGTCAGAATAGAAATAGGTCATTAACAGTCATGTAGTTCTGAAAAATCCATTTAATACATTAATAAAGTCATATAACTTATCCATAAAACTGATGCTAATTGAATGAAGAATAATAAAAGTGGAGATGTTTTTTGTATCGAGGAAAAATATTTGATCCTTAATAGGCCGAGAAAATTGACAACATTTTTTTTTTCTTCCGTTTCCTGACAATTATTTGAGCGTCTGAGACTTCCGACAAAAACGCAACGTAAAAATCAGCTGTGCCGGTGGGGATTAGAATATGCCGATTGTATCCCCAAAATGGGTGTAAGAATACTCTTCCCCACCCCCCAAAAAAAGAGGAGTCCTTGGCATGTCACTAAATTGCGTCTGATAATGAAGCTCCAACTCTGATACTCCAGTCGGCTGGTGCTGTAAAATACTGCGGCTACACCTCTGCAGACGAGTAACACCTCCCCCACTCCAACGAGTGTCCTGGAGATGATACTAAACAATCTGATGCTGAGGCTCCAGTAATGCTGGAGCTGTAGGAAATGTGGAGTACCACTTCATTGCCATCACTCCCAGGTCCACTCTGGTCCGGAGTGGTAGAACCTGAAAGAGTCCTATCCATGGGTCAAATAGAACTCATTTAAACTGAGTGCAAACAAATGACTTGCATTAAATTGAATAGTTTGAAATTGAACTGTTTGGTCATTTAACTATGTGAAAACAAATGAATTGTGTTTAATTGAATTTTTTTGAGATACATAAAAATACTTGGAACTATTTAACTGTATGAACTGAATGAGTAATGTTGAATAGAATAATTTGTGTAAAATAGGCATACTTGTAACCACTGCAAAGTCTGCGAACAAATGATTAATATTGAATAGAATCATAAGAGTTAGATTACAATAATTGAAACCATTTAACTGTGTAGAAACAATAGCAATACTAGTGTGTAAACAAATTAGTTGTAACTCATTTAAAAATAAAATTACTGTCAAACTAAACTCTTACATATAATGTATATCTACTTAAATGTCCGCAAACAAATGACTGATGTTAAATTGTTACTGTTACGTAGCAATACTTAAAAACCATTTCACCGTGTGCAAAAAAAAATTGAGCACAGGCTCATTTTAAAATATGTTTGCAATCATATATATTCAATATATATGTATAAAGAGGATATTGTATTAAATAACCCACAATGGTTGATATAGCATAAAATCAAAACACCCAACCCATCCAACTCTGGACATCTGTGTAATTTGGAGTAACCCTTCATTGCAAGTGATGCTGGGTCTACTCTGACACGGTTTTGTAGTTCCTTTTAGGGTTCCATCTATGGGTTAGATAGATACTTTTTTCAAAGTATTTGTATGAGATACTTGATATCATATAACCATAGGCAAAGATATTTTTTAGAAAAATCTACACAAAAAAAACGTAAATACAAACGTGCAATGTACGCAATTCCTTAACTCAAACATTGAATAACCCTTAACATGTTGACTTGTTAAAATTAATCAAGCAAGCAACATAAAAATCTGGTGGCCAATAATACGTTGTTGTTTTTATAATTGCTGAAGTAAAATGGTTTCTTTATATACAGTAGACTAAATTACTGACGGCAATCCAGCAAAAACGGCATTATGGTTTCAGGAAAAATGGCCGTCATAATCAATCTATATGGAGTTTCGCCTTTGTTAGTTTCAGTGAGACAATGGGTCAAGACGCAGACCTCAGATAGTTTCGACAAGGGTTGATACAGGTTAAAATTAATGTTGGCAGAGTTCATAATACTTTATCCTCTTCAGAGGAGTAATACCTCCAAAAAAGAAGTGTCCAGGGTATGTCACTAAACTACATTTGATGAAGAGCTGAGGAATGGGGAGTACTCTTTAATTGTCATTACTCTCGAGTTCACTCTGATTCGGAGTAGTAGAACCTGCTAGGAGCCCATCGATGGGTCAAATAGATCTATTTAAAATTATTATTATTATATAAGATCATTGTAAATTATTTGTATTAAGAATAGTTTCTTGAGGCTATAATTGTTTTATAAAACACGAAAGCAATGGAGACCCAAACGTCTTCGATATTGTTCCTAGAGTTTGGCAAGGAGATAAATTATCACCATTTTTGTTAATAATCTGCTTAATCTACGTGCTTCGAATGTCAATAAACCTAATAAAAGAAAATGGCTTTACGCATTAAAAAAGCAAAAAGCAGTCGATATCCAGTAGAAACAACAACAGACACAGGCAATGCAGATGATCTAGCGCTTCAAGCAAATACACCTGCCCAAGCCGAATCTCTATTGCATGGTCTAGAGCAAGCAGCAGAAAGCATTGGCCTCCACGTGAATACAAATAAAACAGAGTACATTGTTTTAAACAAGAACGAACCATCTTCACTCTAAGCGGCAGGCATTTAAAATTAGTTGACAAGATCACATACTTTGGTAGCAATATCTTATCTACTAAAAGTGATGTCAACATACACCTAGCGAAGGCGTGGACAGCTCTCGGTAGGTTATCGATCATATGGAAGTCTGACCTATCCGATAAAATAAATGTGATTTTTCTAAGCTGTAGCTGTGTCAATGCTATTGTATTGATGCACCATATGAATATTAACAAATGCAGGGAGAAAAATCTTGATGGAAACTACACCAGAATGTTTTGTGCTGTTTTGAATAAATCTCCACAAAACAGCAGCTGTACGGCCACTTTCCTCCCATCTAAAAAAAACTATCCATGTAAGATGAACAAGATATGCGGAACACTGTAAGAGAAGTAAGGACAAACTCATAAGCGACGTTCTTTTATGGACTCCTACACATGGGCTTGCCAATGTTGGCCAACCAGGAAGAACTTACTTGCATCAGCTCTGTGAGAACACTAGATGTTATTTGGAGGACCTGCTGGAAACGATGGATGATAGGGATGGATGGTGAGAAAGAGTCAGAGAGATCTGTACTGTCGGCGCGATTTAATGATGAGGAAGATGAGGAGGATAATTGTTAACTAAAGATTATCATTAATTACTTGAAACGATATAATTGCTTGGAAATTATTGGTGCTAGATAGGAACCATATAACTGTTCAAAAATTATCATTATCAAATAGAAATAATTACTTGAAACTGTATAATTATTAAAATCAGATGGGAATACTTGAAACCAGATAATTATCAGTATTAGATAGGAATACTTGAAACCATGCATCTGTGTGCAAATAATTTGTATTAGATAGGAATACTTGATATCATATATCTATGTTGGTTGATCCTTTTTGTACTAAGGATCATTACTTGTAGCTATAATTGTTAGCTAAAGCTTATTATCATTAGTTTATTGAAACTACGCAACTGAGTGAAAATTATTTGTATAAGATAGGAATACTTGACATGAGATAATCTTTTGAAAGAACTCTTTAAAAAAACTACTATACAACGAATATAAAGATGAGTGTGTATTGAGGAGGTGCCCGTGGTGTAATGGTTAGCGTTGGAGGATATGGACACGGCGACACGAGTTCAAATCCTGGACCTGACTGATTGCATTTCACATAGCACTAATACCCTTGGGAAAGGTATGAATCCAATTATTCTCCCTCCAGCTATGGGTAAATAGTAGGACAGACTAGGTTCTTCAGCCTTGGTTAGGCAACTAGTCTAGGAGAAGGAAAACTCTGAATTCAAACCTGTTAAACTCCGCTTAAAAATTGACCTTGTGTCATATCCTGCCCGAGCGGAGGGGTTGGTAAATAGTACCAATCTCTCAGCAAAACTAATGCCATCTCAGAAGTTGCAATAATCAGGTTTAAAACAGCATTGTACTGCTCACGGACTGCAGATCTTAGTTTTGAGTTCAGAGATATACTCGGTTGGTTGGTTGGATTTTTATGGCATATCCCCTTCTGTAGGTTATTCAATGCCAAATTCCTTTTTATACATATCAGTTCAGTTCAACAAGAGTACACAGTTTAATTATCAAAACATTTCTATTTCAAGCTATTCAGTTTAATCAAACAGTTCTAATTCAAACAATTTAGTTTAGTATAAGTATAGTTTTTGTCCACACAGTTAAACGTCAAAACAGTTCTATTTCAAAAATTCAGTTTAGCATCAATACGCAGCTTGAATATCAAAACAGTTCTATTTCAAGCAATTCAGTTTAACATAAGTACGCAGTTTAGTTCTATTTGACCCATAGATATGACCCTATCAGCTGTTACCACTCCGGGCCTGATAGGGTCATATCTACCAAGGGCAATGTGTACTTACCACGGCTTGAAATGCTTCGCTCACATGATATACGTACCAGAAACTCACACGTACGAAAATATTGCAAAACTATGAAGGCTCAATAGTTCCATATGGACAACTATTTTATTCATAGCGGGGATTCATGCAATTTTTGTATTATGACACTGAGTGGATTTGAGAGCTTGAGAATATGATATGGTCTAAGATTACAAGGGAGATCATCCACAACTGGCTCAGGTTGTTTAATTCTGCTTATAATATTACATATGACCTCGTTAATTTCTTTTACTTATGGGATATGATTGTTTAGATATTCGCGCTTATATGCACTTTAAAATTCTCAAGCAATTTGTTACGATATGACAGTCTTTCGGCCAATTTTCTTATTTTTCTTTTTCCTTTTCTTTTCTTTCGTTCTCTCTTTCTTTCTTTCGCTTTCGTTTTTTCACATTTTTATATTTTCTTTCTTCTACTTTCTTTCTCTCACACTTTTCCTTTCTTTCCTCTTTTTTCTTTCTTTCTCTCTCTTTCTTTTTCTTAAACTTTTTGTATATTCTCCTTTATCTACTTTCTTTCTCTCACACTTTTTCTTTCTTTCTTTTTTCTTTTCTTTCTTTCTTTTTTTCCACACCTTTTTTCATATTTTCCTTCCTCTTCTTTCTTTCAATATCTATATTGTACTCTTTCCTCGCTTTCCTTTTCATTTCTACATAATTTTTTCTCTCATACTTTTTACCACTCTCTCAATCTCTCTGTCTGACTGTCCCCCCCTCTCTCTCTCCCTCTCTCTCTCTCTCTCTCTCTCTCTCTCTCTCTACATGTATATATATATTTATTTATATGTCTACATCTCTTGTTTTACTTTTTTCAGCTATTTTTTTCCTTCTCGGTTTATATCTCACTAATATCTCCTTTTTCTCTTACGTGTTACTTTTTCTGTAAAGGTGTGCTGAGCGTAACAGCTATAGCCATAGGAAATAGAGTCAGCGACCCGAGTTCAATTCCTGGACGAAACAGTTTGCGTTTCACTTTGCATTAATGTCCATGGGAAACCCAAGAATTTTTCTATTCTTCCTCCAGTTATGTTTAAACAATAGACCAGACTGGGTTCTTTAGCCTTGGTTAAGCAACCAGTCTAAGAGCAGGAAAACTTTGAATTCAAATCAGCTTTAGTCCGCTTAAAATAGACCTTGTGTCACATCCTGTCCGTGGCAGAAGGGTTGGGTAAATACATACTTATGTTTAGGGGAGGGGATATATATATTTCTTTCATTCTCTACATCTCTTTTTCCTCCTTTTTGTTTTTACTTGTATCAGTCTCGTTCTCTCTTTTTCTGTCTACATCACAATTTTTCTTTTAATTCTTTCTTTCCATCTTTCTCAGTTTATATTTCACTAGGTTCTGCTAGCTATTTTTAATATGTTTCTAATTCATTTTTTTCTCTTTCTCTATCCACTTCACACACTTTCCTTCCTTTTTCTTTTTCTTTTTCACTCACTCTTTCTCTGTCTACCTCATATTTTCCTGTTTTCTTTGTTTGTTACCTCTCTCTCTCTCTCTCTCTCTCTCTCTCTCTCTCTCTCTCTCAACAACTCACTCTTTTCTCTCCGTTTGCTTCTTACTTGTTTTTCCCTCTTTCTCTTCTTTTTTTATTTTTCAACTAAACCTCCACCCTCTCCTCTATCGATATGCCGCTCACTTTCTTTCTTTTTCTCTCATGCACGTATTTTGGTGGCTTGATGCATGTTTTCCCAAAATCACATCGATATAGGGTAGGTGTGATCATCTGTTTACCACAATCTCAATCTCTCTGTCTGACTGCCCCTCTCTCTCTCTATATATATATATATATATATATATATAAGTGCGTGTGTGTGTGTGTGTGTGTGTGTGTGTGTGTGTGAGCATCCCTTGTTTTACTTTTTCCTGCTCTTTTTTTTTTCTTTATCGGTATATATCTCACTCATCTCTCCTTTTTCTCTTACGTGTTACTTTTTTTGTAAAGGTATGCTTTGGCTATAGGAAATGGACTTAGCGACCCGAGTTCAATTCCTTACGCAAAATCATAGCACATATTTCTCAGTAATTTGACGACAAAACAAAAACACTGACTCAATTTACCTGAGGGTTTATACAACTTCTTTGTTATACTAACAAAGACGTAAATATATTGTCATTTGTATGTTTATGGTTTGGTTTCTTTGTTTGACAACATATCAATCTCTTTGGGTTATGTAATGCCAAAGCTATCTTTGTAGAACAGTGGTGGTACTATTTAACCCATAGCTAGGGAGATAAGTAAGTAAAGTTGACGACCGTAGTCGAGAGCAACCAGAAGGCTCCCTTTTCAATAGCTACTACACCGAGGTGTAAGGGGGGGCGTTACTCCTTTCCCTGGATTGTTCTACTTTACCCTTGATACGTACCTTAAATTGCTGAGTGTTAAGCAAGGAGGTATCAAGTAACATTTTTAAAGTCTTTGGTATGACTCGACCAGGGATTGAGCTGGTTTTTTCACTAGAGTATTAGTCCGAAAGAAAACATAATAATCCGACTAGACAACGATGTCGCAGTCCAGTACGTTAGCCACTGTGCCACGGGGACTCTTCGTGCATGTTTATGAACTTATACACAAGATTTCACACAATTACACACACTCCAAATGACCTTTCACTGAAGGTAGATATAATTCAAACCTACGATTACCAGCTTTTGATGGGAGTTGACTAACGTATGAATTATACAAATTTAATGTTTGACTGATTTACTGGTACAAGGTTACTAAAGGCATTGACGATAACTTTGAGAAGAGTCATTAACATACCAGAAATATTCCGACAATTGAACCTCTTTTTTTCGTATTCTTCATGTTGTTAATACAGCGTTTCGCCCGGTCCATTCTTCAGCTTTCGTCAAGTGTATAATTCCCGAGAAAAAAAATAAGCTGCTTCAAATAAGCTATACAAATAATGTCAAATGTTATCTGTCTCAAAGAATTATCGTTATTAGTTAGAATGAGGCCTCAATCAAGCACAACTTTGATATATATATATATATATATATATATATATATATATATATATATATATATATATATATATATATATACTTCACGGCTTTAAAACGAACTCCAGACTTATCGATACAAGCTAACCTAATGATTGTTGTCTAGTCGGACTATTATGTTTTCCTTCGGACGAATACTCTAGTGAAAAAACCAGCTCAATCATTAGGTTAGCTTGTATCGATAAGTCTGGAGTTCGTTTTAAAGCCGTGAAGTATATATATATATATATATATATATATATATATATATATATATATATGTGTGTGTGTGTGTGTATGTGTGTGTGTGTGTGTGTGTGTGTGTGTGTGTGTGTGTGTGTGATAAAGTTAAAAATGCAACTGAACCAAATTTATATCAAAAGTGCTCGATGGTATTGCAGAATAGGTATAAAACTAAAAAAATATTATAATTCCATTACTTGAAGTATTATGCATCGTACATAATCATCAGATGGAAATGTTTGAAACGTGGTTAATCAATATATATCTACTAACTATATCTGTGAAAATCCCATGAATTCTAAATATAAATAACATTTTAAAAAGTTGAATGGAAAAACTGAAGATTCAGTTTTGTGAAATACATTGTAAACTTATATCGGTAAATATATTTATCATATTTTTTGTGAAAAATTAGTTTACTTCTTAAGTGGGTGGTTCGATTTTTAATAAGACTAATATTGCCATTTCAGGAGAAAGCCGATGTTGATAACACTATCACAGCCGATAATAATTATAAATGGTATCAATTAAACCCTTGGGAGGGGGTAGAGAAAACAGATTATTTAAAAAATAAGATTGAAATGAATAATAAGACATAATACATTTTTAATTCATTTTTTCCAGTAGCCTGTGTACTTCGTTTTTATTTTTAAATAACCGTTTTTGTTTTTTTGTTTTTCTTTTCTTTTCTTCTTTTTTGTTTGTTTGTTTTGTTTGTTTTTTTTGTTTTTTTGTTTTTTTGTTTTTTGTTTTTTTGGCGGGGGGGGGAATAAGCAAATTTGCGAACATTATTAGGTAAAATTGCAAAATCTGTCCAACGATAAAGCAGGCAATTCAGAAATTTGTTTAAGGCGAGAAGCACAAGCTTCGTTTCCTGCCAGTACATTAAAGAACTTAATTCAAAGGGTCATCCCTCTGAGGTAGCACCTGCTTCGACTTCTAAAAGAGAAAGCATCAGGTCTATTGTCTAGTGCCTCAGGAGCCTCCAAAAGTGGAAAAGCCAACAGATACCCAGGAATTTTTAGAGCTGCCCTCAGCCTTGAATTCGTGCACGTAAAGGCCTCTGCTTGAAATTCTAACCTTATGTCGCACCCAGTCCATGGCTGAAGGGATAAGGGTAAATACCAAGCTGGAGGAAGCAGTTGTTATGGTGACACAATTTTATGTTGCACTTGAACCCGGAAAAATTACTTTAGTTTTCAAGTTAGAGAATGTTAACATTGTTACACAAACACAAATTTCACTGGGATGTGCCACTGTGCTATGGTTGGTTTACAAATCATGAAACAGAAATCGGTACATTATACTATGGATTACGGAATTATTGAAGTAATATTCAGATACTAACTATTCCTGCATTTAACAATGTTCTGCTTGTACAATTTAAATACCACACACACACGCGCGGGCGCGCGCGCGGGGTGCCTACATAAACAACACAACTATATTCGTAAAATCCGAATATATCAATAATATAAGTCTATTATAATAAATGTGAGATTGTAGTATGTTGAATTGACACCTACCGTTTATTCTGTAAATTTTGAGTTATGTAACTTATTATTTTTGTCTCTCTTTGCTTAATCGATGAATCATCTGGTCTGATAAGGCAAGTTTCGCCGAGCAGGAAAAGGAATAATAAATTTAACGTAATTTTCTTCAAAATATTCCTCTTTGCAACTAACATACTTATTTCAGCGAGTTTTTCATTGTTCGAAGTACCTAAAACACTTCTATTTTTCTATAGTGTGAAACTGCGCTGTCATTTTTCTTCTCTGTGTGTGTGTGTGTGTGTGTGTGTGTGTGTGTGTGTGTGTGTGTGTGTGTGTGTGTGTGTGTGTGTGTGTGTGTGTGTGTGTGTGTGTGTGTGTGAATAGGTGAGTACGAGAGAAATTAATGTAAAGAGAGTGTGTGTGTATGTGTAAATCAGCGAGAGAAAGAGAGAGAGAGAGAGAGAGAGAGAGAGAGAGAGAGAGAGAGAGAGTCTGTGTGTATGAATCAATGAGAGAAACAGTGAGAAAGGAGAAACATCGTTAGCAAGACAAACAAAATAGTGTTCAGAACGTAACAAATGATAGTTTAAACCTGAAAAGGTTTGAGAATATGTTGTGCGGGGAGAAATTTCCTATAAGTGTTTGCTGCGTCATATTTGCAACATAGAGACCGGTATTTTCATGCTAAAAAACTACCGTAAAAATTCTGTTTTTTTTTTGTTTTTTTTTTTATACGTCATTCAGACGAGCTAATGACTCACTGTATATGTGTACAGTAACAGTTTATCCCGTCTCTGACAATTCAAATTTTTTTAAAAATCCCTTTGAAACTCAATTGTCATAATGAACTTCCTCTAAATAGATTCTCTTTAATGCAAAAAATGCTAGAAGTTCTGTTTTTTTCACATAAACAAATGTTTATACATAAAATGATTTTTTTTACTGTCAAAATGGATACCATGATACTACCAACTCATTAGTACAGCTCAGTCGTCTGGGGCTGTAACGACTGTCTTGGATATAACACTATCTGAAGCTCCAATAATGGTGGAGCTTTGGAGTACCCCTTCATTGCCATCGCTCCCAGGTCCTCTCTGGTCCAGAGTGATAGCACTTGATAGGGGCCAATCTATGGGTCAAATAGAACTGTTTCACATTTAAAATGAGTGCTAACAAATAACTTATGCTAAATTTAATTTTATTTTAATGGAACTTTTTGATCGTTTAACTGTTTGTAAACAAATGACTGATGTTTAATTGAATTGTTTGTGATACATAACAATACTTGGAAACATTTAACTTTCTTGACTTATACTAAATTGCATTGTAAGAAATAGAACTATTTGATCATATAACTGTTTGTATCTACAAAATGTTTTTACAGATCATTTATCAAATATATATGTAAAAAAATAAATTTGGCATTAAATGGCCAACAATGATTGATTCGCCATCAAACAAAACCATGCCTTTTACTTAAATTATTTGAAATAATCAAATCATCTTAATTTGCTAGCTTGGAAATTTAGATTAGTGTTTCGAACGTCTCAAAGAACGTTAGCGCAGACGAAGAGACAGGACGAGAAGAGAAGATAACGATGAGTTCATACCAATAAAAGAAAAGTCAGACGGTCGTCACGGAAAAATCCCACTCACTTCATTGCCAATATTACAACTTCTTTCTGTACTGGTTTAAAAATCAAGTAGATCTTATTTACCAACCCCTCCGCTCGGGTAGGATATGACACAAGGTCAAATTTTTAAGCGGAGTTTAATAGGTTTGAATTCAGAGTTTTCCTTCTCCTAGACTAGTTGCCTCACCAAGGCTGAAGAACCCAGGCTGTTCTACTATTTACCCATAGCTAGAGGGAAAATAATTGAATTCATACCTTTCCAAAGGGTATTAGTGCTATGTGAAATGCAATCAGCCTTGTCCAGGATTTGAACCTGTGTCACCGTTTCCATTTCCTACGACGATAACCATTACACCACGGGTACCTCCATTTAAAAATCAAGTAGGTGTTAATATCTGTTCTTTAAAAACCCAATGATGTAAGAACAGTTTTACTTAGCCTTGAAATTTAGGTCATTACTTATTGCTGGACCGGCAACTAATTGATTACTCCTTTTCAAAATTTTCGTATAACTGTATCTTGCTCCTGTAGCAAGAGAGAGATTCATCCTTTTTTTTCTTTTGTCGTTCACACGGCTGGGCACCAAAGTCACTGGTAGTGGAAGGTGGCCACTGCATTACTAAGGAAAAAATGTTGAATGGATTACCTAGATGCGTGAAAAGAATAAATTTCCATTTACGCACTTACAGTTTAAAGACTTCGGTTCGAAATTACCTAAAGGTTATAGACTATGATAAAAAAAAAGCTCCTAAAGAAGGCTGGAGTGTATAGCGACCGAAACGTTGTGAATATAACGGCAAAAATGGGGACAATAATCTGCAACATGTGGATAATATAAATAATAACAACACAAAGAAATTTAGAAAGATATTTTCCTACATAAGCAGGATGTGACACAAGGTCAATTTTTAAACGGAGTAAGGCTGGTTTGAATTCAGAGTTTTCCCTCTCCTAGAATGGTTGCCATACCAAGGCTAAAGTACCTAGTCTACCCGACTATTTACCCATAGTTGGAAGGAAGCATGTTGGATTATTTAATCTGTTTAACTTAGTTGTCGCCATTTCTATTTTCTAATCACATTTGCGTGAAAGTGAAACTTAAACAGCCTCGTCCAGGTTTGAACCTGGGTTGCTGTATCCATTTCCAAAGACGATAGCCGTTGGACCACACGCATGCGTACGAGTAGTTGTGAGTGCGCATGTGCGTAACTGTAAATTTAATTCTTCTCCACGCGTCTAGGTTATCCATTCAACTTATTTTCCTAAACAGACAAGCTGGTAAATTAAGTTGATTAAAATATTTTAAAGAATATGAATAAGAGTTACTAGTTTTTCAGCATTTCCATAGCAGGAGTGACGACGCCAAAGCCCAGCTTGAAAACAAACATAAAGAATTTGGAAAAAGAGGGAGGTAGAAGGGGGAAGACGAAGTAAGAATTCCAAAGGTCACTGAGTTATCATTGAAATACGTAGATAAGTCTCAATGTTTTTTGGGTGGGGAGTCAAGGCAGGAGGAGCACAACAGGTCAAAGTAGAGTGGCGGGAAAGAGTGCTGGGTTTCAAGGGCTATATTTGGACACACTGATCCTTCAGTTCTGCGCCATACCAATTGCATGAATCAAACATGGTAAGAATTGCTATTTTTTACAACCTCTGATAAAAAAAAAATCTAATGGGTTTTACAGCCGGCAAATAACACTTGCTCTCTTTGAAGTTCAGTCTTTACCATTTACACAAATGTTTAAATATAAAATAAGAATTCGCACTGGAAAGGTTGATGCTATTTGGCCTTTTTTTTTTTTTAAATTTCATACGTGAATTCTCAAATATCCGTATCTACAATGAATGTCGCTATATTCTTACTTGGAGGTTTTCCATACTTAACCTCAGTAATTTAACCCCCGTTCTTAGAATTACCAGTCGGCCGGGCTAAGAATACGAGGTGTCCTGGGGACTAAACTGCATCTGGTTGTGAGATTCCAACTCTGAAGATTTGGGGAGTGTGGGGTATGCCTGAATTTACATTACTCTCAGGTCCACTCTGACCCGGAGATTTTGTATCTGTTATGGTCTCATCTATTGGTCACATAGATTTGTTTGAAAATCATCAGTATTATGAGAATATATCATCATCATCATATCGTGCTAATAGCACGGATTCCCCTGACCCTCTCTCACCACACCTTTCTATCGTCCATCGCTCCCGGGAGGTCTTCCATGCTACATTCTGTATCAGTACAGAGATGTTGTAGATAGGTTCTAGCTGCACGCATAACCCTTGCTCGTCCATGTGCAGGGGTCCACAGGGGTTCATCGCTTATGAGTTCGTCCTTACTTCTCCAGCAGTGTCTTGCATGTCTTGTTCGTCTAATTTGGATGGTTTTCGAGATGGGTGGTAGGTGGGCGTACAGCTGCTGTTTTGAGGAATGTTGCTTTCAGGATTTGTTCAATACAACTCGTAGCATTCTTGAGCAATTGCCGTCAACCTTTTTCTCCATATCCTTAGTCAGCGACCATGTGGAGCATCCATAGAGTAGTATTGACATGACCGCTGCATGGAAAAAACTGCGTTTTATTTTATCAGATAGGTCTGACTTCCACCAGACCAATAGTCTATCGATAGCTGTCCATATCTTCGCGATTTGCGTTTATATGTAATTTTTCGTAGATGAGACGCTACTTCCGAAGTCGGTGAATTTGTCCACTAGTTTCAAAGACCTACCATTTTGTGTGGATAAGTCGCCTTCGACAGAGCTACACTTTCCGGCATTAGTCCAATACTGACGACCTCGAAAAGGTAACTAAATTTTTGATCAAATTGTTGGCATTAACAACCAGGTTCCTCTGTCGTTATTATTATTGTTATTATAAGTTATCGGTCTAAGAGTAGTATCTGTTCAATTGGAATCTTCCTTGTCTGCCAAAGTAATAATAATTTTCCACCATCTTGCCTGAATCGAGCATCAGTATTTGAGTGGCATAAGAGATTCAAGGAAGGCACAGAGTCTGTGAAGGATGATGAGAGGTGTGGGAGGAGTAAGGAAGTCAATAACCCAAGAGTTGTTTGGCCAAAAGGTTAGGGTTTAGGGTTAGGGTTACTATGTTGAGGTTTTAAGGGAGTTCAAGAAGAGATTCCGTCGGAAGAGGCCAGCACTCTTCAAATCGGGTCAGTGGTATTTCGACCAGGACAATGCATCAGTCTACAACTCCATCCTTGTCACAGACTATTTGACCAAGATGGGCATCAAGACAGTTCCTCACCCTCTCTATAGTCCAGAACTTACTTCCTGTGACTTTTGGTTATTCCCTAAGCTCAGAGGCTGTCGTTATGAGACAATTGAGGAGATGAAAGAGGCTGTGACGAAGGTCATTGACACGCTCACACAAGAGGACTTCGATGGGGCCTTCCAGAAGTTGTTGGAACGGTACAACAAGCGCATTGCAGCCGGAGGAGATTACGTCAAAGGGGACTAGAGTTTCAAGTGTGTACTATCAATAAAAGTGCCCACATGAAAAATGTCTGGAAACTTATTTAATGATCCTCGAGGTTGGACAGACTGGAAAAATAGGCAGGCAGACTGGGTAGATAGAACCGACTGGGAAAATAGGGCAGACTCAGATTAACAACTTGTATAGAAGAAGGAATATTTTGAATTAAAACCAACTGTACATCGCTTAAAATGATCTTTGTGTCACATCCCGCTCATGGAGGAGGGGTTGGGTAAATATAAATATCTGGTTTCCAGCGATTATATTTAGTCTCTATATCAGGGATATCTAACAATACTTTTCTAAGGCACGTGGCAGAACAATTTTCGTGACTAATATTTTCCTAAAACTTGGTAATTTGTCCCCTGCTCATGGTTATGTTTCTCCCAAGGGAGGTTTAGAATATTTTTTTTATATTTCCGTCGCTTTCACTTCTCGAACAAAAGCTGAAAAACAATAATAATCCAGTTTTACATACTTAAAAAATATTCTTAGTAAGAGTGTTAGTGAAATCGTCATCGACACGTTTCAAAGATCTATTGTGGTGGAGAGATGACTGAAATTATAAAAAATTAACTTACCCAAAAGAACACAAGGATTTTTTTTTTCATCTCATGAGAAGGGGTGGATTTGACAACTCGTGTTGGCATGGAGAGTGTACTTGAGATGACAGATAACTAACACGCTCAATAGAACATGAATTTTTTTTTTTTTTAATAACGTAAGAAGAAATATATTTATCAACTCACATTGGCATGGAGTACTTGAGAAGACAGACAACACACACGAACAGAAATCAGAGAAAATATTTGAGAGTGGATCGTTAAATAAACAGAAATTATACCCAATACTTTTTTCTAATTTACATATCCCACTTAATATCATGAGCGTTTTCTATTTTGATGAAGAAAAAATAGCTGCCTATCGACTTTATTGTTGATGAGCATAACTAATGGAAATAACGCCCATCTCATCTCAGTTTAGGCCTACTGTGTCTCTTCTTCAGGACGTAGTGTTCTTTTTGAGTCTTTGAATAATGTTCTTTTTTAGTCTTTGAGTTTGAGACCCCAGCTCTATGGAAACGCCATTATTTTATTCTTGGTCTTCTCATCGTTGCTTTGAAGAGGTTAAGGAGGACTTAGTTTTTCTAACGATGCCAACTTTTGCACAAGGTCACATTTTTTTAGCACCTAGTGATTAAAGAACTTGTAAAGGTTAAGTAAAATAATCATCCAAAAAGTTGTCCTGCAACCGGCGTTCTTGCCAAAGGGCTTTATTCGTTGTGGTCAGCTCTTTTTTTTTTTTAACGTTAATGCAGGTGTACCCTACGGTTTTGTAATCTATTGGACTTCTGTCTTTCTTTCTTCCTTCCTTTCTTTCTTTCTCTTTTTACATCATGATAGCGACATTTATCTCATTTTGGGTCCAATTGGCAGCAACAAACAATCACAGAAACAAACACAGATGTTATAACGCCCCTTCATACACGGATGTCCGGGTCACAGTTGAAAAGGCGAATTGAAGTCTCAAAAGCGGATTGAGTAAAAGAAAGGCCTGGGTGCGGTTAAAAGGGTGGATGTGGTAAAAAGGGTGGATAATAATAATATCAAAGCAAATGAATCATAAAAAAAGCTTAGCTAAAGCAATGTGAACGCATGTGTGTGGGTGGGCGTGTGAGAGTGAGAGAAAAAGAGAAAACGAAAGTGACAAAGAAAGAGAGAACATACCTGCACGTATAAACGTGCGTATATTAGGATTTTTTAACATAAAAAAATACAAGTGTATATATTTTTGCATACTGAATTGATATACAAGATCTGATCAAAAAGTATTCACACAAGCTTTGTTTTTTTTTTTGTTTGTTTGTTGCTGTTTTTTTACCTAGAATTTAAACAAAGACATGTGAACAGCTGAACAGCTTACATAATAAAGTGGTTGGAGGTGCTAGACGTAACGGTTATCGTCTTTTGAACAGACTAGTCGAACTGAGTTCAAATTTTGGACGAAGCTGCTTACGTTTCACTTGGCGCTAATGTCCCTGGGAAGGACATGAATATATCTCTTCTCCCATAGCTATGGGTAAATTGTAAGGTTGACTGAACACTTTAGTCTTGGTATGGCAACCGCTTTAAGGGAAGGAAAACGGATTTCACACCACACCAAAAGTGGAGTGTCAGAGGTTCAGAACCCATTAAAGAAAAAGTCGCCGGAATAAGTGTATTGATTCCAAGGGAAATAACTTGAAGAAAATTAACATTTCATTCATTGCTCGTTTCTGTCTTGGTATATACACACCTTTTGAATATATATATATATATATATATATATATATATATATATATATATATATATATATATACTTCTTGTGTACTAATAAATTGATATCAGTCAGTCAGCCTCTTGGATAAAATTTATCCTCCCTCCGCAAAATAGAAATTAACAATTCCCATTTTATTCATCAGTGAATTTTTATGACAATCAATTCACCAAATTTAACATAAAATTTTGCTATCTGTAAGTAAAGCCTTTCTACGAAACCCTTCTTAAGCCGAAAAAGTAATTACAAATGATTTTATGAGTATTCCCAAATTCGAAAACTGAAGTGAATTTCGCGTTTTCGTAACGATTTACAGTGATACATTTCAGAAAAGTATTACATTAATATTGAAAACGAATGTTGGCTTAGGGAAGATATTGAGTTTTTAGAAATAATTTTTTAATAGAAAAATGTGTAAGGCTAAGTAATCACACTCACTGGCATTATTAAAGCCTTCGTATCAGTCCAGTAGATGACGAACACACACACATACACACGCACACACATACAATGAGGTTCTCATTAGATTAGGTATATACATATATATATATATATATATATATATATCAAACCTAATGAAAACATCATTAGCCATGTATGTGTGTGCGAGAGAGAGAGAGAGGGAGAGAGAATGAGAGAGAGAGTTGTGTGTGTGTGTGTGTGTGTGTGTGTGTGTGTGTGTGTGTGTGTGTGTGTGTGTGTGTGTGATATTTAAGTAGATATCAAAAAGTAACGCTAAAAAGACAAATTCTTTTTCCGACGTAAAGGTATATAAAATCTATTGACTTGGATGCAACAAAGTATACATAAGAGAAATTTCCAAGAATTTAAATAAAAGAATATATGAACATAAAAACATTTTATATCCGGAAACAAAAGCAATTCTTTAATTTCACAAATTTCAACCAGCCACACATTTGACTTACCATATTTGCCTTTATTCACGATAGAGATAAATGTAGAATAATCGAAGCCTGTTCTATATCTCATTTTAAAACATATCTACAAATACAAGAATTTTATCAAATATCGCTTCTTTAGCAAAAATGATGCCAAAAGATTTCAACATTCATTCATAACATTAGCCTTTTTCTTGACATTTAGAATTGTAGACCGTTAAAAATTTGTTCTCAAACCGTAAAACGATGTTGCCTTTTTTAAAAAAAAGATTCCTTCTCATAGCGATATCAATTTCGAATATAGTTTTCATGTGTTAACCGTTTTCGCAAAACCAAGATATTCACCCCTGACGATGACTTTCGGCTTGCATGATAATTTTTTCCATTATTATTAATTTATTTTATTTTCATAGTTAAGATAATTTTTAATCGAATGTTTTTGTGTGCCGGCAAATCTGAAATCGAAATACGTGTTGGCAAAGATTAATAAATAAAAAAATATATAATAAATCATCAACTACAAATATATATATATATTTCATTTATATATATATATATATATATATATATATATATATATATATATATATATATAAAGTTTTTAAAAAGTTTTTAATGGAGTCGCAATGTCACAAGAGATACGACGAAAAATATACTGCTGAGGTAATATATCCATTTGTTGAATGAAAACCATCTGATTCAAATGTCTTCAATTCATCTTATATATATATATATATATATATATATATATATATATATATATATATATATATATAAGATGAATTGAAGACATTTGAATCAGATGGTTTTCATTCAACAAATGGATATATTACCTCAGCAGTATATTTTTCGTCGTATCTCTTGTGACATTGCGACTCCATTAAAAACTTTTTAAAAACTTTATCAAAAAAATTGGGGGTTTTTTCACCATTTTTTTTTTCTCCTGACTAAGGTCGAAACAAGTGGGGAACACTCAAAAAATAAATAACATAAAATATATATTCCAAATTGTCAAATCACTTTTTTTCATTCATATATATATATATATATATATATCCTCCCCTGATGATGGCCCAAAGTCGGGCAGAAAGTACTTGGGATACAAACAATTATGGAAAATACTTCAATCAATTCCTGCCGAACACTATAAAATCAATACGGCAATATGAAAGAATCAACAAGAAAATATTTAGACAGAAAATGTCTATTATGTTCAACGAAATTTGTATTAATGAAGAAATGCTGCCAATATATATATATATATATATATATATATATGATCCAAGAAGGAAATCCAAGGGGTAAGAACCTGAAATATATTCATAATGATACCAAGAAAGGGAATTTTTTTCCTATTGTTTTTATATAAAAGAATACATCGATATAGATATAGATATAGATGACTTGTAATAATAAAAAAATGACGCATTTATAATATCTACCCGACTCGCTCAATCTGCGACATCGAAGCAAGCAGCGAGAGTGAATTTGCGCGCGTGAGAACGTGTGTGTGTGTGTGTGTGTGTGTGTGTGTGTGTGTGTGTGTGTGTGTGTGTGTGTGTGTGTGTGTGTGTTCGAAATTTTTCCATTATGAAACAATAGTAAATGTTACTTCAATTCATGTCGTTTCAAGTATTGGGGTAACACCTTGATGTGTAAACGTGAATGGGTTTCCTCATTAAACGGACCATGTGCTTCATATCGCAACGAAGGGAATATGGAATTGCGTGCTTATTGGATACAAATCGACTTCATCATTCCGAGAGCGTTATCTAATGCAGGTGTTTCGTAAAATCAAAAGGACGTTACGTAGATGGTGGGGGTGAATTCATTGTTCGTTTTCTTCCTTTCTTCATCGCTTTCTTTTTATTGACTTCTTCCTTTCTACCTTTTTCCATTTGCCTTCCTTCTTTTCTCTTATTTCTACTTACTTCTTCTTCCTTTACACCCTGTCATCGAGGTTTAGAATACTTAGTATCCTCTGCCGATGGGCACAACCCCCATCAAAGAGAGAGTGTGTCCTGGATACGACACTAAACCGCATTTCATGGTAAACCTTCAGTTCGGAAAGTGTGGAGTACTGTTCATTGCTATTACTCCCAGGTCCATACTAAGAGATAGTGCCTAACAGGATCACATCTACGTGTCAAATAGATCCCTTTAGAACTTATTTATATTAGATAGAGATACCCGATATCATATAACCGTGTGCAAAACTCTTTTAAAAAATACACAAAAAAGTAAATATAAACGTACATTGAACAGAATTCCCTAACCTCTTGACATAGAATAATACCAGACGGATTAACATACACACAAAATTGATAACTCAATCATTCTTCTTCTTTTGTCTTTTCTTTTTTTTTTCTCCTTTCTTCTCTCAATACTTTACTAATTATTATTGCTTTTCTTCTTCCTCATCCCTTCTCTTTTTATCTTCTACTTTCTTCATTTTCAACTTATTCTTTATTATGTTATAAATATAACAAAGATGAGGATACTAGTAACTAGTAATCTTTCAATTATCTTCTTTTTTTGATCCGTTTTCTCCCCCCCCCATCTTTTTGTCTTGATGTGTTACCTTTGCCTCGTCATTTCTATCTCCTCTTCCTCATCCTCATCTTACTCCTTCTCCTCTTTTTTGCCATTGTTTTACTCTTACAAAATCTTAAAGCAAAAATGAATAAATAGTATCCTTTCTTGGCTAGCCCTGAGGACACAGAATTTTCTATCACGTGATCCTCATTCCTGTCACGTGAGCACGTCGTACCTCCACGCTTAGAATTAGAACCACCTCTAACGACCTTTACCTTCACACAAAAGATTCGAATTTGCTGTTTGGTCATAAATATTTACCCCATTTGTCCAAACCACACCCAATAGGAACACACAGAGATTAATACGTATGTATGTATGTATGTGTCCGAGTGTCTATTTATATTTGCACATTTATTTTATATACATGTGAGTAACTACACACACACACACACACACACACACACACACACATATATATATATATATATATATATATATATAAGTGTGTGTGTGTGTGTATGCATATGCAAAACCATGATTTGCCCCTCCCTACCAATTGATTATCCCATAATTGCTCTTGCATTACTGTAATGATTCACACAGACCCAAAAAGAACCACAGACGCAAAATCGACCTTCTACATGGATAAGTTTCCTTTGCCTCACAAATACATACACCCTTCTTAATACACATAAACACGCACGCTTACCGGCAAAAATGCCCAGGGGAAGAACCCGTGGTGTAATGGTTAACGTGCAGGACTACGACATCGTAGTAAGCCAATTCAAACACCATTACGTTTATTTTCAGACTAATATCCTTGTGAAATGTATGAAAACCCTTTATACGCCCAGCCATGGATTAAATAATATCACTACTGCTCTTCTACAAATACGGCTTTTGCATTAAATACCCCACGAAGGTTTATATGAGATTAAAAACAAAGAAACCAAACCAAAAATTACCAAACACTATCTTACACGGAATGTTAAATGAATGTTAGAATTGTTTGCGAATTTTACCCAGCATTTTATTCCATTTACGCGTATATTCTTTATGATGATGCTCGCTGTATATTCTAAATGATATTAAAAATGTGATTAAATACCATTTGATGTAATGCATTGATGATGTTACTTGATCTCATTAGACGAAAGAGGCTGGCAAACTCATTTTTTATATTTTTATAACTTCCCACTTTTACTTTTCTATAGCACTTAAACTGCATCTGATAGTTAGGCTTCAAATCTTTCGAGTACCCTTTCAATGGCCTCATTCCTAAGTCGACTCTGCCCGGAGTGATAGTACTTTTTAGGGTCGAACAGATTTGTTTAAAATTATTCGTATTCGATTGGACCATGTGAAAAAAAAAACTTTAAAAAATGACTACACAAAAAATGTACATAGTAACGGGCAATAAACACAATTCCTTAAAATAAATGAATAAACAAATCTGTTTGGAAAAGAGTGTATAAAAACTGTTTATCAAATAATAATAATAATAATAATAATAATAATAATAATGGAACGGATCACTTGATCCCGGCCAGAAGACCAGACCTTATAATAATCAACAAAAAAAAGAAAATTTGTAAAATTGTCGACTTTGCTGTCTCGGCGGACCACAGAATAATTCTGAAGGAAAGTGAAAAGAAAGATAAGTACCTCGACCTTGCTAGAGAATTGAAAAAGCTGTGGAACATGAAAGTAACGATTGTGCCAATTGTGATTGGTGCTTTAGGCACAATAACTAAAGGATTATTAAAAGGCCTGGAGGACTTGGAAGTTGGCGGATGGGTAGAAACTATCCAAACGACTGCATTGCTGAGAACTGTCAGAATCCTGAGACGATTCCTGGAGACTTGAGGAGACTTGCTATCACTCAGACTCCAGTGAAAAACCATCAGCAAACACTGATGTGAAAAACTCTAATGAGTAAAATAATAATGGAACATGCAGGTGACAATTATACCAATTGGAACTGGTGCGTTTGGAACAGTAACTAAAGGATTACTAAAGGGACAGGAGGACTTGGAAGTTGGCGGATGAGTGGAGACCATCCAAACTACAACATTATTGAGAACGTCCAGAATACTGAGAAGAGTCCTGGAGACTTGAGGAGGCTTGCTGTCACTCAAACTCCAGTGAAATATCATCAGCTAACACTAATGTAAAAAACTCTAATGAGTAAGTAAATAATAATAATAATAATAATAATAATAATAATAATAATAATAATAATAATAATAATAATAATAATAATCTTCCTCACGTGGCATATTTAACAAACCTAACGCATTCAGATTATCACTTGTTTTATTCTACGCAACATTCCTTGTTTAGTCAATGATTCAAACAAGATGGAGAAGATATGGAAAAAATGCTCAAAGAATTCACCCAACAAAAAACTGAAATCATTCTTTTAAGGTAGAATACATAATTTGACTCAAAATAGCGTAACTTAACAGAAATCCAACTGTTCTCCAGCTCTCGTTTTCACTTTCGTTGAAATATTATAAAAGTATTGGAACTGTAACCAACAACGGTCGAGTATTCGTGGCGTAGTGGTCAACGTAGGGAGCGAATTCGAACTTCAGTCACCCTATTGCAATCACTTTTGGACTAATTCCATTGAGAAAAGTATGAAACCCCTTATCCCCCAGTTATAGATTGAATAGTATCACTACTCTTCTTCTACGAGGATGGCTTTCGCATCAAATAAAGTCACGGAGGTTAATATGCCTCTAAACAAAGAAATGTGACCAACAACAGTTTTATTACTTTTTTAATTACAATACAGTTGGTCTTATTTTCATTCTTCTTTGCTTTCCTTCAACAATCCTTTAACGGCATGTTAACTCTTCTTGGGTTATTTTTTGCCTAGAGGTTAGTGAATCATGTTCATTGTACATTCATATTTATGGTTATATGATATCAAGTATTCCTATCTAATACAAATAATTTACACACATTTGTATGGTCTCATTATTCCTATCTAATACTAATAATCATATGGTTTCAATAATAGTCATTTGTTTGTACATTGATATATTGTTACAAGTAACTAATAATGATAATAATCCTAAATCATCAACAGCTTCAAATAACTATTCTTAATACAAAAAATTATGATTATATGGTATAATTAAATATATGGTATAATTAAATATATGGTATAATCAAATAACTATTCTTAATACAAAAAATTATGATTATATGGTATAATTATGATTATATGGTATTCCTAACGAATGCGAATAATTTTGAACAAATCTCTCTGACATAGATGAAACCAGGTACTACCATCCGAGACAGAGTGGACCTGGGAATAGTGGCAATGAAGGGATACGGGAAACTCCCAGATCTCAAGAACTGAAGCCTCAACATTAGATGCAGTTTAGTACCATACCCAGGACATTCATAACGTCGGAGATACGTTTTAAAAAATCGGGCCGTATATCATTTGTCCACTGCATGAACCCCAAAACACTTACAGAAATTTAACAACGTCCAGCATTATCTTCACCTCTCTGTTTGGATAATTATGTGTTTTGCATGTTGTTTAAAAACCGCTTCCATCTACTAAACACAGTTGTTTGAATTTACCTTTTATTACTCTATTTTCTTCTTCTTCTTCTTCTTATTCTTCTTATTTATATATACCAACCCCTCCGCTCGGGCAGGATATGACACAAGGACAATTTTTAAGCAGAGTTTAACAGGTTTGAATTCAGAGTTTTCCTTCTCCTAGACTAGTTGTCTCCCCAAGGCTGAAGAACCTAGTCTGTCCTACTATTTACCCATAGCTGGAGGGAGAATAATTGGATTCATACCTTTCCCAAAGGTATTAGTGCTATGTGAAATACAATCAGTCTCGTCCAGGATTTGAACTCGTGTCGCCGTGTCCATTTCCTACGACGATAGCCATTACACCACAGGCACCTCCTTCTTCTTCTTCTTTCTTTCTTTCTTTCTAAAAGATGGCTGAATGCAGCGAAAATCTATAAACATATTAACATTTATTAACAACTCTACTTTTATGAACAAGACTTCAAGATGTTCTATGCTTCGAAAAAGAAAGTTTTATATTCCCAAAAGTTTATAAAGAAAGAGTTTCATATTCTATTTTTAATTTCGAACACTTTTCAATGGTCAAACTAATAATCATCTAAATATAATATTTTCTGTGTAACGTAACACTAAAATTTCAGAAAATGTTGGTTAATTTTTCAATAAATTTCATATATAAAAATCATGAAAACCAATTCCATGAATGTAAACTGATTATTTTCTATGGGCGTGTTTTTGTTGTTGTTGTTGTTGTTGTTGTTGTTGTTGTTGTTGTTTTATTTTATTTTATTTTTAATTCTATAAAAGAATTTAAATATTCTACAATAACGACCATAAATAAGTACACCGCTAACAAATTTTAAAATAGAAAGCTAATTTTCTTTAAAACCAAAGATACCAGGATTTTAATTTTAATAAATTATATAATCAAAAAGGATATAATTAGATATCATTTACTATCAAAATCTACGGTTAAAACTCTGTAATAAAAAATGTGAATAAGCAGTAGTCCAAAAATATGGTTGGTTGGTTTGTTGGGTTTTATGGCATGTCAACCTTTGTAGGTTATTTAACACCAAATCTATTTTTATGTAAATTATCAGTTCTATTTAAAACAATTCAGTTTATCATGAGTATACAGTTTAATTGTCAAAAAACATTTCTATTTCAAACTATTTAAGCAGTTATATATAACAATTCATTTTAGTTTAAGTATAGTTTCAATGTCAAACAGTTCAATTTCAAATAATTCATTTTAGCATAAGCACGAAATTTAGATGTAATTACAGTTTAATTGTGAAAAACATTTCTATTTCAAGCTATTCAGTTTAGTCAAGCAGTTCTAATTCAGCTAATTCAGTTTAGTATAAGTACAGATTTTGTTTACACACAGTCAAAACAATTCAGTTTAGTGTAAATACAGTTTCAATGTCAAAAAGCAGTTCTATTTCAAATAATTCACTTTAGCATAAGCACACAATTTAAATGTAAGTACGGTTTAATTGTCAAAAACATCTCTATTTCAAGCTATTCAGTTTAATCAAACAATTCCGTTTAGCATAAGTATGTTGTTAGTTCTATTTAACTCATAGTTAGGACCCTATCAGGATCTACCACGCCGGGCCAGAGTGGACCTGGGAGCAATGGCAATGAAGGGGTGCTCTGTATTCCCCAAGCCCCAGCATTACTGGGACCTCACCATCAGACTGTTTAGTGTCATATCTAGGACACTCGTTGGAGGGGTTTTACCCCTCTGCAGTGTATTCTACAATCCCAGCCTACTGGGCAACCGAAAATATGTTTGGCTTGGTTTCTTTGTTTAATGGTATATCAACCTTCGTGGTTTATTTAATGTCATAAACTTCCATCTAGAATAAAAGTCGTTGTACTATTTAATCCATAGCAAGAGATATAAAGGGTTTCATAACTTTTCCAATGGTATTAATCCAAATGTCAACTTTATAGAACGACTCGCGTTCGAACTCGTTTACTACGATGTCACAGTCCTATACTTAAGCCACAAAGCCACGGGGACAACCCCTCCAACAAAGAAAGGATTCTTTATATATGTTTCTGCAATTTTATTTTTCGTTACTGTGCTATTACAAACTTGGTTTTGGTTATAAAGTTTGCATGCTGTAGAGTTTGGTAATATATAATGCCTAACAATGGGCGTCTTGATTCTATAATGTCCCACCAGAAATTATACATTCTTGGTTTCTTTGATTTTGAAGAAAATAAACTTTTTTAAATAATGTATTAGTGTACTTGTTTATGGTCGATAATGTAAAATCTTGTGTTTAATGGTTTTTTGTTGTTGTTGTTGTTTTTTGTTTTTGTTTTTTTGTTATTTTGATATTGACAATAGAAAACCTAATTTTATTACTGTCAACGTGAAAATAATCAGCTTAAATTCAATTAATTGATTTGTAAAACTGTAAAATTTTGTGAAAATTTGTATTTTTTTTAAATTTCTACGTAACGTTACACAAAAAATGTTATATTTAGATGATAATTATTTTGGAAAGTATTCAAGAGTAAAAATAGAATATAAGACTTTTTTGGTTTGGGGCGGGTTTTATTTTTTATTTATTTTTTTTTTATTTTGTTTTGTTTGGTTTTTTGTTTTGGTTTTTGTTTTTGTTTTGGTTTTGTTTGTTTGTTTGTTTGTTTGTTTGTTCCTTTTCTTCTTTTTTTTTCAGCAGTTAAACAATTGAAAGTCTTGAGGAATTGTTAATAAGTGTTGATATTTATAGATCATCACTGTATTCCATCATCTTTAACTGCATCAGTACAATATCTACACGTGGAAATTTTTATGTATGTATTTACACAAGCCCTCTGCTACGTGCAGCATATTACTTACAGTCAACCTTTAAGTGATTTAAATTCAGTGTTTTTCCTTTTCCTAGACTGGTTGCCGTACCAAAGCTAAAGAGTCCAGTCGGCCTTACTATGTAACTACAACTGATTAGAGAATAGATGGACTCAGGCCTTTGCCAAGAACATTAGCGCAAAAGGGAAACGCAAACGACTTTGTCTAGAATTTGAACTTGGGTCGCCGTGTTCATTTCTGCATATGATAACGGTTACGCTATACGCCGCTGTGAGAAATTTGATGTATGCATGGTTGCTTTTTAAGTGAATAAAAATGAAAAAGAAATTAGAAAAAGACAAAGGAAGGATAGATAGATAGATAGATAGATAGATAGATAGATGAGGTAAAAACAAAAGAGCAATTGTATTTATTTACACAGGCAATCTCACAGGATAAAAAATCATCTGAAAGGATTTGTGGCAACAGCAAATACTTATTATTCTCGCACATGATATGTTTACTTCAAAATTGTTGTTTTTTGTTGTCATCTCTAACCCGCCCTTGACCTCCTGTACACGTTCCTCAAACAACATTCTCGAAATATTTATTTAATCTACAAACGATTTGCATTTTCATTTGGATATCAATCTCTATGAACCCGAGCCCTAAGGACATTTTGGCAAACTGAGGTCAATTCCCAAATGTCTATGTCAAACTGAAACCATCTTGTACACTTCTGGTCAAAATTTCACAATCTCCGGAGATTCTTGACATTGTAGAGGCAACGCCTTTGAACAAAGACAGAACGTCTTTTAAAACAATAAACTTCTATCTTTAACAGTTGTTTTTTACTAAGCTTTACTTAGTCTGGCACACAAGCCTCAGGTTGATTACAAAACCGGTTGTCTCTTAATAATCACCCATATCAGAATTATCTTACCTTGATTAGAAGGTACTATTTACCAACCCCTCCGCTCGGGCAGGATATGACACAAGGTCAATTTTTAAGCAGAGTTTAACAGGTTTGAATTCAGAGTTTTCCTTCTCCTAGACTAGTTGCCTCACCAAGGCTGAAGAACCTAGTCCGTCCTACTATTTACCCATAGCTGGAGGGAGAATAAGGGGGTTCATACCTTTCCCAAGGGTATTTGCCCGAAAGTGAACGTAATAGCGCGACTGGAGTACGAACTCGCGTACTACGATTCCGCAGTTCATCGCTTTAACCATTACACCACGAGGACACCCCCTTGATTAGAAGGTACCCAGCCTCAGCAGGGCCACCTGGCATTCGTGTATCAATGACAAGCATAGATTCACATTGCACGGGACATCTTTATCTGGTGAATCGGTGACCAGCAAGGTCACCTGGTATACTTGCCTGAAGCAAAGTCTTAGCATAGTTCACATTGCACCTTAGCAAAGACTAGCATAATTCACATTGCACCTAGTGATCCTATGACCAGCATTGTCCAGGAGCGTACGAGTTACGGCTCGCGCCCGACCTCCTCCTCCTCCTCCTGCTCCTGCTCCTCTAAATCTCCACGATGAAAAAGACCTTGTTTCTGATCCTGCCTAGTAGAGGCACAGATAAATATCACCCGTATCAGAGCTATCCAATTGATTGCTTGATTCTAACGGCATGTCAACCTGTCTAAGGTTATTTTATGCCTAGATGTAAAGAATCACATTTATATTTTCATTTTTTGTGTAGTTTAAGAGGGGGGGTTTTCACACACTCATACAATATCAAGTATTCCTATCTAATACAAATAATTTATTCGGAATTGTATGATTTTAAGTATTCCTATTTAATACTAATAATTTATAAAAAATGAAATGGTTTGGTTGGGGTTTTTGTTTTCTTTAATGGCATATCAACCTTCATGAGATATTTAATGCCGAGGCCGTCCTTCTAGAGGAACAGAAATAATGCTATTTAACCTAAAACCAAGGGTATTTGTCCGAAAATGAACGTAATAGCGCGACTGGGGTTCGAACTCGTTTACTACGATTCCGTAATCAATTGCTTTAACCATTACACCACGAAGACACCCCTAGTTTAACTGGCTATTTCTATTAGATAATCATGTTTGCACACAGTTATATGGTGTCAAGTAACTAATAATAATAATAATAATAATAATAATAGAACTTAGTAAACAATCATAACTGTTCTTTATATAAATAATTTGCACAGTAATATGGTATCAAGTATTCCCATCTCGTATAAATAATTTTCAAATAAATCTATATGACCCATAGACAGGACCCTAACAGGTACTTCCACCCCTGATCAGAGCGAACCGGGAGTAAAAGCAATAAAGTGAGGTTTCATGCTCCTCAGAGGTTCAGAATTGGAACCTCACTATCAAGTGCAGTTTAATATCATACTCAGGACACCTCTTTTTTTGGTGGGGGGTTGGGGGCTTTCAGGGGATACAGTCAGCATATTCTGGCCCCTTCTACAGATCAAAATGATTCTGCTTAATTTCAGATATCTAACAGGAACCGGTGCTTTCAACGTGACGTTAGCGTAAGTCCGTCATTTAACAAGTTTAGCTTAAATTAGAACAAGATCAAAATTATACTCACCCATTGAGGATTGAACTGACAGTGAATTGCTAGCCTACCATTACACCACGCGATACACTCTACATCCCATAGTAGTCGTCTTTCTCAAATCTTTGCTCAGCATAAGACCAGAATCAAGAGCACCCACTGAGGATCGAACTCACTCACAGTAAACTGTTTGCCTACCTTGCTAACCCTTACACCACGCGATACACTCCGGCTGCCATAATAGTTGTCCTTCACTATTCTTAGCTTTGCATGAGAGCAGAAGCATGAGCACCCAGTGAGAATCGAACTCTCTGAAAATGATCTCTAAGCTTAGCTTAATATCTATTATACCATGTAAAGCATCAAAAACAAAACTATGCATAGTTTAGATTTCGAAAACCGTCATAAGCATGAAGAGGGAATTCCCGTCGCGTAGTGGCTAATGTGCTGGATAGCAACATCGTAGTAAGCAAGTTCGAAATCTAGTCGTGTTAATGCTTTCACTTTCAGACTAATAAGGAAATGTATGTAACCCCCAGTCATGAGTTAAATAGTACAATAATTATTCTTCTACAAGGATGGCTTTTGCATTCAATAACCCTCGAAGGTTGATATTCCTTTAAAATGAAAGAAGTATGAAGCACCCAGTGAGATACCCCCTCAGTCCCACAATAGTTGTCATTTACTTAGTTTTGCTCGAGACCAGATGAACAGAGCACCCAGAGAGAATCAAACGCACAAGCAATGGTCTGCTATCCTGCTTTGCTAATCATTACACCACGCGCAAAACGCCTCTGTCCCGTTTTACTTGCTACATTAAGTGCTTCATATATAAATTTCAATGTAACGACTATTATAAGACAGAGGTTGTAATAAGAAAATATTTACTCTTAAAAAAGAAAAAGAAAAAGAAAAAAGAAGCTTAGCACAATGACTTAATTATCTTTACAAAAAAAGAGTAAATTCTTCAACAAATACACAATAAACGACCGCATTGTCTCTTACATCTAACTGAGTGTAAACCGGGTACCATAACTGGGTACATGCGTGTTAGGTAAGAAAGAATTTGTTCAACAATGCTATCGCTTCGCAGTGGTAATTTTTATTTAAACCTGCGGACGTTCGCTAAATAACAGGTGATTTATTTTCGAAGGCAGGAAACAAAATAAAATATACATTTAAAGCTGAAAAGATCCGAGGAATGTTTATATAGAATTCTTTCATCGATACATATGACAAGAAACCTACTTAGTATCTGGGGTAGTTTATTTTTCCTACAGGAACAACCAGTCGGTGTTCGTATCCAGTTAAAAGTCAGGATAGTAAACGTTGATTTTAAAGGAAAACAGTCGCTGCCCATTTGGAAAATAAACATATCACAATCTTTTTACGTCATTTCTCTTTTACTTGGCCTTTTACCAGACAAAGCTTAGTAAAAGGTGAGTGCCTAAACATTAGGCAGCGGTTTTCAAGTTAGTCTGGTAAATTATTACCATAGAAATGAGAGCGATCCTCACAGGGGGCTCTACAGTTTTAACACGGTACTTGACTTGTCTAAGCTCGGTGAAAATTTATGATTGAGTGACTAATTGATTTTTAACGGCATTTCAACTCATCTAGAATGATTTTATACTTACAGATTCGAGAAGAGCGTTCATTGATATTTATATTTTCCTTATGTGACTGTTTCTTTAGAATGTTTTGCGCACAATTATGTGATATCAAGTATTCCTATCTGATACAAATAATTTGCCCACAATTGTATAGTTTTAAGTATTCCTATATAATAATAATAATAATTGTATGGTTTCAAGTAATTATTTATATTTAATAATTGTCATTTTTCAAACAGTTATATGGTTTCAAATAACTAATAATAATCCTTCAAAAACAATTTTAGCTGAAAGTAACTATTTTTGATACAAATAATTTACGGTTATGTGGCATTAAATATTCCTATCAAATGCATATAATTTTTAATAGATCTAGTTAACTCTAACAAGTACTTCCACTTTGGATCAGAGTGTACCGGGAGTAATTGCTATGAAGGGGTACTCCACACTCCCCAGATCTCCTGAACAGGAGCATGCAGATTAGTAACATACTCAGGACACCCCGTTTTTTAGGGGGATGTAATCTTACTCCACTACAGAGGATACAGTCAGCGTATTCTAAGCCCCACTGACGTGGAGGGTTAAAAATTTAGAAAAGTTGGCTAAAAAGAAATTAGTATCTGGTGGCAATCTTTTAACAGAACTAGAACGCCGACTTTAAAGAGCAGAAAAAACTCCTCTCAGTTTTGTCCCTCTTAGTCATAGATGGATAGATAAATATTAACACAAATAAAGAAGCACATCCTTAACATTTCTGTTATGAAAGTTATTTTTCTTCTAAAGCAAAAATACAAATATTCTATTATTTGTTGAGGAACATTATACAATCAAAACGGAGATTTATCAGCTATTATTAATACCAAACTCTGAAGTAATGTAACACTGAAACCAAAATAGGATTATTTAGCAATCCAAAACAAAGTTCAGGGTGCGAAGCAAAATATGGAATAATTTTTAAAACGTTTTTTTTTTTAGTCTGATTTGTCCAATTTTTAGAGAAAAAAACGCAATAAATCTAAATTTTCATGATTAGCTCTATTATGCAAATACTTCTTTTTATGAAAATTCAACCAAATATGTGCAAGAAAAGAAACGACAAAGAAACAATGATTGGCTTAACGCCAAAACTAAACCAAAGTTTCTTTGTTTACCGTATGAAAAGGAAAGAAAAAATTACAGAAAAAGGTTTTTTTAAGGAAAAGCTGTGTAGAGGACTGAACAGAAAACGAAAAGAAGGCTTTTTAACTGATCTCGCAGCGGCTATTAAGAAGGACCCTATGGTTATCGTCGCAGGATATGGGCACGGCGACACGAGTTCAAATCCTGGACCTGACTGATTGCATTTCATATAGCGCTAATACCCTTGGGAAAGGTATGAATCCAAATATTCTCCCTCCAGCTATGGGTAAATAGTAGGGCAGACTAGGTTCTTCAGCCTTGGCGAGGCAACTAGTCTAGGAGAAGGAAAACTCTGAATTCAAACCTGTTAAACTCCGCTTAAAAATTGACCTTGTGTCATATCCTGCCCGAGCGGAGGGGTTGGTAAATATGATAATTCTAATACCAATCATTTGTTCGTTTTAATGGCATATCAACCTTCTTGGGTTATTTAATGCCAAAACCATCCATCTAGAAAGACGGTAGTGGTACTATTTAACCCATAGATGGGAGAATAAGGAGATTCATACCTTTCCCAAGGGTATTTGTCTGAAAGTGAACATAGTAGCGCAACTGGAGTTCGAAGTCGTTCACTACGATACCGCAGTCCATCGCTTTAACCATTACACCACGAGGACACTCCCGCCCACAATTATTTGTTTCCACTCAGTTAAATTGTTTCACATAATACTATCGAACACTATCGAACCCTAATACTATCACATAATACTATCGAACACTATCGAACACTAAATCAAATTTGATATTAACCATTTGTGTGTGCGTACCCCGAATGGTCTCAAGTACCGCTATCCGGGTGTAATTGACCCTTAGCCACAGCCTTCTCACACTTTTAAGATAAAAAACGGTTTGGTGCTTGTTTGCCACAATATTAATTTAAAGAATATGATCGGGACAATTATATAGGAATTAGGGCCGATTGATCGGATCGGGCCCCTCCGACCGCCCGTCTAGCTCGGTAAGAGCCTAAAGTGAGTGTTATAAGTCACATGATTACTTCGGTTGCTGAGTCATGGACTCTTCTACCATCAGGATCCGGTCTTCAAGCGTTACGGGTTGCCACTCATGGCCAACAGGTGGTCTCATGGAGGAGGTGGTCTTACTCTTGAGCAAAGGTGCAGTCGGCGTATTCTTCAGCCTCAGGTGACAGGATAGATAGACAGATAGATGGTCAAAAATTATCCAGGCCCATATTGATAAATAATGTACATCCTGTTTTAAATTATTGTCTTTTTACTCTTTTTTACGCCTGATTAAAATTCAGTCTGACGCCCTTCAGTCACAATTCACAATCTATTCTCTGGCGGAATAATACAACATTTCCTGTTGGCTGACGCAGAACAATTCGGAAAAAACTACGGATTTAAGTGCGCGTGTCTGTTCAGGTGCGTTCATGCACAGGCGCTCATAAGACTATAAAACTATGGCATATTCTCTCTCTCTCTCTCTCTCTCTCTCTATCTATCTATCTATCTAGAGAGAGAGAGAGAGAAAGAGAAAGAAAGAGAAAGAGAAATGTGGGTGTGTGTATGTATAGAAGAGAGAGTCTGATCAGCTGCAAAATTACGATAATATAAGACATTTTTATCCTTGTTAATTTTGACTGATATTTTCTTTCATCTTTTAATTTATGGCAAGATCTGCCAAAAGCGGGGCTCATTAGAACCAGCCTGGAGTCAAGGTGCGTTTAGTGCAACGGTTATCGCTATAAGAAATGAAATTAGCGATCTAAGTTCAAATCCTGGTCGAAGAAGCTTGCTTTTCACTTTCTCGCTTATTCCCAGGGAAAAGCCATAAATCTATTTGTTCTCCCTCAGTCATGAGTAAATAGTCGGACAGACTGAATTATAAAGCATCAACAACCGGTCTGGACGAAGGAAACCCCTGAATTCAACCAGCTGTTCTCCACTTGAAAATTGACCTTGTGTTATATCCTGCTTGTATTGAGGGGTTGGGTAAATACCTATAACCAGTATAGATTTCGCGTGGGAAAAAGCAAGTAGATGGGTTTAGATTTAAGGGGTGACCCCAAGGACTGTCGCTACTAATAAAGGATCAATCTCATTTGCGTCTCTAATGCTGAAGACTTTAAATCACTGTTGGACTCAGAAGCATCACTAACGATGCAGCCAGGGATGAGTCTTTATAAAGATGATCTATTCGATATTTTATTGCAAATCACTCAATCTGTCATCTACGATAACAAGAAATAGTGCTGATCAGAAATAATAAAAGATAAGTTCTCAATAAAATTCGAATTCTCGACCCCATTTGCCGTTATCATTATTATTTCCTATCTATGTTATTCCTCAACATTGTATATAGTCGATTATATTGATATCTTTGATCGCTATCAAACTCAAATGGTCTACCCAATTGGTTGACTTTAACGGCATGTCAATCCATCAAGGGTTATTTTGTGCTAAGATGTTAAGGAATCACGTTCATTGTACGTTCATATTTATATTTCTTGTGTTGTTGTTTCTTAAGAGATTTTTATTTGTTTGTTTGTTTGTTTTTTGATTTTGGGGGGTTTTATTTTGTTTTGTTTTGTTTTTTTTTTGTTTTGTTTTTTTTTGTTTTTTGTTTTTGTACACGGTGTTCTCAAATATAAATATATTTTTAAAGAGATCTATTTGACCCATAGATAAGACCCTAACATGCGCAACAACTCCTATCCCAGTAGCTTGGGCTGTCGATTACACCGACTGCATCTCTGCAGACGGGTAAGACCCCCTATCCAACGAGTATTCTGGATATGACAGGAAACAATCTGATAGCAAGGCTCAGCCCACGAGCCTGGAGGAATGTGAAGTACCCCTTCATTGCCATCGTTCCCTGGTCCACTCTCACCCGGAGTGGTAGCAAATAGAACAGTTTCACATTTAAACTGTGGGCAAACAAGTGACTTATATTGAATTGAATTACTAGAAATAGAACTCTTTGACCATTTAACTGTGTGTAAACAAATGACTGATGTTTAATTGAATTGTTAATAATACATAGCAATTCTTGGAACGATTTAACAGTGTACAAATGAATAAGTAATGTTGAATAGAATCATTAGGGTTATTAGCAATGCTTGAAACTCTTTAAATGTGTGTCGAAATTGAATCGTTAGTTTTACATAGCGATGCTTGAAACAATTTAACTGTATGCAAATAAAACTACCCATGTTAGATAGCAATATTTGAAACAATTTTAGTGAATGCTAAAAATGATTAATACTAAACAGAACTATTCGTGTTAGAATATTTGGAACCATTTAACTGTGTGCAAACAAGAGAAATACTTGGATGCAAAAAAAAGCTCTGACCCATTTAAAAATAAGATTACCTCCAAACTTTTCACTTACAAATCATATATATATAACCATTTAACTGTATGTAAACAAATGAGCTCTGACTCGTTTAAAAATGTTATCAACTAACTAGGCGTTTACAAATAATATATAATATGAATAGATGATTTGGCATTGAATAACCTAAAATGGTTGATATGCCATAAAAACCAACCAACCAACCACCACTCTGATTCAGAGTGGACCTGACAGTGATGGCAATGAAGGGATTCTCTATACTTCCCAGCTCCGGAACTAGAGCTTAACCATTTAGTTTAGTGTCATACCCAGGACACCCTCTTTTGGTCGGTAGAAGATACAGTCAGCGTATTCTAAACCCTACAAAACTATAGACAATTATTCAGCGAGAGTTCTCCCGTACAAAACATCACAAACTATTTTGACACGTTCAGTCATTCACACTATCTTTTCCAGAAGCTGCACGAATTTCTTTGCGTTTTTGTCGTTTTTTTTTTTCTGTTTTTTTTTGTTTTTTGTTTTTTTTTACCTTTCTTAAAACAAAAAAAAGCGTAGCATGTTACTTATTTTCTTCCATTTTCTATGTTAGAATCAATAAAGCAAACGCCAACTCTGACAAATATTTTAAACGACAGCTGTCATGATACATTAAAAAAGACGATCTTTTTTTTAATAAGACTAATTAAAACTGAACACTAACGACAATCACAGAAAACATCCAATTGACAATTTATGATGGAAAATTTTTAAAAAGGTACATAAAAAGGCTGCATCCACCAAAGAAGATCTAGCAACTTCCTTTTAGGAAGATTGGAACCTCTTTAATAATAATACAGCTTCAAACTAGAGAAATCCGTGCCTGAAAGAATTCAAGTAGCCAGAACAACTCGAGGAGGGGCAACTAAGTATTATCAATGAATTCCATAATTTTTTCTTCAATGTTGGGCTATTCCCTAATATTTTCTTCTGTATGCCTGGGAAAAACTATTCCTTTTATTCTAATTTTAAATCTTAACTGGTCTAATTACTCGTATTTATGCATTCATTTGATTATTTCCAAAGAAACAAGTAAATAGTAATAATATATACGAGGGTTGGCTGAAAAGTTCATAGGCTGACCAAGATACCCTCATGAAATGTGACCAAATTACAGGCCTGTTTTTCAACAAAGTCCACCCTGTAGGTCTGTTTTTCAACATAGTCCACCTTGCAGCCCACTCACTTCTTCCATCGGTGTCTAACTTACTTCCTCAATCAGTGTTCCTATTGGTCAAAAATGTCAACAGTAGAAATGAACTTTTCAGCCAATTAAAAATGTCAACAGATGATATGAACTTTTCAGCCAATTAACTTTTCAACCCACCCTCGTAAATACTGAAAATTTATAATATAATTTACCCAAGAATTATGATGCAAACATGAAATTTAAAGGTAGCATTACTTTTAATTCATCTTTGACTCTATTTGGGTATCAAGTGACAGCAAGTTTCTACAGTGCTAAATCACTTTCCACAGACAGTATTCATGTTGATTTTAGAAATAATACTTTCAATTATCCCTGATATTTTCAGTTACTGTATTTGTGAGCAAGAGCAAAAATTGAAATATTTCATGAAACCAAAATGCTCAGCTATTAAATCAAATATATTTTGTGTCTTATCTTTCATTAGTTTATTTATTGCTTGATAAAAAATAAATTAGGTGAATATTTCTGAGTGTGTTAATTCCGTAATATTTATCTGGGATAATATACTTATGTATAGAAGATCTTCATATTTCTGTTCCGGTGCAAAACTGAGCCAAGCTTAGTAGATGACAACTTTTATGAATAGAATGAAAGCATATAGTTGTTTTTAAAATAATTAAGAAATATCAACTTCCCTACATAAAAAGCCAACTAATTTTAATTTCTACCTCCTCAACTACAGTAGCGAATGCCTTTATAGATATAAAAACAATATCACAAAAAATCTGAACAGTTGATATTACTTTAATACTCCTTAACACACACTATATGGGCGTATACTTATTTAGCAGTAAATAAAATAGGGACAGATAAGACGTGAAACATTTTTTCTTTAGAAGCTAAATATACTGGCTTCATAAAATGTTTCTGTAACGAACTGCATCTAATCAGTAGTAGCTTTTTTTAAAAACTATTCATAGGAAGATATTATGTAATATCCAAATACCGAGGAAAGAATTATGGAATAACCAAATATTGAGAAAAGAACTGTGGAATGATATTGTAATTTGCATTCCTGAAACAAAAATCAGCAGAAACCGAGATATGCAAATTGGCTTACAATTAAAAGGCAGTTCTCGAAGACCTCAACAAGCGGTTGGGCATTGAAAGGCTTGATTTCTTTGTTTAATGGTATATCAACCTTCGTAGGTTTATTTAATGCCAAAGCCATGCTTGTAGAACAACTGTAGTAGTACTATTTAACCCATTGAATAAGGAAGTTCATACCTTTCCCAAGAGTATTAGAGTAAAATAATTAGACTCCGGTTAATTGTCAGTTGTTTTCTAACAAGATTTCCCGGTCCATCACCGAACGGTGGAAAAGAAAGGAACATATATGAAAAAAGAGAAACGAGAATGAGAAAGGTAGGTTCCCAGAATTCAGATCATCATAGCAGCAGGCGCTTAAGTTAAAGATAGAAACATATCAGCAGCGAATCGGAGACAAGTTCTAGTTGGCTGGAAGAAACTCAAACGGAAAAAACCGTTAGGAGAGTGGACACGTGACAGAAAAGAGAAAAAGGAGACAGTTGGCTGCCAGACGCGACGATGTAAAGACTACAGTTGAACGCCAGGTAAACGATTTGAAGATGGCCGATTATTAAGCCCCCACTCCATTTTGGGGTGAGATCCGTGAAGGAGACTCACACCAAACAAGAAGCTGTGAAGACGGAACCACTGAGCAAGCACGTGTTAGAAATTCAACAGAAAAAACGGCAAAGACAAATTCAAGGTCCGTGTCTGCTCTCTCTATCTCTCTCTCTCTCTCTCTCTCACACACACATACACACACGACATTTTATGTCTCTTAGTCTAGCTAACGCGGTCGACTCAGTTTTAATATGCTGTTTCTCTCTTCTCGACGACTATTAAAATGTGTAGTAGCGAATAAACTTCGGTATTTACGAACCAAGACGGTGTTTTGCGTATTTGTCACTTCTGTTCATGGAAGTTATCACGAGGTCCTACAGACACTTATGGTGTAGTGCTACACGAATCGACCTGTTAGAACGGTGGTGGTACAAAGGTCTATGTAATACCGTGGCGCTACAAAAGGTCTATACAGAACAGTGTTGGTATAAATGCCTATGTATTGCCGTAGCGCTACAAAGGGTCTGTACAGAACGGTGGTGATATAAATGTCTACGCAGTACCGTGGCGCTACAAAGGGTCTGTATAGAACAGTGGTGATATAAACGTCTATTGTATTGCCGTGGCGTTACAAAGGGTCTGTACAGAACAGTGGTGATATAAATGTCTATGTAGTGCTGTGGCGCTATAAAGGGTCTGTACAGAACAGTGGTGATATAAATGTCTATGTAGTGCCGTGGTGCTATAAAGGGTCTGTACAGAACGGTGGTGGTATACGTGTCTATATAGTGAAGTGGCGCTCCGAAAGGTCCGCAGAAAACCGTAGCGGTATATGTCTATATGTTTCAGTGGTAGTACAACCGTCTATTGAGACCGTGCCAACACAAACGTCCATTTGAACGCAGCACTGTAGTAATTTACGAAGCTCTTTGCTCCGGTGTAGCACAAGGCCAAATGAATGGGGCACCCAATGAGACTGAACGCAGCACTGTAACATTAGTTCGAAAGTGAATGTAATAGCGTGACTGGAGTTCGAACTAGCTTACTACGATGTCGCAGTCCAGTTAGTTATAATCCCACCAGAACTCTCCTCACTAAAGGAAACATGGCTCCAACAAAAGAACTGTCAATGGAAACAATGAAAAAATCGTAAAACTGATTCAAGAAATCAATCTACCAAGAAGTGTGGCGACAAACGTTGGTTGCTCCCAGTCATCCGTGTCTAGAATTTGGTGCAAATACAAAAGAAGTGGGGTGGACAAAAAGGGAAAACATTACAGGTAGACCAAGATAGATATCAAAGCTTCAAGATAGAAAACTGAAATTAATATGCCTTGAAAATAGAAAACAAAACAAATGAAAAAAGAATGGCTCGAAACAGGGGTCAGTGTTTGTAAAATGAACCGTGAGAAATCGGCTGAATGAAATGGAATTTACCTACTGAAAAGCCAAACGAAAATCAACACTAAGACAAAGACAAAAGAAAATCCTGTTCTGTTGGGCCAAAGCGAAAAAGTTATGACGTATGGACAAATATATGAAAGTGATATTCGGGGGAGTTAGTTGAATAGACAAAGTTAGTTAGACAAATAGATACAAAACAACTATCATAAAAATTCTTAGTCAAGATTATTTTTCCTTCACACTATTTTACAAATAACTTAATAATATGAGACAGACATTAATCAATAACGGTTTTCCAAGTTATGTACTTAATCATAAAATAAAGTTTTAGGAAAATGGATAACAACATGGACAAGAATTACGACAATAGCCACATAAACACATTCTACTGTAACCAAATACGTACAAACAAGGTGAAATAGCGATAAAGAATTTTATATGAGTGGATGCATATCCCCCAGTTATCATTCGTTCGGTTGGTAGTGCCTAGAATAAACTGACTGCATCTCTTGCAGAGAAGTTAGATTTCCCTCCCTAAAAATAGTGTCCTGACAATGACACTAAACTGCATCTGATGGAGAGACTCCAGTTCTGGGGCTCCTGATTGTGTGAAGTGACTTCTTCATTGAAATTACTTCCAGTTCTACCCTGAGCGTTTTCGGTTTCTTTGTCTAATGACATATTTACTTTCGTATAATTTAATTCAAAAGTAATCATTGTGGGACAGTGGTGGTACAATTTAACCAATAGTCGAGAGTTCAAACCTTTTCCAAAATGGACGTAATAGTTCAAACCTTTGCCGAAAATAGACGTAATAGTACAACTTGAGTTTAAACTCGATTACTTAGATGTCACAGTCCAGCATTTTATCCTCTACGCCACGAGGACTCACTTCTCTGAGATAGTGATAATACATGTTAGGGTATCATCTATGAGTCAAATGACGACACAAAAATGCTAACAAAAGCTATATAATAAACTTATTCTACCATGTATAACCATATACATACAATCTCTTTTTTATTGTGTATAAATGAATTCCACAATTGTTAAATTGACTTTGGCAAAAAATAAGAGTTGAAATGCACTAAAATCAAACAACTTTCATCAGATCTATGCTATATCTTCAAAGACCTTTTCACAGAACTTTTTATTTTGCTCTCAAATATGTTTTAACTTACCCCGTTGTGTGTTGTCTAAAAAATGATCCAGTTCAAAAGGCTTACGTAGATTTGTTTTCTTTTAATTTCTCTCTGTAATCTTCTAAAATGGTGAAATCCACTCCCCACCACATAAGAGCGTTATAGTGTTTTTGTACGTCAAAGTATCACATTTTTTTTAATATGACACAATAGAAACCTTTTACTTTAAAGCAAGAATTAAACAAATTCAGTTTCTTTATATAATCCACTTATATATAAAACATAAAAATTCAGTTCGTATTAATTCCTTCAACTTCCTAAACTACAACAGCAAGTTCCATCATATATACAAAACAGCCATTATAAAACATTATATAAAAAATATATATATATATAACATATATATATAAAATATATATATAAAACATGATTAATATAACTTGTAGTATAAATGAAGTAATAGTCTTTTTCTATTCAAGTCTCTGCTCTCACAACTGACAAAAAATAAGGGGGTGCTGCAAATATTCTCCTGGCAACAAGAAAAATTTCCTCCATAGAAAGAAACTGTCTTGGTTTTTATATCTCTCCACTGGCCGAACCATTCTGATTTACGGAGGTGACAGAATGATTATAAAACGACATTACTCATAACGTGGAGGTTGTGAGTTCAATCTCTGCTTGGCTGTACAGTTGAATTTACTTTCTCTTCAACCAGAGAATTTATCCTATTTTCTTTTTCTCATTCTCAATTTTACAAAGAACTTAATAACATAAAACAAACATCAATGAATAATCACTTTCGAAATGATTTACTTGATCAAGAAATAAAATCTAGTTTATAGAAAATAAAATTTAGTTTATAGAAGATAAAATCTAATTTATAGAAAATAAATGACAACACAAAAAGGATAACAAAAACTACATAATAAACATATTCTACAATGGTTTCTTTGTTAAATGACATATCAAACTTCGTAGATTATTCAACGCCAAAACTAACCTTGTAGAAAGACAGTAGTTATACTATTTAATCCCTAACCGGGGGATAAGATATTTCAATACCTTTCCCAAAGGTATTAGTCCTAAAATGAATGTAATAGCACGGCTGGAGTTCGAACTCGATTACTACGATGATGCATCCAAGCACTTTAGCCACTACGCCACGGGAACTCCTCGAAATATATTCTACCATGACCAAATGGAAACAAATTATAAGCAAGAGGAAATAAAGATTAAGAATGTTACATAGAAGTAAATATCTACTAATAATCAAAACAAGCGTAAAATCCATATATTATAAAAATTTCATAATCTCAAACTTTATAACAACGAATCAGAAAAATATGCATTAAACAAAACTATTTTTATATATATATATTTGTTTGGATGTATAAATCAGAATGTTGTATCTCCAATAATAATGAAAGTGGTACTCTACAGGGTGTTTCAGGAAAATTGATATAATTTTGTAATCTTATAACTTCACAAACTCTTGTTCAAATGGTCTCAAATTTTAACAGCATGAGAAAAAACAAGTCAAAATTCCATGTTTAAAGTTTAAACACCCTTTCTTTTACAGTGAATGGTATTACCATAACAGAAAAGAAAAAAAATCATAAAGCATTAAACCTTGAATTTTGAGTTGTTTCTACACATGCTGTTAAAACTTGAGATAATTGAAACGAGAATTGGTCAAGTTATTAGATTACGATATGATATCAATTTTTCTGAAGGACCCAATATATATATATATAGGGTATCTCATTACACGTGGGACCCATGTGACTGCTGTTAATTCTGCTAATAATAATGTGTCTTTTTTTGTTTCGGATTTGAAAATAATATACGATAACAACTATTAATCCTCGATCACAATGCCTTGGACAAGAGTGGAAAAGTGTTTTGCGTTACTACTTATTTAGTGACAAAATCATTCAAAACTGTCTCAAAATAGATCCAACCCATTGATATAATAATGATTTATAACTGAGACAAGAAACTCAAAAAAAAAAAAAGATGGCATGACCTGAAAGCTAACATAATAACAATAAAAAACATTTAATCTCTCTAGTTCAAAGGATGCATTTTTTACAGGCCGTGTTCCAAATGACCACCATTACGCTTGTTCTCATAATAAATCATTATCATACTATTTTGATATATATATATATATATATATATATATATAAAGGGTATTTCAGTCATACTACAACAAAACTCTTATATAGATTAACTTGCCAACAATCTGACAACAGGGCAATAAAAAACATTATATTCTCACACAGCAGAACACTTTTACTTGAAAGTAATGATTAAATAAATTCTTTTTCTTTAAATAATCTACTTAAATATAAAACACATAAAAAATCGACTTGTCTTAATTTCTGCCTCCTAAGCTACAATAGCATATGCCAAAATCATGTTCAAAGAAAATAGATAACAACATTAAAATATACAGCAAGGTTTCTTTGTTTAATGGCATATCATTCTACGTGAGCAATTTAATTCCAAAGCCCTCCATGTAGAAGAAAGGCAGTGATACTATTCAACCCATAACTGGAGGAATAATGGGGTTCATGCCTTTCCTAAGAGTATTAGTCCGAAAGTGAACGTAATAGCACGACTGGAGTTCGAACACACTTACTTTGAGACCGAAATCCAACACTTTAATCATTACAACCTAAAGTTATAACAAGAGTCACATCATAAACATATTCTATCATAACCAAATGTAAATTACCCTGTTATGATCTTGCCGGTGGAATGAAAGATAATTAACAGTAATTAAAGATTAAATAAAATATGTCGCATGACCATCGAAAAAGCAATTAACTATTTGCGAGTAATTGTGTTTACACTAATTAACCTTCAAGCAAAACTTTCAAAACAAAATATAACAAGTTCAAACTGAATCATATTAATTTTTTATTTATTGCGGACTTTTTTGTCCTCATCTTGGTAGTTTTTGTGTTGTTTCTTCTTCACTGCGTTTCGGCCAAATTTCACCTCTGGCCTTCTTCAGGTGATTAACCACGACCTCGGATAAGAATGCTGAGTCTTGTAACCGTATCTCCAGTAATTACTGCCTTCCATAGTTGTTGTCTATCGTACCACGTTTTTGACCAAGTAAACCTCTAGCCGGCTTGGGTTGGAATTGAAACCGCTGTCTTCTGACAATGTTCACCTGGAACCGTAGAGACTCAACGCCTCTATCCACTGCGCCACGGGCCCCTGAAGAAGGCCAGAGGTGAAATTTGACCAAAACGTAGTGAAAGAAGAAACAACACAAAAACTATCAAGATGGGGACAAAAAGTCCGCAATAAATAAAAAAAAATAATTCTCAGATTAAGAAGCCTCATCACAAAATGATTCCAATTAAAAGACAACTGAATTAGACTAAAATAGAATAATATATAGCCGATAGGGTATTAAAAAATGTAAACAAAGGCTGCTGCTGCTGTTGCTAAAAATAAAATACCTTAAAATTACCTTAGCCAACGTAGTCCGCTTGTAGCCGTGTGGTCTGAAACCTTAGTCTATCGTAAAGTTGGACGGGTTTCGATCCCGGCCTCGAGCGTCCTGCGGGTCTAGTCACACTGAAGAGTTCTGATAGAACGAAACAGTCTGTCTGTGGATGACAATATATACATATATATGTATACTTATGCTTGTATTGCTCATATCACACACATGAAATCCAGCGACAAGCCAGGGGCAGGATATCTGAATGATTATGGATGCAGCATAGTAGAATATTTAAGAGTTTAAACTCTCCGATTTGATAACGGTTTTATAGTACTGTGTTGTACATCTCTGGTGCTACGCTTCTGTATAGCCACTTACCTCCTGTCTCACAAACCGTCCAAGTATGACGAGCAAGACACTGGTGGAAAAGTAAAGACGAACTTATAAGCGACATTCTCTTATGGACTCCTACACATGGACACACTAGTGTTGATCGACCAGCTCTGTTCGGACAGTAGATGCAGTCTAGAAGACCTACCAGGAGTGATAGACAATAGGAACAAATGGTGAGATAGAATCAGGGAATTCCATACAGTCAGCTTGATTTAATGATGATGATGATTCGTATTTAATAAGACAAAATTATATATGAATTCGCTTGATTTTAGAAGCATACGGAGTCGAACAAGCGGAAAGGAAAGAATAATTTTTTTTAAACTAGGAAAATACTGGTAACCAAACTCAGCAGCAGAACCAGTCAAAGGAATAAATACCTGGGCAGTTTTTTTCTGTTAAGGTACTTGTAAAAACGCTTGTTTTAGTTGTTTACTAAACTTAAGACACAAGATCAGAGAGCGAAAGAAATATCGATATTGGATATGTATGTGCTTGTTATATAGGTAAATATTTGTTTGGTTTGGTTAGCTTGGATTTTATGGCATATCAACCATTCTAAGTTATTTTATACCAAATTCTATTTATACATATATATTAAAAATTTTGTTGATAATATTTTTTAACGAGACTGAGCTCATTTTTTCACACAGTTAAATGGTTTTAAGTATTTCTATCTAATACGAATAATTCTATTTACTATCAATCCTTTGTTTACACCCAGTGAAATTGCTATTTAACACTAATTATTCTATTCAACATTTCTCATTCGTTTGCAGAAAGTTAAATTGTTCCAAATATTGCTCTGTATCACTAACAATTCAATCAAACAGCAACTTGTTTACGCGCAGTTAAATGATCAAACAGCTCCATTTTAACACTTCATTTCAGCATAAATCATTTGTTTGTACACATTTTAAATGTCAAACAGTTCTATTTGACTAAGAGATAGGACTCTGTCCGGTGCTTTCACTCCAGGTGCGAGTAGACCCGGGAGCAATGGCAATGAAGGAGTACTCTGCGTTCCCCAAAGCTCCAATATTACTGGAGCCTCACCATCAGATTGTTTAGTGTCATATACAGGACACTTGTTGGTGGAATCTTACTCCTATGCAGAGATGCAGTCGGTGTATTTTACAGCCCCAGCCGATGGGTGAATATTTCTATACGAATATTTGGATGTGTAATTGTAAATATTCTTTTCTTTTAAAAGAGTAACAAATAATAGATTTACATACACATTTTGTATCTCATAGAAAGAGTCCCAGTGGTATATTGGCGAAAGAGCAGGGCTGTGACATCGTAATAACTGAGTCAACTCCAGACGCTCATTTTCAGACTAATACCTTTAGGAAACGTATGAACCCACTAATATATCCTCATCATCATCATCATCATGTCGCGCTGGTAGCACGGATATCACTGACCCTCTCTCGCTACTTTTCCCTATCGTTCATCGCCTCTGGCAGGTCTTCTGGACTACATCCCGTATCCTCACATAGTTGCTTAATGTATGTTCATGCTGGTCGTTCTGCTTTTGCTCGGCCATGTGTGGGGTGTCCATAAGAGTACATCACTTATGAGTTCGTCCTTGCTTCTCCAGCAGTGTCCTGTATGTCTAACTTAAATAGTTTTCGTGATAGGAGGTAGGTGGCCGTACAGTTGGTGTCTTGTGGGGTGTTACCACCAGGACTTGTTCAAGATTGCTCGCAGCATTCTTGTGTAATTGCCGTCTAGCTTCTTCTCCAGCCGTTTTGTTAGAGTCTATGTAGTGCATCCATACAGCAGTATCGATGCGACCGCTGTCTGGAAGAAACTGCGTTTCATTTTATCCGTTAGGTCTGATTTCCATATAATCGATAGCCTATTGATAGATGTCCATGCCTTCGTTAACCTCGTGTCGATGTCCTTTTCGGTTGATGCGACGCTGCTTCCTAGGTAAGTGAATTTGTCTACTAGTTTAAGAGGGGTTCCGTCTAGAGTGGAGATGTCACCCGTTTGATTATAGCACATATATTCCGTTTTGTGTGCATTGACATAGAGGCCTATGCCTGCGGCTGCTCGTTCCAAACTATGCAGAAGAGTTTCGGCTTGGTTGGGTGTATTTGCCAGTATCGCTATGTCATCGGCGTAGTCGGCGTCGGTAATTGTTTTTGCGGGGTACCTTCTGCTTCT